>VUYV01000011.1:3571146-3710363 GCA_008711295.1 Anarhynchus alexandrinus | reverse complement strand
GGCGGCGGCGGGGGCGGCGGCGGGTGGGCGGGCGGCGGCGCCCCGCAGCGCTGCGGCATCCGCACCTCGGACATCATCATCCTGCCGCACATCGTGCTCAACCGCCGCACCTCGGGCATCATCGAGATCGAGATCAAGCCCCTGCGCAAGACGGAGAAGAGCAAGTCCTACTACCTGTGCACCTCCGTCTCGGCCCCCGCTGCCGCCGCCCTGGGGCCCGGGGCCACCGGAGGTCTGGCGGGTGCCGAGGGGCCGGCCGGGCCCCCGCCCTGGGGTGAGACCACCTGGATCTACCACGACGGCGAGGACACCAAGATGATCGTGGGTGAGGAGAAGAAGTTCCTGCTGCCCTTCTGGCTGCAGGTCATCTTCATCTCCCTCCTCCTCTGCCTTTCGGGCATGTTCAGTGGCCTCAACCTGGGCCTTATGGCCCTGGACCCCATGGAGCTGCGCATCGTGCAGAACTGCGGCACGGACAAAGAGAAGAACTATGCCAAGCGCATCGAGCCCGTGCGCCGCCAGGGCAACTACCTGCTCTGCTCCCTCCTGCTGGGCAACGTCCTGGTCAACACCACACTTACCATCCTGCTGGATGACATCGCCGGCTCCGGGCTGGTGGCCGTGGTGGTCTCCACCATCGGTATCGTCATCTTCGGCGAGATCGTGCCGCAGGCCATTTGTTCTCGGCACGGCCTGGCCGTGGGCGCCAACACCATCTTCCTCACCAAGTTTTTCATGATGATGACCTTTCCGGCCTCCTACCCCGTCAGCAAGTTGCTGGACTGTGTCCTGGGCCAGGAGATCGGCACGGTCTATAACCGTGAGAAGTTGTTGGAGATGCTGCGGGTCACCGACCCTTACAACGATCTAGTCAAGGAGGAGCTCAACATTATTCAAGGAGCCCTGGAGCTGCGCACCAAGACTGTGGAGGATGTGATGACTCCACTTCGAGACTGCTTCATGATCGCTGCTGAGGCTGTGCTCGACTTCAACACTATGTCCGAGATCATGGAGAGTGGTTATACCCGCATCCCCGTTTTTGAGGGTGACCGCTCCAACATCGTGGACCTGCTCTTCGTTAAGGACCTGGCTTTTGTGGACCCCGATGACTGCACTCCGCTCAAGACCATCACCCGCTTCTACAACCACCCGCTGCACTTTGTCTTCAACGACACCAAGCTCGATGCCATGCTGGAGGAGTTCAAGAAAGGTGGGCTCGTGCCTGTGGCGGGGGTGGGAGGTGCTGCTGGGTGGTGGTCAGCATCTACCTTCTTGAGGTGAGGGAACTCTGCAGAGAGGCCCCTTGGGTTCCTGCTGGTGGAGGGGTTTGGGAAGGTGCATTCGGGACAGAGAGTGGCCAGTATTTAGGCATCTACCAGATCTGCCTGTTCCCTGGGCCAGAAAGCTGATACGCGGCTGGTATGTGCCCCCGGCCTCTTTTCCCCACTGCACTGGGATGTGTGTGTGGGCATGGTGCCAAGCAAGGTTGTTTTCTTTCTTGCTTTTTCCACTCATCTATCTGTTATAGTGAGAACCGCTGACGGGAATCCGCACCCGTTACTTGGCTGCGTCTTCTCCGTGCTTTTTCAGCTGGCCTGACAGTGAGGAGTGGGTGGGCTGCTCCGGTAGGTCACCCGTATCTTTCAGGCTTAGTGCGCACACACGTGCTGAGATAAACAAGGCGTTTTAGCTCCATTCATAGGCTCAGGCCGCCGACCTCAGCTATGTGCTCGTGTTCCAGTCATTTTGATTGACGGTTTGATCTTGTAACTCATAAATAGTTTCAGAGTCTTAAATTATATTCAAAAACACCTGTTGGTGCTGCACTTCAGAGTTACAGGTCTTTTTCCCTAGGCTTCCCTCTGCCCCCAGGACTGCGGGCTCAGCAACGACGTGACCCTTTCTACCTCTCCGGTGTATTGTGCGTATTAGCTGCATCAGAACGGGACTGAGGCTTTCCAGCCCCGTCTTAATTGTAGGAGGTGTTGATCCGACAAATGCATCTTTGTCCCTGTTAGAAGCTTTTGCTTATGAAGAAGGAAAAATCTTTTTTTCTTTTTTTTTTTTCCTTATTTTTAAATCTGCTCTCACTGCAGGTTAAATAATAATGCTGTATGGCCTGTGCAGGGAGGTGCTTTCAAAGAAATAGTTAAATGAAATTTCAAACAGATTGGATGTGTGGACTCCCGTGCTGGAAAACTGAAGGCAGTGGGAATGCCACAGAGCTGATCATACCTGGGGAAATCTGATCAAAGTACTGCTGAGCAGCAGTCCCTGGGAGACGCTCTGGCTGAAAGAGGAGTTCTGTACAGCTGCACTGACCCCACAGTTCAGCTAACGGGGAATATTTGAATTCACCTTTATCAATTGTGAAAGTTACCTTGTAATGAACTTTGTAAATTGATGAATGGTCTTTCTAGGTAATAAATTTAAATTACCACTTAAATTTCAGGTGCTTTTTTATCCACGTGCTGAGGCAGCATGGCATTTGATCTCTTTCTTCCTGCTTAGCTCAATTTGGGGGTTTTAGAGGATTACCCCATTGGTTTACTCGTCTTTATTTCATCTTCACGAACAGAAGGTGAACATATTCCTGCTTTTTACTGACCAGTGCAGCAGTGGTTTTCTTTATCTCTTTTTGCCTCTGTGTAGCGATGGGGAAATGTTTCCTGGGTTTTGAGCTGTTGAAGGAGAAACGGAGAGCCTCCCTCAGCTGCAGGATCTGGGAAATTCAATTATGTCGCTTAACTGTAGGCTGGTTAAGATGGATTTTGCTGCATGTGTGGGTGTAGGACTGTTGTGTGTTGTCCCCATTTTGCCCCCCCCGTTATTCGGGCTCAAGATAACATGATGGGGTTTTTAACTTGTAGCAAGACTTGATTTTTTTTCTAGTTGTGTTTATAGAAATGTATCTGAAGAAATGAATATTTTGTTGGTTGCTTTATTTCCCATTTGAAAGAGATGAATTGCTCTCCTGTGTGTTAACATAGGAGTAATTTTATTTAATAGCTGGGAGAATTAGTTGTGCGTTTTAATCTTGCAAGTGTGGCTAAGCCAAATATGCCTCCTTATAGTTCCTGAAACTTGTGCTTAAAATAGGCTGCTTAAAAATTCTCCTGGGTGGCTTGGAAGGTGCAGAACCAGAGTTTTCTTTCCCTGGTAACCAGAGGACTTCCCTTGCCTGCACTAGGAAATGTCCCAGTAGCACAAGTTTAGGATGACTTCCTAACATGCGTGTTCCCTCCTGAGATCGCTGTGTCCTGGAGTAGTCTCTGTAGTTGTGAATTAATTCCAGGTAGTCTGATCATACTTACATGTTTACTCCAGAAGAGCTCTGCTGGCTGGTCTGTCCTAACTGGTTTCTCTTTAAAAAGTGCAGATATGGTGGAAATAAATGCCTTCCTTTGTGTCCTTTGAAATGAATGTAAATAACTGATAGCTTGCTTGATCTGGCATAGTGTGGTGTCTTTTGCAAGAGTTCTTCAAACTTTCTTCTTCAGAGCAACCCTGCCAAATTCCCGTGAGAATGTACAAATTAAGGGTGAGAATCAAATTGCACGTTGCTCTCTGGTAGAGTGTTGAAAATAAATAAGCTTACAGTTTTTAATCATTCCCTTCCCACCACAGTGACCTTCTGCCGCAGTTAGGCTTGCTTCAAAACTCACGTGTGTGTCTCTCTTTCCACCCAGGTCCCTGCTACCGCCGTTCGGTGCAACACGCAGCTCGTGTGATAGTGCTGGCAGTTGAATACTTCAATCGGTTTAAGGAGAGAGGCCTGTTATTTTTATGTTTTTTTTTTTAAAGAAGTTTGGTAATTAGCTGGGTAGGTGGGGTTTTGAAGCTCACTTTTTGGGCAGGAGCAAAACATTCTTAACCTAAACATGGAATTGAGGCTTTCAAGGAGGAGATTGAAAGCGAAGCACGGCAGAATATATGTCCTTAATGTTGTTGAGGAAGATGAAATGGGTAGTTCTGCACTTGTTGTGGAGCTTAGGCTGAGCACCTGGAGGGTTTGGTGTTGGGCCCATTATTAATGTTCTTTGCCCACAATTGCAAAATAAGTACCTGTTTCATTTCTATGCTGCCAGGCAAGACACTTAAAATTGAGAGAGCTGCAGCACATTCCCGCTCCCTTGTTGCTCTAATATTTTAAAGTGTGAGTAAACATGATTTCTGAAGCAGTCTGCAAAAAAACTTCTCTTCTAAAAAGCATTGTTTACCTACAAATAATAAATAAATAGCTTTTGAAAGAGGGGCAATTTTCTATTACCATTGACAGACCTTAAACTTCTACCAGCACTGTCAAATCTGTTTGCCTACAAGTTGAGCACACTGAGTGTTTAACTTATTTGAATCCAATCATTCAAACTTAATGCAAGGAAGTATAAGGTACCCTTTATATTGGCCTAGGAAATGACCTGCCTGACTTTGCTCAGCATAGAGAGATATCTCATTTGAAATAAGTGCACTCCCAGCCAATCTGATGTTGGCTACTGCTGTAAAGGGGAGCAAGGCGTTACCTGTTCCAGGACTGATCTGTGTCCGGGCTCCAAAGCTGTGACAGGGAGTGAATGAGCGACAAAGTAATTTTTGGAAAGAAGCTAGTGAACTGTCTCCACTGATCTCCTTTTTGTTGTTGACAAATGTGTAGGCTTGCTTCCCCCCCCCCGCCTCCTCCCTCCTTTTTGACAGTTTTCCTAGGTCTCTCTTCAAATGCTCTCTGGCACTTGCTCTTGATGTTTTTCACAGGCAGATCTCTGCATGTGTGATCCTAAATCCAAAGTGTTCTATTTCTAGCTCCCTGCCTGCCAGAGCTGCAAGAATTCAGCTTGAAAAGCCTCATGTTGTAATACTAATATTTTAAGATTGGCCCACTTTCTATGAGCCTTTGTACGGCTGCTTTCCTGGTGGCCTGGACGGCTTCGGAGGGCAGCAGTTTCCCAATCTGAGTCCTCCTTATCTGGGGACTTTGAATCATGTGTTTTGATCTTATTTATATCTGTCTCCGCTATTATGATATACTCAAGATCAGAGTTAATAACCTGTTACAAAGAAGTCACAGTAACTGTGTGCAGCAGTTCTGAGCTCTTGTTTTCTGAATCACATGGCAGCCTTGAGAAAATTCCTAGATTCCTTATTAAAATCATTGCCAACTGGACCTTAAAAGGTTTTTCTTCCCTAAAAACTTTGTCAGATTTAACTTGATGATCTTCCCTTCATGCTCTGTTGGTCTTGTATTTTCTGTTTTTAATAGTGTGTATGTTTGGTGGTTATGTTTAGTGTGGACATAGGACCTGGAGAAAAACTTTGTCCATTTCTTTCCTAGTTCCTCTTCCCCCCTCCAAAGACAACCAATCCCCAGCAACCTGAAACCGAACCCCCTTACTTCTGAGGGAGCAGAGAAGAATGCTTAGACCTACTAATTCCTTTTTTGAGCACATAGATCCTGTTTTTGGAAGCAGGTGGGACAGCAAGTGATTGGTAGCCCAGGGATCCAAAGTTCTGCATTACTGTTGTTGGTCTGAGGTTGTTTTTTTCTGTTATAAGGTCACTTACCTTTCTGGTACAGCTCTGTCCCAGGCTTGTAGGTGGCTGCTTTCCTGGTCCTTTTGGGGTTTTATGGGTTCCCATCCTGCTGAATCTGAGTCCAGACTTCCCATAAATAACCTTTATTTAATGGATCTGAATGCTCACTTTCTAGTTTATCTAACAGGTTGTCTGTCTCCTGAGCCTTTTTTCTGTGTAAGCCTGTGACTGCAGCAGTACGAGAAACTGGAAGAAACTACATAAATCCCTTCTGGGATTATCAAAGGCATGTAAAACTCCTTCTTGGAAAACAATATCGTTTTCAAGGCTGCTTGGCTAACAAAAGGCGCCTCCCCTGATCCTTTTGGGGAAATTTATATAAAGGGAAGGGTGTTGAGGAGGTCCGGTGTGGAGACTTTTCTGTGTGAAGAGAGTAGGGGAGCGGTAGGTGGGAGGGAATTTGCCACCAAGATACAGAAGACTTAGCATGATATGCCTGTGGATCTGTTCCCTGAACGAAAATTGCATGTGGGGGTGGGGGTTGCCTCGTGACAAACTGTTTCTTGGCTGTCTGACAGTGCAGCACCCGCAGGTACTGCGCTGCCAAGAGCTTTGCTGGCCTTGCAGAGCTCCTGGGGGATGCGTGCTTGTTCCACTGGAGAGGAGCGGATGTGGGTTACTGCAGGCAGCCCTGCTGCTGGTATGCTGAGGGGGAGGCGTCAAGGGGAATGCATCAGAGAACAGCTCCAGTTCTTCCTGGGCTCCCTACTGTGAAGCTTTTTTAGGGACCAGGAGAAGAAGAGATGCTGCTGGGGAGCAGCAGTGCTTCTTCACCCTGGCCTTGGTGAGGAGCCTAGCTGGAGGCTCCATTCTGCTGCTGAGAGTAGAAAGAAACATGGTTCAGGCGGCTGGCAGGGAGAGGAGTAAGTGAATTAAATGGCTTAAGCAGTAGAGGTTTGAATCTGATGCTCGTGTTTGGTATCATTCTTGGATTGCTTTTTAACCAATTGCTTGCAACTCTTGTCATTCAACAAAGACAAGAAGTTGCCTTTTCCTCCCCTCAACTGTTTACTAAGTTAGCAAATGCTTTCCTGCACTGAAGCTGATGGGAGTGAATTCCACCACAAGCGAACCATGTTCCTATCTGCTTTCTCTGTGTCTGTAAAGGTTATCTGTAATAGGCACAGATGTAAACTTCAGGTTAGTCTGTGCAGCCAGCAGCATTTCATGGCCAGCTTTGGAGGAGAATAGAGAGAAGAGGCAGAATGTCAACTTCTAAGCAGGTTCAGTAGTGCAGGAAAATGATTAGGTAGTTTAACCATTGCAGTATTCTTCCAGGGCTGAGATTTTTCTTGAGTTTCAGTATTTCTCTGCCAACATGAGGTTCTGAGGAGCAGAACACTTTCTTGGTGACCTTCAGTTGGCTCTAAGGCTGTAAGAACAATGATAGTGAATCCTTTGCAGTGGTACGTGTCTGACAAAGGCTATGGCTGCTTAAAGAAAGTATTAGAAAACAGCAAATTTATTTTGTTCCCCCCCGAAACTGTCAGTAGATCTCATCAGGCTGCGATTCAGGTAGTTCTGGAACTAAAGATACTGTTTTTATTAAATAGCCCTAGATGCCTATTTCTTTCTGTGAGTGTGTCTAATTAACACTGAGCCTTTGTCAGCTCTTGCATGTTAACAAACAGCAATAGTGGGGTATCTTCCTGTCAGTAGCTTTGTAGTGCTGGTGGCAGAAAGCGGTGGATCTGAAGGTTGCATTTCTGATTGGATGGCTTCATACAGATGTCACAAAGGTAGGTTTTGTTTTGGCAGGCTGCGATGTCACTCGAGCTGGTAAATGAGGGAGTTAGCCACCTCACACTTCATACATGTTATGAGCACCAGTCCCCTCCCTTTTTTTATTGAAGGAATTGTTATAGTGAGTGGGAGTACTGGGGGGTTACTAGGTCACTTAGCTTGGACCATCAATGACATTGAACTGTAGACAAGATGTACTCATCTTCCTGCTGTTGACTAGTGTCACATTTTGTCTTGCTCACTTGGAGGGCAGACATTCTAGTGCACAGGAATTAAGACCTGGAGAATTTGAAGTCTCGCTACTTCACCTCTTCTAAACACTTTGCAATGTATGCTTAATATCAAGAGTTGTAAGTCAGTTTTACAGCTTGTTAGGCACCATCAAGTAGGCCTAGAATGAAAGGAGTGGCTGAGCAGTGTGTTGAATGAGTCTGTTTCATCCTGCCGTGCTTTTTCCATTAATACTTAACAAGAGCTCACTTTTTCATTAGCTTATGTGCCTCTGCAGAACTGTGGTGCAGTTGCCAGTTTAGATATACTAATTGCATTTCTAGTATTGAGTCCCTCCCAATTTCACTAATGGAGCTTGTAAAACTAGCCCTTGACACAGAGTACTCCAGTACTTTGAACCATACCCTGGTGAGCATGACCTGGCAGTCTTGTTAATTTGACAAGGTCTTGAAATACAGCCTACCAGCTACAAATAGGAGTGTAAATACTTGGTGCTAATAAGCTACAGCCAACAGCGCACAGCTAACAATCCCAGATCAGGTGGTTGATCCAGCCTGGCTCCTGCCAAGGTCACAGAGTCATTTTAGGACTAGCGATGGGGTTTTGTTTCACTTTTCAACAATATATAATCATAGAGAAAGAGATGCATAAATCTGTCATTAATCTTCTGGTGGAATCCACCTTTTCTCTTGGCTTAGAAATCAGCATGGCCCAATAGTTGCTGGCAGAAGCAGCTATGCTGGGAATAAACTAGGGCTAAGTGTGATGGTATAAAAAGCATCTGTGAAAAGCATGAAAAGTACAGCTGGTTACGGAACTATAAGGGAACAAGATGACCTAGTCACCTCAATGTAGGTCTTCTTACAGAGAGGTAGGTGTAAGGAAGTTAAAGGGATGGCCTGGAACAGGTAGGTTGAGAAGCCCCTTGATGTTCTAAATAGCTTTGTACAACATGGAGTAATGAAGTTCTGATTCTTCAAAACATTGTTAGGAGTTGAGGCAGAAAAACTAAAGTCTACTAAAAGATTTCCCATAGCTTTTTTTAAAAAAAAACAACCAAAACCAAACAAAACCCCAAAACACTAACCTACAAAAAAAACCACCCGAAAACCCACTAATATTATGACTCCAGGATATGCAACCATACTGTGTCTTTCACAAAGTGGACTTGCTATTTGACATTCCAACTGGAAACACGAAGTCTCAATATTAGAAGGATAGTTGGCAGAGAGATCCATCATGCTTGGAGAGAAACTGGATGTTCTTTTGACTTGCCACTGGAGTTGCATGTACCATATGGGCTTAAGACAGTGGCCAGTTCAGCTTATCTTTCCATTCCTGGTACCCAATAACAAAGAGGCTTTGGTTCTTTCCAAACTTGTCTCCAATAACTCTTTCCTTTTTTGTCCTCCTTTACTCAAAAGTGCTCTCTTCCCTGTTTATGGCTCTGTCTGTAGTAGCTTTCCACTCTGGAGGGTCATGAGTAGGGGCCCTTGGAGACCTTCGAGCCATTGTTTTCATGTTTTGTGTTTAAAATTGCCTGGGAGTCTTCCAGAATTTTGGTAGGCAGCCAGCTTTCACTGAAGAGAAGAATGACTTTCAGGATTTGCCACACTTCCACGTTGTCTATGGGACATCGTATGGACTGTCTGTCTTTGACGACTGTGTTATTTTAGTACACAGCCTGTAAATGCGAGAGATGTTTCTTTGTCTGGGTTGGCTGGCACGTTGGAAATTAGGATTCTTACATGGGTGTTTGTGGTTATCTTTGTGATTTAAAGACATGAGTTCATCTTGCTCTTTACCTACTGGTGATGATACCTCCTTGAAAGGACTAACAAAAGAATAGTAGAAAAGCAACTTGTCTTGTAACCAACTTGTCTTAAAATACCCAAACCCTAGATTGAACAGAAACCTCAAAGTTAAGCAAGCTTGCATGAACGGGACTTACTTGTCTCTTTGCGTTGAACCATTTTGCTTGTAGATTGTTGGGTATAATAATTTCGATGTTTAAATATGAAGCAATAGCCCTTCTCATCAAGGAATTTTACTTTGAAGGGCAGAGTGAGTGTGATGCCTGTCAATCTGGGAGATGAAACCTGATGATTATTGAGGCCTCAAGAGTTACAAGTTAACGCCGTTCTGCTACTAATTAACCAAGCAGGAGGTTTGCTCCAGCCAAAGGAACTGGGGCCAGGAGATGAGCACATACGTTGAGTACAAAAGATCTGTATAGTTTTGTTTTCTGTAATGCTTTCCGTTGGGATTGCACCATTCTTTTGCTGGCAGTCCTAAAAGGATTCGCTCCTCAAATGAGAGCGGTGTTGTAACATTGCTTTCTGCAGGGTGAACCATGCCATCAAGACCGGGCTCCTACTTGCTTGAGATTCTGTCCCGCAGCAAGCGTGAATGAAAGCTGTTTGGTTTTTTGGTTGTTTTCTTTTTTTTTAATAGTGAGTGGTTGATGGTGGTATAATCTCTTACAGTGGTATGATGGAGCCATCTATGACTGTTGATCTTTGTGGAGCTGAACAAGGCTTTATTTTCCCCACTTGTCCAGGCGTAATGAGGGCAACAAAATGCTGACTGCCTTAGTTGGATACTCTGCTGCCAGCAAACAATTTTAAGAAGGATCTTGCCATTTCTGGTTTTCTTCCAGTATTCCACCTCCCGCTTTCAGAAGATAGTCCCGCCTGCCCTTTGCACTGAGGGGTTCAAAGTGCAGCCCTTGGCTGAAAGTGAGCCTGCAGGACCCCT
This sequence comes from Anarhynchus alexandrinus, assembly GCA_008711295.1. Taxonomy (NCBI): domain Eukaryota; kingdom Metazoa; phylum Chordata; class Aves; order Charadriiformes; family Charadriidae; genus Anarhynchus; species Anarhynchus alexandrinus. The sequence continues at coordinate 3,700,046 of VUYV01000011.1, read as the reverse complement.
TTCCATGCAGCAGTTATGTGAGGACGAGGGTGATCGGTTGCCCACTTTTATTGCTCATCAGTTGCTTGTCAGCAATGTATAGATTCCTACAAAAAAGGAAGCAAATCTGCAGGTGTGAACTTGTTCTTGATAAAAATTTACAATCTGGCATCGAAAGTAGGTGTGGCTGTGGGTTTTAGGCAAGCTGCAGGCTTAGTTCTTCCTATCTAGCTTGGGACATCTTTCCATTGGAAGCAAGTACAGCTCTTACAGTTACAATTCCCGTACACAGCAAGTGCAGACAGGGGCTTTCAGTTGATATTACAGGGCATCTAGTAAGAGGCTTCAGTTAGATTTTGTCCTAGTTAAGGTAGGCCTAAATTGTGAATTAGAGTTATTTAATAGCTCTAACTTGAACTCCAAGGGACATCACTAACTTTTTGCTTCAAGGTGGATAAATTAGTGTGATATGTTTTGCTGTGTGAATTTGTGTGGGTTTTTCCCCTGCTGTGTAACTGAGGTATGTGTACAGATAAAACTTTTTGACTTTCAGCTTTTATTTTAGTGTTTTGATGTAGTATGTGGAGAGGGGAGGAGGAAGCATCTCTCAAGATACCAGTTATGTGAAGACTTGCTGCCTACGTCTTGCTTTTCCTCCAGCAGAGAAGAGGAGTAAGGGATGCCTCACTGGAGGCTGGGGCAGAGGTCCTGTGAGTAGCTCACTCTATGGATTACATGGCTGTAGTGGTATGGCATTTATGCTGCTCTTCACATGTGATCTGGTCTTTGTTGTATGCTCGTTCCCTGCCCTTATGGGGAATAACTTTTATCTTCTTGTTGATATTCTAGTTTGCTTGGAGACTTTTGGAGTGATTACGCTTGAAAACACTGATAACTCCACAGCTAAATTCAAGAACTTCACACTGTTCACTGGAAGTACTTTCTTTTCTTCTCTTCTCTTAGTGTTGAAGAATTGCTTGTGCTATGTGAATGGGATTTCTCCCACAGAAATCAAAATCCCTATCAAAATCATTGTCTGTTTCTCTCTTAATGAAAATCCTATACTTCAGACTCAACATCAGCTTCTAAAAGTTTGAGTGCTCACTTGAAAGAGAAATGAGAGACTTCCCTGTATCACATGTAGAGGAAAGTCTGCTTCTGTTCCTTGTGTAGTAGCGTATTTGTGTTTTCCTGTGACCCTTACAGAGATCACAACATGCTTAAAGCTTTATTCCCTTTCCATATGATGGAGCCTGCCTCTCTATCGTAATCAGTGCTGGCAGTTTTGTAGGTCTTTCTGTTTGGTTGACAAAGGCCCAGGGGGGATTACGATCACTAGTGGAATTGCTTTGCCAGTAGTTTACTGGTTTAATCCAGCTTGCGTTGTATTGTCTGAAGGCTCCCAAGGAGAACCTGGAAATTGAGAAGTTGCACAGTTCACCCTGTAGGCAGTCTCAGTGGGGGGTGAAGCTTCCCAACGTGGGAATCCCCTGAGGTTACAGCTTGAGGAAGGCAGCTGGGGCAGTGAAAAAACTTAATTACCTGCATAATGGATGCAGTCTCCAAGAACTACAGCAATCTGTTGCTTGATGCCAATCGTAGGGTTGAACCTGTGAGAGCAGTTGTGTGTGCAGCCAATGTTTAAGCAAATACAGTAGCTTTCTTTTTTTCCTGCTTTCTCCAATGCCTCTGGGGCTAAGGGTGGGGATGAAGGTTTTCCTGTGCTGTGTGATGCACGGGAATCCCAGTCTCACCTCCACCTCTCTGCAGGGCTGCACCTGCTGTGCATATGATGAGAGGTCTACCAGAAGAGCTCTGATGTCAATGGCTCTATTGTGTTAATGGCTGGGGTTTTTTTGCTTCTTCAGAACAGCTGTTTTGAATTTTCGAGTTTTTGCTGTAATCCTTGAACAAGCCTTTTTTTTTTCTTTTTTGAGAGAGAGACTGGGGAAGGGTGTGGAGTGGAGGGAAGACACATACATTTGAGTAGTGAGGGCATTTTCATTTCTGATTCCTGGCCTGAAAAGTGGGTTTAAACTTGTTGCTTGCCTGCTGTTTGAACATGGTCCAGTGGTAAGAGGCTTTAATGCATTTCTTCTTTGTAAATCATCAACCTCACATCTTCCAGTAAAGGAAAGAATTTGGGAGTATAGCTTCCAAGAGTAATAACCCTCTCAGCCCCATGCAACGCACAGGCTTGAACCAAAAAGTTCCAAGGAAAATATTCAGAAAGGGGGAAGTTGTCTAGCTGTATCCTTGATGGTTTTGCATTTAAACTATTGGGTTTTGCAGAGAGATCAGTATGCTATTTTCTTCATATAGACATGCAGTCGTCCTGGAACTAATAACTTTGCTGGAATATCTTAATCCAAGCATAGAGTTAGAGAAATTAACAAAATGCTCTTATTTCCCAAGTTTGTATTGACGATGCTCTGTAGTTTGCCATTTCTCCTGCTATCCAATTAGTCTCTAGCTGAAAACACACTTGGAAGTATTGGAGGCTGCATCCAGGTACACTGTTTTCTACTTGCATCTGCCTCCCAATCAGTAGAAAGAGCTGAGTGCCTTGAAGTGCTTGAAAGGCTTAAAGGAGGATGCTGAGCAGAGAGCCACCGTAAGGAAGCCGGTAGGCTTGGGGACTTAGGTGGCATTTATGCTGAGTCTGGGTCCACATTTATTTCCTCTGAAAAGCACTAAACCAGCAGCATCCTGCCAGTTTTTAGAGGAAGCTTCAACATGAACATTCTTTCAGGAGCGAATGAAGTGCTTTAAACTCAACGAATGTGGTTATCTTAACCATCCTCTCCAGTGCTGCCGTTAGTAGTCGTGACAAGGAATGAATGTGTACTGTGATTAAACATGTACTTCCACAGCTAGAGGCAGCATGCAGTTTCTGGGAGCAAGAACTCTTGCTGTGGTAGTGCTTGTGAACAATTCTCCTTACAAAAGGAATTCTCGTCTCCCGGTGTTTTCTGTGGCTTTGAGGATGATTGGGACAAAAAACCTGAAGGTATGAAGGATGCAAAAATTCTTGCTGGTAGGAACAGATTATTTTATTAACCTCACAAAACTGAGTTTAAAGCATACAGGAGATATAATTTTCCTATTCCCATTTGTTTATTTCCTCCAAAATGGGAAATGATGTAAGGAAATCAAGGGCATAACTGCTTCAAGTGAGTTGAGAGTTGGGCAAGTGTAAAGTGGACGGTTTGATCTTTTGGATTTCCTAGTGCTATCCAAAGTTGCGTGTAGACTGTGATGCCTTCTCCTTATGCTTTGGTGACTTTGCTTGAGAATGAGGACTAATTTTTGTCGCCTTCCCTTGTATCAACTGAATGGTTTTATGGGACCCAGTAGGTTTCAGCTTTTCTCCTGTAATTTAAGGTATGTAATAGGAGTTTGGTTTAATCTTCATGTAGTAGCTTCCTTGCATGATGATTGCAACTTTCTTTAGACTGACAGTCCCTCCAGTGACTCAGATCTTGTTTCTCTTGCCCTGAAGCCCTTGGCTGTCAGTGTCTTTATTTAGTGTTTTCACTCTCCTTTCTGCAGATCAATGTGTAGTTCTCCTGGCACTGTTTGTCAGCAGAAGGTGAGGAAAATCAGAGAAAGACTAGGAGACAGTAGCAACAGATGAGATGAGGCCATTCGCTAGACAACTGTGTGGAGAGGTAGTTAAGATGAATGCCCCAATGGTTAATGCTTTGTTCTTTGTAGCTTTATGGGTACTAAAATTGCTGCTGTAAAGTTCATTGTTGGGTGCTTTCTGACCTCTTACTGATACAGGGGGGGTTAATCTGTTATTTTTTCCTTACTGTGTCAGAGGTGCAATTTATCCTTTTATCCTATGCTACTTGGCTTTTGTTTTGGCGTGGGGTTTTTTTTGTTTTTTTTTCTTTTAAAGTAATGTCCAGTTTGAGCTAAATATCTTTCTGTTTTGCTGGGCTGAAAACCTAGTAGGCAAGTCTTTAACTGTCATGCCTGTTATTGCTTAAATTACCAGTCTTGAGGGATATGCAAGTAGCGCGCTCTTTTTTTTTTTTTTTTCCCTTGTTGGTGACAAGATGGTAACCAAAGTATGGTTAAAAACCTTGGCTCCCTCATGAGCCAGGAGATCTTGAGCTCTATTCTTGGTGCAGGTGGAAAGGTGTTCTTGCACCATGGACAGGTTGGTTACACCAGGGGCTAACACAGCAGTGTTTCTCATTGCCATCCGTTCCAAGGAGTCTTGAGCAAGCTGGGTGAGGGATCCAAGTCTGTTTTCACTGCTGGTGATATCTGGGATGAAAAGAATGGCTGAGTTGGGCTTTTCCCCTTATTCCATGTGTGATGTTGTGATATGGGGAAATAACAGTGCCCCAACCTGCTGTTTGTCAACAGTAAAGGGAGTGTGCAAGATCTGTCCTTTTCATAGCCCAGCCCTGCTCTAGGGTGGTGCAGGCTACCTCCTTGGTATGCCACTCAATCTGTACTGCTTTTTCTGAGTGTAGTGACAGAGACTGGATTCTGCCACTGCTCTGACGGTTGTGTTGGCCCCCTGCACCCATCAGGGTTGAGGCTGGACTCGCCTCTGTGACACAGAACTGAAACAACCTGTGTCCTGTTGATACCATTATCATTATGTCTCTTCATGCTTCCGTTAATGACTGATGTCTGATTAAAGTGTCTGTTACTGTGGAAGCTCAGTGGTGTACTTGTAATGAAGGGCACTATGGTGTTGTGCTAGCATGAAGAGTTTTGCTGCAGTTGTGATCATACTGATCTGTCTAGCTCCGTCCTGGTTCTTTGTTGTTTTCTTTGGTGTAGGAGGTAGGAACAGGATGGAGGAGCCGAGAATTTTGCTGCTTGTTCCATTCAGAAAATGAGTTTGACTGGAACAGTGAAGACATGATCCATTTTCTTATCCTTCTTCTGGGGGTTAGGCTTGTGCAGGGAAGGGGTGGGCAGGGTCTAAGTTCATCCTTCTTCCCTTGACTGACTAAAAGAAGAGGTTAGTGAATGGTGTCCTCCAGTAAAGTGTGAATTCAGAAATCTCATTGGAAAAGTTGCTACCAGAAGTGACAGAAATACTTTTCCTGATTTTTTTTTTTTTTTTAATCCCTTTGTGTTGGAACAGGGAGTGATGGTAGAACTAGGTAGGGCAGCCTTTGAATGCTGCACAAGGAGGAGATGGGAGTGTTGCAACCCTTGAGTTGTTAACCTTTTGAAGTCGCATGGGGTAGATGTCTCATTACCCTTGCCCCAACACATGCACATTTTTACCTGTGACATACCAAGCAAATTGCCTTCTGCCTCAGAGATGGTGAAGGGTTGTTAAACCTGTTTGGCTTCGAGGCAGTCATTCTGGGGATTCTCTTTATCTGCACGCGTTGAGGGTCAGGAGGCCTGCAGAAGCCACCCTCCTCTTCCCGGGTCTGATGTTCGCTCCACAGGACCAGCGCTTAAGGCAAAAGCTCCTGTGTTGGGTGAGGGGTTTTAGTAAGTGCTTATAAAAATAGCAGTAGGTCATCCCTCCAGGGGCAGGTAAGAGAGCTGCAATACTGCAGCTGAAATCTGCAACCACAATTAAACAAGCCAGTGACTTCTCACAGTAGCGAGGGTGCTTGAGTACAACGTTTGAAGATTTTTATTACAGAAATTGAACATTAAACTAGGTTTGCAGTTTGATTTTTAAATTTGATACTAAATTCTTGAAGTTGTCATGTGTTTCTTATTTTCCTTATCAGAATAAGCTGGTTTTAACGTGACTGCATTAGTGTCTGTCAAAGTGCTGACTTCAGCATGAAGAAACAGTTTATCTGCATCATATGCACACAGATGCATATTGACAGTGATTGTGTTTCTTAGTATATAGCATGTCTATAGCAGGTGACAATAATACTGAACAAAGCTATGAGCATTTCTGTTTGCTTCTGTTTTTTTTTCTTTTTTCTTTTCTTTCAGCTATTGCAAACTCCTATGAGATAGCTGAGACAAGCCTGGGTATGAGGGTGGTCATGGAGAATCCAGAAGCTCTGGAAAGAGAGGGAAAGTGAGAGAACTGCAGTTGTTGAGTGCATGGGAGGAGGTTAAAGCATAAAATGCAGAAAATGAAAACTATCATAGAAAAATAGGAAAAAAGTGGAAAGAGTAAAACCTACTGATGAGAATAATCACTGAAGTATCTGCCCTCCCTCTGCTGCTCTCATCACAGCTAACATGCTCCTGACTTGCTCTTTGTGCTCGCCTGTGTTTTTGGCGCATCTCAGTGACTAAAACAGGTGCCACATAGACACAGGCAAATGAGTTTTCTTCTTACTGTTCCACCAAAGGATATGACTCATTGCTGAAGTGATGGTTCATTTAGCAGACCAGTTAAACTAAAAGTATGGAAATTGTCAGGGTTTCCAGTGATAACTGTTTCCTTTGGATATTTTTTGTGTTACGGACCCAGCAAGGAAACTTTTGACTGTGGACATTAGTATATTAGGAATTGACTTGTAATCATAAATTTAATTTATGTGACACTTATAACGCAGGTAACTGCTTGGTAGTGGAAGCTGAGCTAGATTTGAACATATAGAAGGTTATTGCCTTGATCTTTTAGTCTGTCAGCTCATTCTTCACTCCTGTTTTCTGCTTGGATGTTGTAGTTTTGAGATGATTTTGGAAAGGGTACTGGGAAAACTTGCAAACGTTTTTCAAACAAAAGATGGTTTGTCTTCATGGCTGGGAGGGTTCATTTGGACACTTGCTCTGAATTTTTTTTTTGTTTGGAAAACTGAAGTTCTTAGAAGTTAGATGGCCTTGGCTTTCTTTGTTCTTTCTTCTGTCTCAGACATCTGTATCAGCTCTCTCACCGAGCTCTTTATCTTACTTGGCTTTTCTGTGGATGCCTGGAGGCCTTGGCTCACATTCTCAAGAGTGTCCACTGGTTCAAGAAGCCATTGCTGCTATCAAATTACCTTGACAGCTGTTGTCCCATTTCATATTTGCCATCCCCTCCCCCTGGCTCCCTTGTGATTTTTGGCAGAAGCTGTGGCTATTGAGCAATAAAACTTGGATCTGAGGATCCTGTTGCTGGTGGGAAAATGAGATGAGAGCATACTAGTTAATGCCTTGAAACTTGACTTCTTGCTGATGTATAATCAGTAGCATCTTTATTTAAAAACAAAACCTACCACTAGCTACTCTGTTTGTGGATTGAGTGGATGGTTCATTTACTGTTCATCTGGAGTTGTGCGGTAGGTGCTGGTCTCTTAAAATAGCACACTCTATACCAAACTGTATATGACCAGACAAGCTTTTGATTTGGAGTCCTTGACAAATGCCTTATGCATAAGCACTGCAAAACAGCTATGATGCTCATGTTAATGAAAGTAATCCATAAGGGCACAACTGATTTTGTCTTCATGTTAGTTTTACTGATGATCCTGCCACTGCGTAACCTGGAATAGAGCTCTTGTAGTGCTATTTAGTAGACACTAAAGATGACCTTATAAGAAGCAATTGGTCTTGCTTGGACTTGAATTAACAAACTGTAGAAATAGCATTTGGGGGCTCTTTTGTGTGTGTTTGGGGATTTCATTGCCATTCTTTTAAATGCAACCATAAACCACTTCTGACAACTGACAGAAATGGTGATGACCTTGGGACCAACCATCATAAGAGAGCTGCCATCTACGTAAACCTCTCCTTTTAAAATGTTTTGTTTCCTTTGTCAGTTGTTTGAGAAGTTGACTGATGCATGGCATGCTTTAATCTCTACTGATCATTCCCCTTGTCCCTGTTGGAACATGTCAGCAACTAAATTTTGTGTAACATACTGGAAAAATTAGGAAGGAAGGAAGGAGCAGATCTTAATTGGAAAGATGACTGACAGAAAACAATTAATATATCCAGAACACTCAGTTCTGAGGAACACATACAGGAAAAGCATATAAAAAATTATTTTGCTTGCAATGTGTATGATTTACTAGCTGATAACATCAGTGTGAAATGTAAAGCTTGTAAAAAGTCTGGATCAGACCAGCCTTAATGCATGTCTTACAGCTCCTAAATTACTGTGCCAAAGGGGGAAGACTAGACTCCTACCGAAACATGTGCTGCAACTGCTTTGTACGTGTCTGCGGAGAAAGGTATTTTAAGCAGTTGGTGAATAGTTCTGGTGTGTGTGGAGTGAAATCATGACTTCGGTCAGTGGCTGTAAATTTGAGGGCTGGCACCCTGGGGCTCCATCCTGGTAGGAACTGGTGGATTGTGGCACGTTGTGGGGTCTCAGGTGCTGTGGAGTCCTCCTGGGTCGTGTTGAAGAAGACCCGGGGCTGTAGTGTGACCAGCTGTGAAGTCAAGGGGGGAAAACTCAGAAAGCACAGAGTCAAAGAAGATGTCCTGTGACTTTGGAAAATCACAATTACATCAACATTACCCCCTGGAAAAGAAAAAGAAGTAAAATAGAGAATGGATTACATCGAGGTGAAAAATGCATGAACCATCCCTCCACTAGCTGTAACATTCAAGTTGCAGGGTGGGATGCACAGGTTTTCTGTTGATGTGTGGGGAAATAACTTTTTACTGACTTTTCTTTCCCCCCTGAAGGAAAACAAAAAACACTCACAAGGCCTTACTTTGGTGTACAACTTGATTAAAATGTTGTGTGGTTTTTGTTTTGTGTTTTTGGTTGTTTTTTAAAGAAAAAAAAGTGGCAATTTGTCCTCCCTGCCCTGCATCCCTTGCTATCCCAACATTTAACGTGGGTTTAAACAAGGTGCTCCTTGGTCTGGTCTCTCCATGGAGATCGCAGAAAGCGCTGGAAGGCTTGAGCTTCCTGCGATCCCTGGCACGTCTTCCGTTACGCAGCCACGGTTATTGTAGCAGTAGGGGACTTGTTAGTTTTCCAACTGCAGTTCCCAGCGAACGTGTCCGCTCTGCGGTGTAGACTCCTGCATGTTCGGTGTTAAAATAGTTCTATAGCTTTCAGGCATCTTGCGTTTCAAATATGGGTGGAGAAACAAGTGTTGGCCTTTAAGGCAGGGGTTTCAAAGCTTTTTGATATCAAAGGCCATGTTGACAACTTGGCAAGCGCTTGTGGGCCCAAGTGCGTTAGATCTTTAGGATAGGAGCTGACTTGCTGCAGGCGTTGGAAAGGATATTTTGCATTGTTTAAATGTATTGTCAGGTGTGTTATGCCCTTTCTTTGCAGCGTGGCTGCTGAAATGCCTCCTCCTTTCATGCTGGGCTTGGCTTCCTTTCTCGTCAGCCAGAGAAGGGGTTAATTAGCTGTTACAGTCCGCTCTTGCTGTCCAGTCTCTGCTGCTTAAACCCGCCTTTGCAGGGAATCCTGGCTCCTGACCCCCCTGCTGCAGTGGTTTGTGATGCGTCCGGGAGCTTTTGGGGGGCCGCGTTAAGCTCGGCCGGCTGGCTGCAGGGTGGGAGGAAGCGTTTGGGCTGGGAGTCCATCGTAGCCCTCTCCCGGGTGTGGGAAGTGGGTAGGGTTCTGCAAACCCAGGAAAGCAGCCGGTTCTGGCAGGGCAGAGCTTGTCTATCCTGGTCAAGGTCTCAGAGGTCTTACCAGGTTACGTGCTTGCTGGCTGTTTGAAATACCAGCGTGTGTCGCTTCCGCTCTGCTCTCGCGCTTCCAGCCTTGCTGAACTGCCACCCTGCTCTCTTGCACTGGGTGCACTAGCTTCACTGGTTTGCTGCGGTATTTGAGCATCTTACCAGTACTTAATGGACTATGCTTACATCTATAAGAAGGTTTGTTTTCATTTCCTATATGAGGGAAGTGAAGCGGTCAATGTGCTGCAGAGAAAGGGCATAACACACCTGACAATACATTTAATGTGCTGCAGAAGGATAAATGAAATACACAGAGATGTACCAAAACTTTTCTTAACATCAGCCCCATTGCGACCAGCATAGCTGTGACAGTGTGGAGTGCAACCAGGCTGATTGCTTGGGTATGGGTCCTTGTCTGGCTCATGGATAGAGCTCGTGGCCCACCATGAGCTCTGGCTGCACTACTGGCTGGAAGGAGCAAAGCTGGCAGGGATGTTTCTGCTTTTAAATGCAGTCACAGGTTTATGGTGAGAGGTGAAAGTGTACTTTAAGAGCCACATTGTTTTGCATGAAAGACTAAAAAACAAATCTGTAGCAGTGTGGAGGAGAAGCCAGTTCTCCTAACTCCTGGTCATGTGCTTTCACCACAAAGACCCTGTTTCTTCTTTTACTTAACTGAAGAATTCCATTAGATCAAAAGCTAGTTAAGGAAAATAGAGCCCCATGTGGTCCTGTGTGGTTACTTAGGCAAGTGCTATTTTTAGGAATCCCAATTGAGTAAGCCCTGGCTCTTGCTGCTGTTAAAATCTATGGAAGCAAAATTAAAATGTCTACCTTCATCTCAACCGCATGTAGGCCACTTGGCTCCAGCCATCTGGGGTTTTTTTCTCACTTGTGCCTCCCCCAGCTCATTCCCTGCCTTGCGGGGATTTTTGCCTTTCCAAGTGAGAGTTAATCAGTTCCTTGGGCGTGGGAGATTTGGAATAAGTCAGGTAGGAAGTAACGAGTTGTTCAGTTGTTCGTTGTTCCCATTCTGCACCTCTGAGGATCATTATCAGAGTTGTTAATAAGCTCTTGCCCTCCAGTCCTAGGGTTCTGCCTAACTCTGCTCAACTGCTTCTCCTTGCTTTAGCTTCTGTGGCCCAGTTTCATTGACCTGTAGAAGATGCTCCTTGCTAGCTTCTCCCCCTGCCAAGAGCAGGGAGCCCAGGTTTGCAAAACATGACTTGTTTGCAGTTCTTTCTCCTTGGTGCTGCTGAAGAAAACTTCTTGCTCACAGTTTTGTATGCAGACCTGCTTCATCTGCCTTGTAGGAGCATTTGCTGGGGGGGCAATGATAGAACTAAGACAGTTTGGTCTGGAATTAAAATACAAGAATCCAGTTCTTTTTCTGGAAAGATTTGCCTGACGGTGACCAGATTCCTCTCCACAACTTCATGCCCTGGCTTGCAACACGTAGAGATTTTGTTGGTTGTTTTTGTGAGTATTTTCCTCTGACTCTGAGCAGAAAAGCAGCGGAGGGGTAAGGTGAAGGGCATGGCAGGAAAAGAGGCTAAAGCCTGAGAAAGCTTTGGGAGTGTGGCTCCAGGGAAAGCCTGCTGAATCTTTCTGAGCTGGCTGAAAAGGTTGACAACCACAAGTGGTACTTTGTTTCAGTGTTTGTACAAATTTCTTTCTCATAATTTTTTTTTTAAATATTGTGAGGAAATCAGTCTGTCACAATTCTAAGTAGAACAATAAATTTGTAAGGGCCTGGAGATTTAGCCAAAGGACTTGGTTCAGAAGGGAGGGTGCACAGTGTTTTGAGTCTGAAGACCCTCTGTTGGCTCATAATTTTCTTCAGGTTGCATGATCTCTGCTTGAGGAACCCTTTGTCTAAAAACAACAGCAACGAAAAGAAAGGCTTCTGAAGTCTTCTGTCAGGGCTAAAATTTGCTGCATTACCAGGCTGTGTGGAGAAGGCATAGCAATATTCTGTGAAATATTCGAGGTCACTTTAAATGCAGGGCAAGTAACTGGTGACCTTTTAAGCTTGGTTGGCATTAGCCACTTGCTAATGTCTCATGTCAGGCTGAGGTGATGGGAAATTAGTCTGTGCTGGTGTAAATGCAGTAGATGGGCGAAGTTTTCATAATGTTCCTGTTTTCTTCGTTTAGAGATCTGGTGTGAGTTTGGCCAGCGAAAGAGTGATTTTACTGATACAAATTGCAAGTCCCCTCAGACTTTGTGAGCCCTAGCTAGAAGTGATGCTTAGAGAAACCATAGGTGAATGAAGCAATGCCCTAAAACAGTTTTGGGAAAGTATTAGTCTGAGGGTAGTTGTAGATCAAAACATCCCTGACTGTACTTCGAGTATGGCACGCATGGTGCTACATTGCTGCATCCTTGGAGTATGGATGTGATTGTGTCTATAGACAAGGCTCACAGATATTTAACAGATACATAAAGATCTGTTAGCTAAATGATTCCTCTTCCACATATGTGTGTAGTTAGCTCTTCTCTCCCAACCCACAGCTGCTATAGCTGTGACAGTCACTTCCATAGAGCAAAGAAGGTCTTCTTATCAGAATGTGAAATCCTCACGTGTAGAGGAGTTGTTCTTGTGGCAACTGTGGATTGTACTTGGGACCCCCTTCTGTGCTGGGAACCTGTAGTCTGTCCCAGGACTTTTGCTTACCACTGTTTTGCTTTGTGTCCTGTAATGCATATTGCACAGTTGGGATTTTGTTTGGAGCACTCGCATCTCTAAAACTGTTCTTCATAAACTCACCTTTCTGGTCAGTATTTGTTCACAGCCCNAAAAAAAAAAAAGGAGTATGTGGTTACTGTTCCTAGAATTGTTTTCTGTCTGGACAGTTTGGAGGCTTTATGGCTTCCCATCACAGAATGGAAGCCCAAGTAAATAATCTCAAATTCTTTGAAAAATGTGGAATAGATAACACTTACTCAGTCCATGTGGAGGGCAGCTATCAGAAACAGCATCAGTATGTGAACTGCTGCAAAGATCAACTGTACAAAGCTATAGGACTGGGAGCCAGGATTTTTCATCATAAAATACTGATCACTTTCCTTGTAGAAAAGGAAATTGAGGTAATGTCTTGTTACTGCAGAGTCTCCTTGCTACAACTTAAGTAAAGAACAGGCCACTGCCAAGCCACAGAATGGAACTATAGGAACGTAATGTCCCACGGTGACAACCACTGAACTGGCTGGTGAGATGTGACATCAAGTAAACTGAACAAGCATAATGTTTCTCACTTATATCCTTGTAACTGGAGAAGAAAACGCATGTTGTGATGGTTTCCAGTCTGTCAGACTAGTTCTGTAAATGTGCTTCCCCCCTGCAACTCCACCTCACACTTTCTGGGTGGCACTGCAGTGAGTGACTTTGCTAGCCAGCCTGCAGGTCAGCTTTTTCTGTTGGTGGTTTTTTTTTTCCCTCTAAAAATGTTATTTCCCTAATGGTATTTTCCAGTGACTTTTTTTTTTTAATATCCCAAAACTGTGTTTTGTATGTTAGCCTTGGGTGTGATTTTCACCTTAAAGTCCTGTTGGGATAGAGGATGGTCTAGGTATCACCTGTAGGGTGTCTTTACTTTTAAGAAAGATCCTATTTTTAAGGTAGATGTTTTGGAAGAGACAAGAAAGAACTGCATTTTAAGAGCAGATAAATCCCAATGGTGTTTTTAATTGTTTTCTTCTGCCAGAAGTTTTTTTGAAGAAATGGCTGTGGAGTATTGCCATGTTTTTGTTTTGGAGCATTCAAAGCAGAATGCAAAAGGGGACTGAATACAGATGCCCAAGAGCAGTGGTGTTCATTCAGCATCGTATTTGACTTCAACTGAAGTGAGTGGAGAGGGTTAGTCCCCAAAGAGTTGCCTTTAAATGGCTTATAGCAGGGCTATTCTTACTTTGCTGTGGTCCCATGTTTCCCCTCTAAGGGGAGGGAGTGACTGTGATGCTTTTGAGAGTTGCAGGGGGTGTGAGAAGACATACAGAAGAAGGGCACTGTAAGAAGCTGGCAAAGAGCAGTTCAGCAGCAGGGTTTTAGCTTCTGCATAGCCACCTATTGGGTAAAGCACCTGCAGCTCTTAGTCCCCTATAGAGAAAGAGTGCATATTAAGGAGGGAAGACTGTGTTGAGAATTACAACGCTAAAAAAAGAGATCACCTTGCTTTGCTTCCTCTATTAGCCAAGCTGCGCAGAGGGAGAAGCTGACTCACGCCAACCTGTGTTACAGGCTGCTTTGGGGAGAGCAGTCGGAAAACTGTGTCACTTCAGCCCAAGAGAGCTGTAGGAACAGAAGTGTGGTAATATATTAAAATTACATCAAAGGCTCTGGGAGATTTTAATGAGATCAGCCCCATATTTATTTTCATGGTTAGGAGCAGAAATAACTGAATAATGTCATGGAAATATTCTGGAATGAGGAGATGTAACAGCCAAGACTGTCTCTAAGCTGGTCAAAGGCTTTGTTAACTCCAGGCAGGCTGCTTCAATTTAGGGTATTGAGGGCTTGTAGGTAGAGGGTTTAGGCAGAGCAGAGACCTTGTGAAGGTCCCAAAATGTGAAAATCAGGCGAGCATGGCAGAGTGCTCCTTGTCTTAGCTCTTTGCACCATCAGCAGGGCCAAGTCAGCATTGCTTTGGGCTGTACCCTCTCTTTACCCTTATGACTCCCTATTAGTCTGGAAATTCAATTAAAATGGGCTGGAGCTGCTTCTGAGGGTGGTGGGGCTCCAGCTCCCCTGGGCAGGACCCCGCTGCTCCCCAGGGCAGTTCTCGCCTCAGGTGTTTCTTTGCAGATAGCCGGGTACTGCAGAGGGGTAGCTCTGCCAGTCGTTTCAAAGCTTAACATTTTTAAAGGTGCCTCATATTGCAGGGTAACTGGTGCTTTCTTTGTAGCCCCCAGAAGGTGTTAGGGACGAGCGCCAGCTCACCATCCTCTCCTGTCTTCCTTCCTCCCCCCGAGCTCTTTCCAGCTGTCAGCAAAGCTCTGGGCATCTTCATGCACACGTTTCTGTGGGATGTTCAGGGTGCTGCAGGAGGTCTGTTGCCGAGCTGAGGGTGTAGAGTTGTATGTGCCGGTGTCAGCAAACCTTCCGTAACGGTTGGGTTTGAGAAGGTTTCTGCGTATTCCCTTGCATTTCTGTGCTCTCAAGGGCCCACATATGCCATTGCTAGTGCTGCACGCACCGTGTATTTGTGAAAGCGAGAGCCTAAATGTTTCCCCCAGGCTTTGCTGAAAGAAAGAGATATTCTTAAAAGAGGCATGCTTTTTGTTTTATTTGCTTTGCCTAAAATGAAGGGCGATGTTGCTCCGCTGGTCGGAGGTTTGTTGGAAGCAGGGCTGCTGCGTGTGTGTGGCTGTGATAGGGATGAACGTATCTGATCTGGCAATAGGCGTGCTACAACTGTTGGGTTACGTTGCAGCTTGTGGAGATAATCTCTGTACGGCATTTCAGTGGCAGCGAAGGCTTTAGGCACTGGAGCGTGGGCCCTGCTCTGCAGTTTTGAGGAAGTGCATCAGCTGGATGGTGGATATGTCCCAGAAGGAGCAGGGAAACCATGGACTGAATCAGCAATGAATGTATTTGGCAGTATGTTTGCACCTCCCAAATTAGTGTTGAGACAGTGGTGGCTCTCGAAGAAGTGGATGTTAGACTGGAACAGTGTAGTCTGTTCCCATTTGGAAGCAAGATGAGGAATATGAGAAATAGAGACCTTTCAAAGTGGGAACCAGTTCTCCTTTCCAGGTGACTAAGCCAGGAAGTCTTCAGTAAGCTTATTTCTTAAGAAAAATTTTTAAGGTCCTATTTGGAGGAAAAAAAAAGTTCAGTACTTTCTTTAGCATATTCCCATTCTACTGATTTTTAGACTTGAACCTCCACGGTACTTGAAAAACTAAATCTCTTTTAATGTACTTATCAGTAGCCAACAACTTTCTCAGAAAATTTACTTGGTTTTTCTGCCTCAATCGCAAATGGTTTCCCTCTTGCCTTCAGCCACATAGCATCTGCCATACTAACATTGTTTGTGTTTTCTTCAGAGTGAATTATACTTGGAAACTCAGGACAGGCAGAGGAGAGTTGTGTGTAGTGAAAAGTCCTTTTATAGGTGAATAGAGAAGTTGCACTTAAACAGTCCTTAAGAACTTTGCTTTTTTAGATGCCAAGAAGATGCATATATTTTAATGTGGGAGGTCAGCACAGCCTTTCAACAAGTTAAACAGCCAAATAGAATGCAAAAACTTGTCTTTAGCCTTGCTTAAGTCAAAGGAGAAAGTCAATCTTTTGATTTTTTTTTTTATCTCCTCCGTCTGCTTTGGACAAACTTCACATTGAATAGGTGAATTCTAAAAGCTGTGCAAAGAAATCCTGTCTCTCAAAGTAGCTGTTCATGGAAGAATGCTATTCTTCTTTCAACAGGCAAATAGCTTGGAAAATTAAGTTAACCAGATATTAAAAAATCTGTATTATTCCACAATTGACTTCGGCAAACAGTCAGGAATCCTTTAGGCTCATGAAGGTGGCATCTGTAGAAGTCTTCACTTTAAGAAGAATTATTTCTCACACAATTGGTTAACTTCTGGTAAATTACCTAGACTTGCATAAAACCTGGGATCATTGCAAAAGCTTTTTGACTTGTGAACACCTTGCAGTGTGGGGCTCCCAGTCATCCCGCCACCAAATTTTATTGCAGGGTTTGACTTTTCTAGGAGGAATCCTGGGTGTGTGAAAGATGAGGGTGCAGCCCAGGCTCTTCCCAGCGTGGCCAGAGCGTGTTCTGAGGGTCGAGCCCTGGGAGGGGTGGGATGGGGATGTCCTTTCCTTGCAGTGTAAACTCAATTGTCTGCATCCTCCATAACATTATGAGAGAAAACCTGTAACTTAAGGCTTGGTCACCTTTAAGGTCTCAATGGACTTAATCTTGTGTGTCTGATACTGGAACTTTCTTTGTGCATACTGCATGTTTGGAAGGCGTGAGACAGTTCCCTGATCTCTTCCTCATGTGAGAGGTGATACCTGATGTTACCCCTGCTATGCTCATGGCTAACATTATACGCTGAATTATACTTTGCTGGATCTTACTCAGCTGCATCTCTGTATTACTTAGGGGGGTGCCTGTGAAACCTGTCTGCTGCCTATGGTAAAGCATTTATATTAGTGTAAAAAGTATAAACAACAGATACCCTGCCAGAGAAGGAGTAAAGATGGGGAGGGACGAAGCTCTCTGAAATGTTACCTGGCTCCAAATACACAGAATCTTTAGGTACCTGATTCCCATGGACTTTGAAGGGAGTAGTGCATACTAAAGTGGGTTTGCTACCAAGATGTTTCTGTGGGTGTTAGCCCAGGTCCTGGTCTTGTACATAGCCACAGAAGAGAATTCCCTCTGAGGACTGGATTGTCCTTACTTTGTCCTCTTCAAATGCATACACTGTTAGACAGCATAGTCTGACCCTGGAACATTACTTTAATCTGCCTTACATCAGAGAGGAGATGCTTTTCAATTTCCAAAATACTTTACTTGCCTTCTATATTGTCTTTTTGTGGTTTAAATTGAACATTTAAACATATAACTACCAAAGACTTAAATTTCCCGTTTCTTTAAAGGTTTTCTTCATGCTGAAAATGCAGTGTTACACTTTGATAGAGGATAATAAAATGTGACTGCCTGAGATGAGCAGTTGCTTCGTCGTGCATGACAGAGCAAATCAATTTTCCTCCCATTGCTTTTCCTCTTGGGAGATAACATGCCAAAGTTGTCAGTACCCTGTACTACGAAGGTTCAGGGTTAGACAAATTGTGCACTGAGGTTAGTGGTTGTTTTTTTTTTTTCCCCCCTCTTCCTGCACTAATGGCTTAAATAATTTTGCCTTTGGAAGCCTTAGCATAGGATTTCAGGCATCCTAAAAATACATTGTGAGTTTACTGCTTCACTAAAAGATTTCTAGTGGGTTTTTTCTTTTTCCTGTCATCCCAGACACTTTTTTGAATTTGGCAAGCAAATAAGAAATGTGGCTGTCTTAAAAGATTTAAGGTGCTTGTGGAGAACATTTGGCTCAGCTATGTATGTTCTGTTCATAAAGGAACTCTTCTGGAAAACAAGTCTTTCTCTTGTTTGCTAACACTAACAATACAGCATTATACTGTTAGATGAATTATTAAAACTGTTGCGGTGAACTGGCAGACATACTGTCCCTCAAGGAGAGGGAAATGAGGTACAAATCATTTTAATCTGTCAAGTTTTGTGTTGGAGAAGGAGTAATGCAATCTAACAAGAGTCACTGTGAATTGTAAAGAGAGTTAATACAAGTATGGGACCAATCGGTGCACATTTAAGAAACAAGGAAACGTACGGAGCATTGTGAATGTGTGGGACTATGGAGACCAGGGTTTTGACAAGTGATGCTTTTTGGTTGTCTTGGGTAGTCCAACATACCGGTAGAGGTACCAGGTTTTCAGGAAGTGTTGAGTGCTTAGTACTTGGAAGAGTGCCTCTCTGCGAGGGGTCCGTTTGAACAACTGGGATAGAATCTGAAAAATATGAGCCACAGTACGAGAAGGGACTTACTTGAAATCTGAGAAACTCACTTGGCCAGTGGTACAGCTACCTGCCTGTGTAACTCTGGTTGTTTGGTTTTTTGGGTGTTGTGTTTTTGTTTTGGTTGGGTTTTTTTTTTTCTTCCCAAAATAGCCTTGCTACTGCTGTTTAAAAAAGATAAAATAAGAAATCCTCCTCACAAACAACTTTTTGCTTTACCTGTGGTGGACAACAGTTTGGCTGCAGCACAATGTTACAGAAATGTCCTGAAGTTCTCAAAAAAGAATGATCAAGAATATTATTGCATAAAACTTTGGGTTATGAGAAAGTAGGAGCTAAAAGCAGACAGTTTGAATAACTGTCACATGGCTACTCATAAAAGCTCCTAATTAGCAGTAACTTCTGTAGATGCCCAGAATGCCACTGTTTATGCCTGCAGATGTCCCATTTGTCATAATGAAATTGCAACAAAGTGTGTCACAGATGTTGGTACCTTAAAGTAATACATTTAAGGGATTGTCTTGGATTCCTCTAGAAGATGTTTTGCACAACACAGAGGATGGTTTATGAAACTGAAAATGGTGTATAGGAAATGATGGACAAACGCTTCTTTTCTGATGTGTCAAACAATCACTCTTGGCTTTGATGTACGTTTGTAACCAGGTCTCCAACTAAAGACAGACCCGCTAGTGAGATGCAAGGAGAAAAGACTTGTGGTTAAGCTACGTTTAGCCCGTGCTGGCTCTCTGGACCTGGTAGGCTGCAGGATGTTGCTGATTTTCAGATGAAGCTGAATTTCAAATGCTTAACAAAGAGGTTAAAACCAACTGGACTCTAGGTCTAGAATCTGGTGTGTTTATAATGATGCTGTATATTGTAATACAATCACACCTACAGGAAAGGGGCAAAGTGACTCATGCAGGAGTCAGAATTTGAATTGTCTTAGAAAGAATCCTTACCTTGAAGACTGCCTCGTTGGTCTTTAGATGGTAGACTTGCTAAGTGTGTTAAGCAAGAGCATTTCAGCTCATAGTCACACAACTTTCTTCCTAGACTGAGGGAAGGGAGTAAGCATCACCTGTTTTTCTTGGTGCATCAGGTTTCATATAGACTCTTTTCAGATGAAAATGAAAACACGCCTAAACATGAGATGGAAAGATGTTAAAGAATGTGACATCTATTTAGTAATCCCTTTGTGGTCAAAAGACCAACAGCCAGTGGTGCAGCAAAGGACAAGCTCTGCTACCTCCACTAAATTGAAAACTTGAGACATCAGTTAAGTGACTTGGATCAACATAAAGCCTATCTAGAAGAGCTTCCACTTTCCCAGGTTATTGCCAAATTTTGTTTTGAGACATCTGAAGCCAGCATAACTGCTGAAATGTGCTGTGGACTTATTAGTCCATGAGCAGAAGACAATGCATGCATGTGTGTATTGTCTGTTAGGCTGATGATGTTCTCGCCTGCTTTGGTGGGGCTTGGTCCTTCTAATCCAGTTGGAAGACCCCTGGTGGAAAGAGATCCTAGTGTGACTCCCAGTACCCTGTCTGTTCAGTTAGCTTATCAAAGTAATTTTTTAATGTTGCCTTCACCAGAGGGGGACCAACACCACATGAAGATAAAAGCTGCTCTCCATCTGCTTTATCTGTAGTCATTAATTAGAAACTGATGAAAGAAACAGACTTTGGTTCAAGGCTGATTGATTCTTCTTCATAATTCAGGCATCCTGAATATAGAAACACTCCTGCTGCATAGCCAAGTAGAGCACACAGCTGAAACTAAGATAGCTGGGTTTGTTCACACAGCGATGGAGGATTTATACAAATTATTTAGATGCTGTGCTTCTGGTTGCTTGCAGAGACTCTTGCAGGGATTTGAGAGTTCATACTTTATGTATTTGCATGCCTTAATCCTCCAAATGGCTGGTGTTGTAACTGTGTGCTTAGAGCCTTGGAGGTTCTAAGTGACTTCTACAATTTGTTACAAATGACTTTTCCTAAATCAAAATAATTTTGAATCCTGAGAGTGGGGGAGGAGATTAATACATTAATGCAGTTGGTTTGGTTTGTGTCTTATTGAGCCACGTTGATAAGACTTGCACTGAGCCTTTCTGGTGTGTAAGGAAGGAATTGAGTATGTGTCTTTCTCTACTGGTGTGCTTTTTCTAAGTAGAGCAGCCAGTCTTTGTGTTGAAGGTCTACCTTGTGTGTCTCCACAGACCAGTCATGGTGGAGTTAACTCCCTTGTGCTCTCTAATTACAGTGATGCATTCAATGTTTTCCATCCCTTCATAGCCACATAGGAGGGGAAGGTAGACAGTCTATCTGGATGATAAAGGAAACTTGGGCTTTGGTAGTCCGATATGGCATGATGTTGCTCTGCTGCATCCCCTTTCAGCTCTGACTTCTCTCTCACTGTCTGTCTTCTATCCTTCCACTCTGGATTTAGTTGATAAAAAGAATTTGCAGTGGAATGAGGCAGAAGTGTGACATTGCCTTCTGCATCCCCATTGATGCCACTGACTTTGTGAGCTGAATTCCCTTCCTGCAGTCTCTCTGGTCTGCAGATGCATTTTTCTGTTTCTTCAGGTGTTTACCGGAGTTCGGCCTCTGGACTTCTGAGTTCAACCAATCAGGAAGCATGCTTTTTACTACTAAATGTCAGAATTCTTCTGGAGAAGGGAGATTGTGAGAGATCAGGGGATATCCTATGAGGATGCAGACACAATCTGGTTTGATAAAGCCATTATCTAAAATAGACAGAACCTGTTATCCTGGGGAACCTGTCTGTTTTTACAGGCTAGAGAATGGGTGCAGCTACTGAAAATGTGGGTTTTAAAGATAAATAACTAGACTTGATACTTGCATGGGTTATGTGTTGGTTCTATTTCAGTTCCTTCACAGAGATACTCTCAACATAGTGCTTCTTCCAGTTCTGGTGCCTAGGGTACTTTATAGCAATTTCTGACTTTAAATTCTCTGTGTCTACGAAAAATATAAAAGCAAAGCCAGGAGTTATCTGGTTTCTTTAAACTGAGGATAGTCTCCCAACAACAAAACCATTACTCTGAGCAATGGTGGTCTTGCTGCGGCTTCTTGACCAGAGTAGAAGCAAATATTCATCTGTGTTGCTGTAGCGTGCTACCTGCACAACACTCAGCAGCTCTTGATCCACCCTTGCACAATGCTCGCTTCAGTGGGACTGTGTGACCTTCACCTGCCAGGTGACACATGGATTGTCAAATGGGAAAAGAGTTTTAATGTGTTCAGATCTCTTTTGAGGGAGCTGGATGTCCAGTTGTGCAAAGTTCCATGCAGCTGCCAAAGGAGTGGTTGTGTTTGTGGCTTGCTGTGACTTAGCAGACCACAAATATCATGGTTTTAAGAAAGTCAATGAAAATACGTAAGGAAGGTTTATGCATGCTGGGCTGTTCTTTTCTACAAAGTTTAAATGTCCAGAAAGGCTGTTGTGGCGTGTAATGCCAAATTGAACACAGCATTTAACTTAGGAGCTCTAATGCACTGTCTCTCACAATCCTGCTAAACCCTGTCAAAAGTTGAGTTTAATCAGTCCAGTTGGGTAATTCCTATTAGAAGAGTTAGAGTCGGACGGGGGTTCTTCAAGATGTCTGAAGGTGTCTCTGCTTATGTTTCCTCTAATTTTTTTAAGCAGCATTAAGAGGCTCTTGGAGTAAGATCCTCATCTAATTCACTTCCCTGCTTCATTCAAACACTAGATAAGAAGGGAGCACAGAAACTGGCACAATATCTCCACCTTTGCTATTTATCTGTGATGATACTTTGAAAAGCATGCATTGGACTTTTGTTTACTTTTAATGGCCACTCAAGCTATCCTTTCTAAGGGCTGCCAGTGTCCAGTGTGGTACCTGGTGCTCACAGACATCTGCATCTGCATTCCGTCGCTCCTCTCAGCGCAGTGACATAGTCTGCGGGAGCTATAGCCTGCAGAAGCGCTTGCTGGTTCAGGCAGAAATCCAACTCATTTGTTGTCCTTCAAGGTACTTTCATAAAGGTGCTTTGCTGGGTAAGCAAAACATTTTTCTGAATAGGCACATATCCAGTAAGCACCCAAAACCACAATGCAGAAGATGCTGTGCTGTGGCAAACAGTCCTGGAGGTCAAGGATGTCCTTCAGATGGACACATTCACAGCTCTGAGCCTGCAGATTCAGCAACTGCAGTGAGTTCAGATGGTTACTGTAATGTGGCAGGAAAATTAAGCACAAAACCCGAATAAAACTTTTCTTGGGGTAGTATAGAAGAGCAATGTGATTTAAGGTGACATGAGAAAAGCTGCCTTTTCCTCTCCTTTATTTTAGTCTGTGCTGTTATTTTATCTGTGTGGTCTCAGTAGTGCAGAGGACTATCAAGGATTAGAGAAACTGTAGACCAATGGTTCCATCTCATGTTGCTGAGAAGGAAGTAAATCCTTCTAAGGTTAGTGGGCCAAGTAGCAACACTGTGAGGAGAGTGTCCTCTTCTTATTTCATGTTGGTGGCTAGCATAAGTTTAGCTGACCTTCCAGGGTAGATGGGAGATGTCATCTCATGTATCATTTTGAGTCATTGAGTTGAGAACCCCGTGGGAACTGGGGCTTGTTACAGTGGAGAAAGAGTAGTGGGAAGTTTCATTTGGTGCTGTTGATGTCACTTAGAGGGCAGGGTCCATGCAGGAAGCATGTGTTTGACCTTTCACAAAGCTATGGTCTTCATGCTGGTGGTCATTAATTCCATTCCTTTTAAGGCAGTGGTGAGATTATCTTGATGTCTGAACCCTCCTTAGCTCCTGCCAGATAGCACTGACCTGGGTGTAGTCTGGAGCCTGTTCGTCTAAATGTAACTATCTTCTCCTGGCTGTCTGTGGAGATCCGGTGTCCATTCTTGTATTGTTTGTTCTTGTCAGCTGTCTCTGTAGTTGTCAGGTTGTGTTGACACACCTTTCCTCTTTGCTATGAAGAGATCTAAGCAGCTCTGGCCTTGCCTGGCTTCGTTCTTCTCTTCGGTGATCCCCACAGGCTAGTGTTGAGTAACTCTTCTGCCCTGAGACTGCCTGCCGCCTTTGCCGTGGTACTGGTGTACCTGAAATTGAGAGGTGCATAAACTAGACCTCTCATTGAACCGCTTCCTCTTTTCTATTTTGAACAGGTGTGCTCTAAAATTCATTCCTCTTAAGCTCTGTTGAAAGCTGCTTCTGTTAGATGTTATTGTATTCCTTGGTTTACTTGGCTAGCTGGCCATCTAGGGATGCTTAGCTGAAATTACCCTGTGGAGTGTGCTTCTCCTGTCCTGTATTGGAATGAGTCTTATTTGGAAATGGATCAAGCAAGTTGTGCATGTAGAGAAGGTGGAAGTTAGTTTAAAGCCTGTTGTCAGGGATAACCATTTTATCTTTTCCTCTGAGCCATCAGCACTCAACTGTCCCTTTCCCAGTAGCAGTCCCTGCACAGCTCTGACGTGATCCCTCATCCCCCCAGCTTGTGAGTCTGGTCAAAATGGTAGGAGGTCAAGCCTCAGGGTTTTGGTTGGCAGAGGTGTCAAAAACTGGCATCAAGACAAGCCTGTTTTATTTAAACTACATGCAGCAGTCCATTGGAATGGCCATGGTACTGCAGCATCTGTTGCTGCGAGGGGGATCTCCTTTTGGTTTTTTCCCATTTGCAAGATTGTCTCTTGGTATTTGGATTTTTTCCAGAGCTTCAGATTATTGTGTTCTGTGTATAATTATGTGATAATGATACCAGTTAACACTGCTTCCTTAGAAACTGACCTCTGCAGGGTCTAAGTGAGGGTGAAAGTGCATTTTGCCTGTTTGCATCCTGTACAGTGCAAGTAGTTTCTGATATGACTTAAGCAACTGAGTGGCAAAGTGAAGGCTTAGTGTACAGTTTGCCTCTTTCGCAGCAATTGATGTGTGTGAGAAGTGTTTAGAAATTACTTTGAAGTTGAGTGAAAAGCTGCTGATGTGGAAACATGTGCTTGCCCCTCCGTAATGGCAAATACTTGGAATCCTGTTCCTTTGGGCAACCATTCTCTGCCTAGTCATTGCTAGAAAATCTTTGTTGGCTATAGAATGGTGTAACATTGTAGGTGCCTTGGCTAAAGGTAGGAAGAAGCACACCTATCAAATTGTTACCGTGCTAGAAAGCAAGCATTTTGGCAATCTGCTTTGCAAGTACTGACCCTACTGATTCAACTGTTCTTATTTTGCAAGTTCAAAGCTGATAACATAGATGCTGACTCTGAGTTCCACAGAGATGACTCAGACATGATTTCTGTTAATAATCAGATAAAATTGATATAGTGGCTATAAATAAACACAAATATATTCCACTTAAAACAGCAATTTAGAGTTTGAATCCAATTGCTTATCTTGGAGCTTTGCCAATGTCCTAGGTAAGCCTAATTAGAACTGTTAATAAATATTGCAGGTTTAAATTCACCTTTAATCCTGGGTACAGGATGGAATATTGAGGGGACAAAAAAACCCCAAAAGCAAGTTGCAGGAACTTGGGGGCTACTTGGAAGACATCTGCTTATTAGGGGGCTGGAAAATTGCTATAAAAATATACAGCTTCTGTGCTGTAAACTGCATGGATTGATTCGGTGGTGAAGGCACGCACTGAATTTGGGGCAGGATGGGAGGGGACCATCATATGCTCAAGAGTTTTCATGGAGTTGCACATGCAAATAATCAGCCCATCCATGGAAATGATGGAGGTCAATCCTGCCCCCAGACTTGCACAGCTAGTCAGACCTCCCATAGGCATGAAGAAAGTGCTCTTGCTCTCCAGACTTCTTCATCTTCAACTAAAGGTGTCTGAAGTATCTTTCTGCTCCAGGTTTTGTAGTCACTCAACTCCCTTTTCATTCTAAAAATAATACAAAGAAACTCATTTTTTCTTTTTTTCTGGGAATGAAGTACAGCATGCAATTTACATCTTAATTTTTGGTGGGTGTCGTTCAAGAACAGGCCTCTGCCAAGCAGTGTCCAAACTTTTTTTGTTGCCAAATACACCAAACTTCATAGGCAGCCTTTAAGTAGCTCATCAACCACTTACTATTTCTATTATAAAATATGTTGACAAGTGAAGCTAAGCTGAGGAAAAAATAAACTCTGACTGGGATTGAATGTCCTTAAGAATAATGAGGGATTTTTTGTTGATTTGTCTTATCTGCATTGTGTTATACAGGCACAGTATCAAATCCATAGCAATGCCACCAATTTGTCAGACTATTGATCATCTACTTCATGTGATTTCCTGCAAGCAGAGCAAGAAGTGACTGCAAGGTCACTAAAAAGCAAAACAGTCTTAAGTGATGACTTCTGCATAGTATCTATGTTGTTAAGCAATGAGTTCATGTAATAATTACACTACAGTTCAGAATGGAAAAGGTCTGGCAGTCAACTCTGCAGGTTAAGGATGCATCTCCTTAACTTACAGATCGGCTATTGATAAGAGATAAGCAGGGAAAACTGACCCTCTTTAACTATTTATTCCTTCTCTTTGTCCTGTAAGATGCCTTTGTGTCTTTGCTGTTGGCACAGTGAAATGCTGCCTGCAAACTTGTATTGACTGGGAAGGTGGGGGAGGGTGAAAGTGTGCGTACTTCCCTTGTTAGGACATTCTACAAATGATTTAACAGCTTGTCTCCAGCAGTTCTTCCAAATTGCTCTGGTGCTTCAATGGGAAGGTCAGTACTGAGGAGGGGAAAAGTGCTGAAGAACTTACTAAGACTTGCATCTATTTGCAGCCCTTTGGAATAGGGAAAGTTTTTCTCTGCTTCCAGTTTTCTGCTCTTTCAGACCACTTGGAGGGAGTTACGTCAGTCATGCACATGTGCTCGTGTTCAGGACTGGGCTGGGGTCATGATCACAGTCATATTCTGTTGGGGCAACTTGCAAATTAACCCTGCTTTGATAGCCCACATCAAATAAGAAGGCCTATTTCATGCCTTTCTGGGCACAAGTACAGCAAATCTCCTCACCTTCTTTTCCAACAGGGCTGAAAATCTGCTGTGACAGAAGCCTGTCCTGTAGCAAAGTAGTTGTATTTCTAGCAGCTAGGGGACTGACTGTTTTGGCCTCCCTTGCTTAGAAGCCTGGAGATAGTCTGAATTTTTGTCTGACTTGAAGGCAGAATCAATACTGATCTTATTTTAAGACTGTGCACAAGAGAAAGGAGGTGATGAATCTTCACCCTGATGCTTCTGGGCTGGCTTCACTTCCAACATGTGGGTTCTAAATGCAATTGTTATGGGAGCTGGGTCAAAATGCTCTGTTGCCTTCTGCTGCGGACATCCTCATTTGCTGAAAAGAGGTTGTTAATTTCATGCTCATGAGATTCTCATGCTCCTGAGAAGTAAAAACAACAGTTCTTTTTCACTGAGCAACAGGCTTGTGTGAATATTTAAATGTTAAGCCTTACTCGGAAGGGAATGCAGCAATGCCATGTCTTAGGCACGAGGTTCCACCTGCTCTTTTCCTTCCATTCCCACAAATTCCTCCTCTAATAGAGGATTAGATCTGGTGATAGTCATAGCCTGTTGTGTTAGGAGGCCTCTTAGTCATAACTGACATTGCTGTGGTGACAACTTCTGTCATGATTGTCCAAGCTTATGCCATTTTGATAGCCCAATTCACAAAACACACTTACATGTACATGTTCCGGAACACTTAAAGCAGCTCTTCTTTGTAAAGCAGTGGTTAGAAATCCTAATGTTCCAGTGGACAAGATTAACTTCTTAAATGTCAGAAATAGTTATTCTTCCATCAAAGTCACTCGACCTACCTTGTGCTTAAGGACCTGTTTTTAAACAGAAATAGCTCCATGAATATTCACTACTTGCATCTGGTTTGTTGTCCCTGTTGCGTGTCCAAACACAGCAGCTTGTTCTTGTGAATCATTTGAATTTTGCTGAGTTATGGTTGTCGTTGTTTCCTGACTCCTTTTCTTCACCCACCAAACGTGCAGCAGCAGCACTGAAGTACAAATCTGACCCCTCAGGAGCACTGTTGCTTTCCAGCTTGGCAATGGTCATACACAAGTCAGCAGGGAAATAAAGATGACCTCCGAGATTTGGTACTAACAGAGCATTGTCCTGACCTTGTAATTCCAAATTTCAGAACAAAATACCTCTAGTCAGCCTCATCGTTAATTGACACAATTGCTGTTGGTATGATCTAGCAGTAATAATCATCTCATGATGGGCTGGAACAGCTCTGCTAACATAACTGCTAATTGGTAACTCCATTAAGCAGAGCGCTACCACGGGGATGTGTGCTCAGTGAAGCATGTCCCGAGATTGACAGCTGTTCATGGTTGATAAGAATACTTTGCTATCCCTGTACATGAGTGTGTGCTCCCGTTCACTTCTCTTGGTGCCAAAATTGCTTAAAAGGGGGGTCCAAGAGGGAGATGATCCTGACGCTGTTGTATTTTGTCTTTGCAGGTTGACTGTGCAGTAACATAACGGCAGCAGATACTAATCTCTGCAAGCATTGTATTGAAACTCTTATCCATACTGATCTTTATAAACCAAATTGTTTTCCAGTTATTTGTGCTGAGCTTCCAACAAGGCACGCCACAGAGCTGGTTGGCTGACTAGTCCCCATCACAGCCTGAGAAGAGTAGACTTCCCTGGTGTACAGACAGCAGCTAAACTTGCTCCGCATACCTGGGAAATGCAGTTTCTAATGCTGTCAGATCCCTTAAGGAGAAATCTCGGGTAACTAAACAAAGTTCTAGCTGGTTACTGGTTTGAGTACTGTTGGTACTTTTTTTTTTTTTAAACCGAAGAGGCCATGTGAGCAAGTTTTTGTTGCAGGACACTTACTGTACTTTCTGCTTGTACTGTGAGAAACTTGAGGTGTGCAAGGAAAACTGCAGAAAAATATATCTAGAGGTCTTTGTTGCATGTCTGCCACTACTAGGATGGCCTCTCTGCCACTGAAAAATGGACCTTAACTGTCCTTTAAAAAAAATAAAAAATCTGTGGCGCTCAAACCAGCTTGTCAGTTCTTCCTGGAAAAAGCAGCATTTGGATCAAGTATATGTTCTGCACAGCACATCTTCATGTGTCCTGCCTGATGCATCGCGGAGAGAGAAGCACGTCCTGTGTGCCTTCTGTGTAGTGGCGGTGCTTGCTCAGCCGTGAGGTGGGCTGCAGGTGAGGGCTTCACTGAAGTTCCCCAATGTCCCGGTGAGAAACCTGGATGTGGGGTTTTTTCTTGTGCTTTGTTTGTCCTGCTCAGGCTGTCTCTTCATCTTCCTTCTTATATGTCATGTTGGGGAGCAAGGTGTTCTGTTTTTGTGGGGAAAGGAAGGGGAAGAGGCAGAACTGCACTGGTTTATCAAAAAGTACCCAGAGTGTTTAAGCTTTGCTCACCATTGCACTATTTGCTGTGCCTGGTTACATTCCCACAGCTTAACCGAGACTGTAGAGCTTTTATTAGTAATTAGTTCGTTGTGGCTTTAGGGCTTTCAGACACGAGTAGTTGTTTTCATTGGGGGTATTAATTATGAATCACAAACCTGTAAACAGCTATAGCCAAGAATGTGCACGTTTGCAGATATGACTGTTTTGCTGTTCAGCCCTGGGTTAGCTCTGCACTGCCCTCATTGTTGTTGCAGAGAAGTGTATGGAAAACATGTTTTTAACCTCCTAGATGCTATTGAGTTCCTGCATAGCAGTCTGTAAAACTGTGGGAAAAACAGCCCGCTCATTTGCTTTCTAAGCAATGTGGTTTAAATATGATGGTTTGAACAGGTTGAAGCAAGAACTTTGAGAGCCCACTTTTCAAAAGGCCCTGCTTTTAAGATCTTCTTATAAATACACTTAAAAATTATTTGACTTGAATCTTCGGGGGGGGGGGTGGAGAGAAAGTGTTTACACAGGACAGTCTTACCAGCTCAGCGTCACTGGTGCTGCCTTTTTTTCCAGTGTTGTTTTCCTGATTTTCTACAAGCAGCAGTACCTGACTAAGAAAGCAAATTAAATTCTCTTTCTATCAAAGCTGATAGCAAATCTTTCTTTTAATTCAGTGGAGCTTAGATTTTCTTCTTTAATGTGGGATAAGCTTGCTCACCGCTGAAAGAAAAAGGATCCTTATATACCAGGGGTCTTGGAAGGCTCCTAACAGCCTCTTGTGGCTGTTGAGATTGAGCAAGTTAGAGTGGATAGCAGGGACTCAGGTTAGAGAGCTGGTAGAGATGACTGCATATCTGGATTTCTGCTGAGGAAATGGTCTCTGACCATGTAGGATGAATAGCTCTTGACCACTGGATTCATCAATAAAAAGGAGAGAGGGGGGAAAAAACCAACCAAACAAAAAAAACAACAAAAAAACCCCAAACAACCAAACAACCTGAAACAGGATGACTGCATTTTATAATCCTCTGGTCATGAATTGTGAGAAAGCAAAAGCTATTTTAATGCATGTATTGTTGACGACTGACAAAAAGAGCTGCTGTTTGGGGAGGAATAGTACTACCCTTTGCTAGCTGTCCTTTCGTCATGAGAAAAGCTGTATCTTCTTCTCTTAGACCCTGCTTTGTGTGCAGTCTGTGAGAAACTCTGTGCTAGACTTAGGTTTTGAGGGACACAAGAAGACTAATCGGTGGTGCCAGGCTTGTTCTTTTTTCCAGTAGATTCCCTCCTCCCCTCCACTTGCTCTTCTTTTGATTTTTACTAAGAACTCTCCCAGTACCTGTCTAACAACAGGAAAAAACACCCCAACCTTGACAAACTAATTTTATGGAGGTAATGAAAACTGAATCATAAGTTGGCTTTTGAGAAGTAATTTTCTTGGGCAAATTCTTGAGGCACTTTCATTATTGCTAATTTCCTTTCTTTAAATGTGTTTGTAGTGGGATATAGGAGGAAATACAGAAGATGTACATTAGATAATTTGGTTTTTATTGCAAGATCTTTGTCTGCTTTAACTTTATATAAAGGATAGGGGAAGGTGTTTTTATCCAATCTTTTCTCCTCCCCTTCCAAGTTAAGAAACAGATGGTCTGACCTGTATAAGGCTTTAAGTGTTGGAATTGGCATCAGTGTCTTCTTAAGGATTATTTTTAAAAAAACAAAACCCAGGAAGCATAGTGTCTTTGCTCAGCATGAAAGCTGGTCTGTACAAAAATAGCAGGCTCACAATATGTGACTGAGATGATTCCCCTGACCTAAATAAGGAAAGTGATTACCTGCTATTTGAAATGTAGCTTTGCCTCTAGCGTTCCCTCTTGCCGTTAGGCAGTACTCGTACCTACCTTCCCTTCCCCCTGCCCATCAGCACGCACTTCTCAGCAGTGTTGCAGCTTCAAATATCTCATAATCTAAGCTCATCTAAGTCCTATTACTTGAATGGCAGGGTGGGTGGTTGAAATGGGACTGGTTTCATAGTTATGTGTGCACCAGGAAGGAAACTGATGGAGACTTGTTGATGGTGGAAGGTGTCTCCCACATCTAATGTAGGTATAGGTAGCCAACCGTGATTTTAAATTAAGCCGAGATTTGTTCCCTTTTTAAGTTTACATTTCCTGAAAATGAAGGTAAGCTTATTGCTATTCTTGATCACAGGCAGTTAGATTAATAGTTTTCACAGTGTGATGGAGCCCAAGAGCGGCAGAGAATAGATTTTTATTGTTTTTTGTAAGGAATGTATTGATTTCAGAGTGTGATATTGTTGATGAGGAAGAAATGACCAAAACTGAAGTCTGCTAGGTTTTACTGGTGTTGTCTCTTCAGTTAATGAGATTCTGGTTTGGATCTCAGAGTCAAATCAAGCCTTCTCAGTACAGCGTAGCTGAAGAACATTCCTGTTGTAAAACTTGTGCATAACTTTTGGTCAAGAGAAAGGAGATCAGTGAAAATAGATCATAAAACAGTGTACTTCAATAAAAAAACGAAGCTGTCAGCTCTGCTGAGAAAACCCCAGTGGAATATCTTTGGAGTGGTCCTTGTTTGCATTTGTCATTATGCTTCTTGGTAGTCTTTATGGATATGGTCGTTGCTTTTACTAAATGAAATTATTGTAAGCCTTGCTTCTAATTTTTGCTGAACTTTTTTAACCTTGTTTAACCATTGCTGTCTGCATGAAGATGTTTGACCTGTCTTGGCCGGTGGCTAGCCTAAAACATATGTTTTGAACCTGCATTTGCTCTTACCACTTGCAGTACACTACAAAAAGGAACAGGAGAAATTTTGTGGGCTGGGTTATTATAGTAATAGCCATAGATCACCTTGGCCTGTGAACTGAGCTTCTGGGGGCTGGAGGAGCATCCTTGGGAAGGCTGCCGAGTGCTTGCTGCATGTTCTTGTTCCCTGGGCATCTGCTGTTGGCCCTGGGGAGAGAAGAGGTTCTGGGCTGGGGGATCTTTGATCTCACCTCGTACAGCTATTTCTACAGAGCAACCGCTCAGCTCTGCTTAAGATGAAGCTGTAGGCATAACTCTGCTCTGTTATTCTGGTTTAAAAGTGATGTTATGTGCTCGTGAAATAAGGCTGTGATGGCAATGCAGGTGGAGAAGAGGGGTGGTTTGCTCATTATTGCTGCCTTTCTAGAGGAGAACGTGAGAATTAAATAAGAATCCACAACTGGAGCAGTAATAGGTGTTTTCTTTCCTTTCTTATGCATCTTTATAACCTACCGTATTCACCATGCTCTGTTCTGACTAAAGTGTGTCGTGTCACTTCTCGTGTCCTTGTCTGTGCGTGCCATCTGTGGACAATTATCTTGCCTGCAACTGCTTCATCTGTTGGCATTTCCTTAAACAAGAAAGTCTGTGGAAAAGTGTTGATTTTGTTGCTGCCTCCTTTAAAAAAAAAAAAAAGGAATATCTGGCATATCTCTAACCGAAGCCAAACAGTTGTTGAACAGGATGAAAACTGTTTGATCTTGCTTGTGTTACAATATTTGCTGCCCTGAGCTGTTACGCTAAGAGCAACATTGGCTTTTGTTTCTACGTGGCAGGCCTACACAGGCAGCTAGTGTGGGGGATAAATAACATGCTAATTGCAACAGAACTTGACCCTTCAGCAGAAGTGGAGCTGGCTGCCTTGTTGTACTGCGAGGTAAGAGTTTCCATATAGGCAGTTACCGCAGAGGAGTTAATGAGCTGTGAATGCGCACCTACCTTGCTTGTAGTTCATTGCTTGTGTCACCACAACTCTATCAGTGTAGCACGCATCGTAACTTTCTCAACTCTCTGATTTTTGGGGTCACATCTGCACCAGTGTTCCACTTACATGACTATCTATACGATCATACTTGTTTGCAAGAAACACAAATATTTGGTATGACCTAAAGCCAGTCTTAGTTTTGGTTTATATATGAGAAGTTCCTCTTAGTCAAATAAACAAACCCTTTTACCTGAATTTCAGTCATGTTGTAGGTTTAATTTTGTATTGTTCACCTTCACTGTAGGATAGTAAGTCTTACTAGAACCGAAAAATAACTTCTGTGAAGACGTTTAATGCAGATGTTTATCTGCCACTCCATTTCAGACCTGGTGGCGAAAAGTGAGATTCTTGCTCCTACCAGTTCATATGATTCTTGCTCCTAGCTGTAGAGAGACATCCACAACCATAAGATATTAACTTTGAAAGGAGAAGAGGAGTACAATTTAGTGCAATGTGTTTTCATCTAGAAAGATCTAGGACTGTTAGAGTGTATGCGGCGTTCTTCCACAATGATGTCTGGTTGCATGTGTGGAGGCTTTCAAATTACTGTCAGATCTCTGTGGCATTTTGAAAGCCCACTTGTCCAGCTTTATAGACTCTTCCTGTGTGGTTTTTTTTTTTTGTTGGGGGATTTGTATCTTTGGGTCTATGGGGCTATTGTGTAGGTTTTGAGGTGTTTTTTTTTTTGCAAGCAGGTTAGTAATGAGAAGACACAGGGCTAGAGAATAGCTTTCCCAGTGGAGCTGGTGTGTTCTAATGAATCTTGTTCATGGGGTGTTCTTTAATCTCGTCAGGCATAGCTAGCAGGCCTGGCTTGGCAAAATGAACTATTCTGCTGAGGTTTTGAAGTCACTAATGTTTTTTTCCCTCTCTTAACTAACCCCATGATACTTTCTGTACTCTGGTCATGTATTTGGGCAGGAAGCAGTACAAATCTGAACAGGCAAGTACTTCAGCCATTTGAAGGGCAGGTCCTAGAGTCATCCAGGATGAGGAAAGGCAGAGAGTGTTTGAAACCAAGAATGCTTAGGAAAAGTTGGAGGGTTTAGAAGCAGGTCCCCTATGAAAGGCTCACAATGAGCTTTTTCTGTCTGTGTCTTGAATTAAGCGTGTGACATTAACTTTGAAGGGACGATGAAAATGAGATGAAACTGAGAGGTCTGTCATTTTACAGTTGATATGAGCTTTTCATTGAGTCTCTTGGAGGTGGGCCAAGGACGAACCACAAAATTCTTCAGCAGGGCAGGCTCAGCTATTTCTTCTGTTTTGATGGAGAAACGGCTCTCGAGTGCAAGGCTTCTGCTGCTGAAGTTCACAAAGATTCCCTGTTGGAAAAGAGCTAAGACCGTTGCTGTCTAATTAGCCAAAACACTTTAATCCTCCTGCTAGACTACCTGCAGATATGCCTTCAAGTGAGGTACATGTTCAACTTTGGCTAGGAGCAGATGTTTGGAAAAATTAAGATACAGCAAGTGTGATAGATTCTCCTAACATACAGGAACTGAGTCCCTTTCTGCCCTTCCCCTCCAGACCTTCAGTTTGACCCTCACTTACAGTTTAAATTATGGTGTGTTCTTACAGAATTACTAATTCATTTCTTCTGCTGAATTTACACCACTGTGACTGTAAGGATGTTAATGGGAGCTACTGCTGACTCACCTCTGCCCCAGAGGAAAGATCCCCCCCCTTCACAAGTATTCGCTGTCTTTTCGGAGGGCACCACAACAACTGTTCAAATTTCGGTGAGAAGCTACAGTGTTACAATAGCTTCTACTTAATTTCCATAGGAGCTACTTTCTAATGCTAATTTCACGCTTGACAAATACAGTCCCTTGTTGCCTAGGCAACTAGTTACGGCACAAATGTTCATTACTGCACTACTGGTTAATGAGTCTCCAGTGTTCTGCAAAAATTACAGCCAGAATTAAGTGGGTTTATTCACTTTAATCTTAAGTCACCCCCAACCTAAGAGACCAATCTGCAAAATTGTTCCAGTTAGAAGTGGTACCTGAGTGCAATAGTGACAGAGTAACCACAAGAACTGGCAGAAGCGTTTGGTATGTTTGGGTAAATACACCCATCCTTCTTGATTGCTCTTTTAAAGGTCTGCTGGTTTCGGGGGTGACTTTGTTATGAACAGCAAATTAAAAAAATTTACAAGTGAGATATCTAGAAATGCACTTCTTGTCAACATTCAGAATCTTTTAGTGTTGTCTAGCTTGACCAAGTGAGCCTGACAGTCTCTAAGCAATTTCAGAGTCAATTTTTTTTGTGCTGACCGAGCTTTGCATTCTGTTGTTCCCAAATTTATTGTAAAACAAATGACGGCATGTTCGATTTGATGTCTTGAGGCAACAGTAATATTTTACGATAAGAATGTGTCAAGGGACTTCTTGCTAGCAGCTGGTTTTACACCAAGTTCTCAGTTTCCTTTTTTTGTAGAAGGTCTCATTTGTAAAGATTTGTTAAACTTCATTCAGTTCACATGTAATTAAGGCAAGAATTCCTTGGTGCTCTGTTGGTATGAGAGCAGGCTCTGGTTGTTGACCTTTTCTTTGGTGACTCAGCATGGAGAACTCAACACTTCCCTGCCGGGCAGAGACCATTGTTAACTTCTATCCCATTATTATTTTTCATTTAAAAGCTAATTTACTCTTTTGCCTTCAATCCCTGTCATACGCATTATTCCAGCTGTTAAGTAATATGAAAGTTTGTCTTTGGCAGGCTGCACATGTCATCTTGCCTTGGGAAATCAAAAGGGAAGATTACATAACAGCTGACAGTAAATTTGGCTCCAGAATGTCATTAAACTAATGAACGTTGAGTTTTCTTTCCCAATCACAATATTCTTGAGTTCAAAACTAAAAACTCTATTTATGTGAAACCTAGAGTGCACTTAGGTGAACTGCAGAATTTCAGGAGCTTTCTAATCCTGCACCATTAAACAGAATGTACTCCATGGCTTAAAAACTGGAAATGCAATCCAGACATATGGAAGTCAGTTCTCCCTAAGTGAATTTAGAGTAATTTAATTTTTTAATTTGGTCTGTCTCTAAAGTTACTATTACAGTTCCCTAAATTTGATGTGGGTTGGTATTTACCCTCTGAAGGAATCCCAGGCTGCCTGTTTGAATGCAGAAAAGTATTGTCTGTCTTCATTTGTAAAAAGCTTTAAAAAAAAAAAAAGGGAACCTTTTTTGGATTTGATTTTTTTTTTTTAAAGCAATTCGTTTTGTTACTGTTGAAGACTAAAGATTTCTAGGACATAAAATACCTAAGAATAAAAAAAGCCAAATGCCTTGGACAACCACTTATTTATTACATGCTTTTAAAAACTCAAAAAGTCTTAGAAGAAATTCAGTTGCTGGTGTGTGTATTTTAACTGAACCCCAAAGCTTTGGCCTAGAATTGCTAAATTCACCTTTTTATCATTGCAGCTCCTTAAGGACCTCTGTAAGACAAGAGAAGGGAAATAGTCACTTTTATTTAATCTAAAAGCATAGTTTTGTGTGAAGAAGTAGTTTTACCATCTCAGAAATTCCTCTTCCTTTGATATTTATTGTAAGAATACATTTGGTTGCAGAGGGTGCTGAATTTTTGCTGTGGCTACAGTAGCATAGATATGTTAGGTGTTTGCTGTGTTAGAAGCTGTTGTAACTGCTGTAATATTAATATCAGTCAGAATACATGTTTTCACAAAAAAAAATCTTATGGTACTATGCCGACTCTTCACATGCTTGAAAATCTGCAGTGTGCAGAGGTTTGGGCTTCTGTTGTGTGGGGTTTTTTGTTGTGTGTGGTTGGTTGGTTTGGTTTTGTTGTTGGTTGTTTTTTTTTAAAATCTCTTCTTTATAGAGGCCTTTATTGGGCTAATGGGAAGACAGGTGTCCAAATCAGAGGAAGGTATAGTAGGATGCATGGATGTGAACTGCTATTTGGCATGCTGTCTGGGATGCGCTTGATTAATCCTTCTTAATAGAAGAAACTTGTTCAACTCATAATTCATGCTGTAAATTTTGTTGCCTGTCAGAAGAAAGAGAGTATTAAATGCATTTATGCACATTTTACCTTTTCAGATATATTGGATCAAAATTGTGGTTCAGGTGCTTAAAATGAGCCTGTTATGAAGCAAACCACATGCATGATGTGAATAATGATGATGCTATGCAAGTAGTCCACTAAACTACCAGTTTGAGCGGTCTCTAGTGTAGGTGATTTGGATCTTCATGTCTGCGCATTTTAACAACCCTCATATGAACAGAGAAACTTTGAATTGGGGCCCTTGTTACTTAGCTCAGACTTTACACTTTTCTTGCACAGCAGGGAAATCTGTTTTGCAGAACTAACCAGGACCCATGGGCAGGTGAGATGCTTAAAACTCTCTTATGTACTTAACACGTGTACTGGCTAATGTAGCCCACGTATCAAGGGCAGATGATGGAAAGCACTGAATAAAAAAGTGATGTCTCAAGGATAGCCAGATTTCTTAAAAATAAATGGACATTTTAATGGATTGGTTAGTGTAATAAATGTGATGCAAAAGTGGATCCTATGTAGGAGTCACAACCATTCAAAGCAGTGTGTTTCTGTTTCAATGATAGGGTAATTTTCTTAAGAGCATGCCTTTTTTTTCCTTCTGAAAGCTGTGGCAAACTTGTCAGGGTTCTGGTGGCAATACCTACTCGTTGATCTAATGGTACCTTCGTATTTTAATTGAGTCTCTTTCAGCAGAACCTGTCCCCATTCCTGTTTCTCCATCAAAAAACTGTTGTTTTGTGCAGGATCAAGGCAAGTGACTAATGTTCTCTAAAAATCTATTCAGAATCTGCTTAAAATTAAGAGCGAAATAAGCAGCACATGCTCCTTTTGGATAACTTGGTGCTTGCAATCTTGTGCTAGTGCTGCTAGTAGTACAGGCCGAGCGGGTCAGCCTTGGAACTGGAATTACAACTGAAAATATATGGTTCTATTTACTCGATCTTTAAACCTCTAGGCAGATTTGATTTACTAGTTCTGCTTGCTTCGTATGCATAGCCTACCCTGCTTGGTATTCAAAGGCAAAAAGCGTATTAACACTCTTATAAAATACTTCAATCTGGACACAGTGTTCAAGGTGCTGACCAAGTGTACAAAATGTTTTGTTAAGTGTTCAGGCCCACTGCCTCAGGGAAAGCTTTTCCAAGTGTACTAAAGCAAGATGGTAAGCTGTGATGAGGGAGGGGTGAAGGGTCAGCTGGCTAAGCACTGGTACAAAGAAGGCTGGGGCAAGATCTTCAGTTGCAGAGCCTTCTCAAGGAGCAGAATTCTTCCATGGTACATCCTCTTCACAAGGATGCCACCTTTTCCTAAGGAAGCCCTTAAATTGCAGATATGTTCTGGGGAATATCAGTAAGAGGAAAGACATGCCAATCCTTGGTGTTACCTCTTGACCATTGCTGTGGAGAGCGTACTGGGTTAGGTGGACCTCTTTTGTTGGACCTTGTGTGGCTGTTCTGTTGGGGAGCTCCTAGTGGAGTGTCGGGACTCAGGCCACGGTTCCCTGAATGATCAAAACTGTAAGGTGAGGTGAGATGGTCCTGCCAGAGCCCCACCTTGTCCCTGCAGGATCCCACTTTGTCTGCTCTCACCCTGCACAAGTAAGTTCAAGATAGTAAACTCAGAGTAAGCTAGTCACTTATTTCTGGGTTAGTTTTCTGCAAATCAGGTGTTGTGAATGGGAGAGTCAAGAAAATAACCCAAAGGGGCAACTGAAGGACAGAGATGTCAGTGATTTAGCGTCAACAGTGTCTGATAAGCATGGGAAAGGCAAACGTGCTGCTGCTGCTTTGTGCAATAGCCCACCGCCCTTCTATTGATGTGTACGATAGCCTTTTTGATAGATGTACTAGGATGATGTAAGTAGCTTGTATCAAGTGTGAACCTCTACCAGTCTCCCTGCAAGTTTCCAGCACAGTGTTATGTTAGCCTTTTTTCTTTTTTTTTTTAAACTCTCCTCCAGCCAGATGTCTTGCACATCTGCTGCCTATACATTTCTTGGTGTTCCTTACTGGTGAGGGTTTCAAGATGCCAAGTAGCATGTGTACTGTCACACCTGCTTCATGAGAGGAAGCTGCCACAACTTCTAACCCTGAAGTTGAGCTGCATACTGTCTCTCAAGGAACCTGTTATTGCTCTTTACACTGTGTTTTGGATGATGTGGGAGCACCCCAATATGGTATGTCTCATGCTGGCTATAGCTATTGATGCCAATTTCCTAACTGTATTCTTTAGTCATGGATATCTCCACCTCCTCTCTCTCCTTCCTTTATCTATCACTGAAAATAAAAGCTGCCTTCAGCCATTTCAAGCTTGTTAATTAAGTGCAGCTGGCAGAAAACCTGGTGGTCTGGGCAGAGGTGGCTTTGCTACTGTTGCTGCAATTGGAATGGCCGTACCCTGCATCAGGAGCTCTTGGTCGGCATCTGACCAACTCGGAGCACAGAGTTCAGTCTTGCTGATGAGTGAGATAAAACCCTCTGCTGGTGTTAAACTGTTCCTTTCGCTTGTTCCTCGTGAACTTCCGATGGCTTTAATTGTGTAACCTCTAGGAGAGACATATTCTGTTGCAACCGTGACAGTTTTTCTTTAAAACTTTTTTTTTTTAAGACGGAAGCCTACATTTGTTGTCTGTCAGCAGGCAAGATTATATTATATCCTGTTCCTATTTAAAGAGCAGTGAATCCTCAACTGATTCAAAGGGTTTTTCCCCTTTTAATGAGCACTATTTTGTCTCCAGAGCTTTACATGCCTGTTTCTAGGAAGGATGCCTGTTGCAACACATATTTCTAATATGCGTGTGATTTAAGAATGTGTGCTCATCATTCTCATGTGGGGACAAAGACTGTTTCTTAAGCTTGGTTAGGTATGGCTGTAATTAACTCTGCATTGAGCTTGGGGTAACTATCTGGGTTTTTTTTACATGAGAACAGGCTAAAATCACATTTCCCAACCTTATTGAAAAGGATTTTTCAAAACCAGGATGAAGGGTCTGGCGGTAATGAGAGAGGTGAGGATAGCAATAGCCCCGGGGTTGCAGTGATTTATTTGGATCTGGTTGAATGGCTGAGTGTGAACTTGCAGTTTCCACCCATTCTGCAGCTGGCCCACTCCTGAAGCACAAGTATTCCTCTGTACCTCTGGGACCAACTCCTCTGCCACCTTTGACACCACCACCACTAGCACCAGGTTAATAAATGTGGGTGATTAGGATAAGCTGGATCCAGTCAAAGATGCATCTTAATGTGTTTTCCCTGCTGCAATGTTCCCAAGTCCCAGCGTGTGGAACAGGCATCCTGAGTCAGACCAGGAGCCCAGCTCAGGCGCTGTTTCTATGAGTGGCAGAGAACAGAAGTCTTGAGAATAAAA
The DNA here is from genome assembly GCA_008711295.1 of Anarhynchus alexandrinus. Taxonomy (NCBI): domain Eukaryota; kingdom Metazoa; phylum Chordata; class Aves; order Charadriiformes; family Charadriidae; genus Anarhynchus; species Anarhynchus alexandrinus. The sequence goes on along the minus strand of VUYV01000011.1, from coordinate 3,660,381 downwards.
GAGCAGGGTGTGTGTATAGCAGTACATCTCCACTACACCTTCTCTACCTCCAGGCACCTGTGGCTGCAGACTTTGCTGAAGCAGAAGCAGCATCCTTGTATGTAGCAGCCTTGGGTTGACTTATTTTCCTTGAATCTATCCAGTTTATTCTTTTAACTCATTTATTTTTATCATCCACAGTATCCTGTGCCAAGACATCCTCATCCATAGCTTCAGTGCACATGGCTACTTACCTCCTTGATTGTTTTGACCTTTCTATCAGTTCATATGCCTTATAATTTCTGCTGGAAAAGAGCATGAGCAATGCTTTCTTTGCTGCTTTTCCCATACCACTGGCTTTTATACACCTGCAGAACCCAGCATAAATCTGGAAGTGCTTATTCATTCAAACTGCTTATCCTGATGGTACAGTATGAGCATATGATCAGTGAGAAACTGAAGCAGCAAAACCATGACTCACCAGCTGACCACAGGAGTTGGCTGCTTCTGTCATGTTCTTGTTCCCTGTTCTTACCTGGTTGTTTGAATTGGGTGGTGGTGGTTGTTCTTGTTGTTGTTCTCACTGTATTAGGCTGTACTGCGAAGCTTGTTTGACAGTGGAGAGCAACACTGCGTCCAGGAGAGAATAAGGAACAGAGTATAATGGAGGCCTGAAGCTGCAGAGGAAGCTTTAAATGGCAGACTGCACCCTGAAATAACCATGCCAGAGGAATGGGGTTTCAATATATTTCTCTTCCCAAGGCAGGCAGTAAAAGACTTAAATGTCATCCATGAAGATTCAAGGCTACATATTAGAGAAAAGTAATGATGGAGCAATGGAATAGGTTAACTAGGGAAGTTTTGGACAGCACTGGGAGGTGAGGACACTCAACCTATGAGATCAGTGAAGATGGAAATGGTATCACGTTTGCCTGATTAGATCATTTCTCTCTGCCATTGTACACCTCAGATAGAGGCAGATGTTAAAGGAGTGGGGTTTTTTTTTTTCATACTAACCTGGTCCCTTCTATTGATCAGTGAGGCATATTTTCCCCCTGTGAGGAATCCCCCCTGAAAACTGTACCTCTGTTCTCAGATACAATAAACAAGGTTTGTTAACACCTTAATAACTCAGAGGGTAGGAGGGCTGTTACATAGTCCAGAGAGTGAGAGCACAGTTTACCTGATGATGCTTTGGTTAGATCAGCTTAATGCTTTGCACAGATGTTGTTCCTGTAGCCATAATTACAACATGCTTTATTTTTAAAACACCAGAGAAATAGGACTACTTTTAGAAAAGCATTTAGGAAGGCAGGATTTGGAGATAATCTAAAGTGACAGAGCTATCTTGGCTCAGGATAGGTTCAGCCTGCAGCTTGTACAGTGCCTGCTTCTTTACACTTCTGTACTGGACAGCCAGATTCCCTTGTTAATCTGTGCTATTACCACTGAACGTGGGGGAAAAATGTTATTTTAGAAATGATTCAAAGCTGTGCTTTAAGCAAATATCCAAATGTGAGTAGTTTCAGTATCTTAGGTAAACAGTGCCCATTGTTGTACTGATTCAGTTCACCTGTAGTTACATGACAACCCTGGTTTGTCTGGCTGAATTTGTCCTCACCTCCCCCGCTTACTAAATGAACATTTCTTTTCTGAAAAGAAGATAAGTATTATCTCCCTTTTTACTCATTTCCTTGCCCCTCCTTTTTTCCATGCCTTATAATATCAGTGTTGGCTAATGGTGTACAATAATTTCAAAATTCTTCTCCTTGCATAGCCATGATTTCTTTTCATTGTCTTCCTGGATGACTTCATTATTTGTCTTAAAACATGTAGACCATGGACATAAGACCATAGTTGAACGGAGTATGACACAACCTGTAGCAAGGTTTAGCTATGTATTGTTTGACAGAAGATGGGATATTTTTATACCAGCAGTTACAGAGAGAGATGAGTTTACTTTCCTTGGGCAAATCTTAAAAACCCAAAATACATGAGAGCCCAGTGCAGAGATTTTTTTGTGACTGCCTTGGGCCTGAAGCTGGCACATCCAATCTACTTGTGTTAATCTGCTGCTGTACTTAGGCTAATAAGATGCAGGGTCTTGCAGATCTGTCCTGGATTGAGTTGTCTCTGCACTGTAGCCTGTTTTCTGCTTTAGATGTGCTCTTTGCACTTGCGTGATGGATACTTCCAGCCTACATACAGGATCTGCAACTGCGAGTACGGTGTTGTAGGGCTTTTCTCTTGGCTGGAGGCAGGTGGTGATGATGGTTTCCCTTCATCTCTTTCCCCCAAGACTTCGTGTCTCCATGTGGTTTTCTGATGAACTTCAAAGTGAGGGTTAAGTTCTGACAAGTTTAATAATTTATGGTTGTTTTCAGTCTCCAAAGGACCCTCCTCTACTTCCCATCTTGAAGAGTTGGGAATAAACTTTCTGTGGGTGTTGCCAGCTGTATTTGTCTCTTGCTTCGCTTGGCACCATCCTGTGTTTTTCAGGGTGATGCCTGATAGCTTTGAAACCAAAGCAAAGCTCTTGCTGACCATTTCTGCTGTGTATTTTTATCCAGGGTACGTAATAGTCAGGGCAACCCAAATGATGTCTCCTCTTTCTATCTGGAAATACCATTCTGGTGAAAGTTGACACTGACTGTTTTATCTAGGTTTTCTGAAGAAACAGTAGCCTATTCCTGTCCATTCTGGGTGTCTGTGTACTTTTTTTTTTTAAATTATACTGTGGTCTTTGTGCTTTTATTGCTTACCTTCTCTGTCATTGTCCCTGAATGATATGGGTGATCCCAGGATACTTTGACCTCTGTCGAGCAACCTTTGCCTTCTCCATGGATTTTTGAATGTGTTCTTTGTAGCAATTCTGCTGTCAGGATGTTATTTCATCCTCTGGCAGCTACTGCAACATTAAGTATGTAAACTTCTTTTAGTGTCAGAGGAACACGGGCACTGAAAGCAGAACAGGGAGGTCTCAGATGTTTGTAAGGGAAAGATGATGCTTGGCCTCTGCACAAGATAGGTTATGTTTCAGTGGGAAAACTTGCCTTGGACTAGATAAGTTCTGTTATCTCTTGAACTATTCCTGAGGCAGCATCAGACCACAGTACCTTTCCAGGTGCATGTTCTTGTTCTCAGGCAATTGAGAGCTCCCCTGATTTGACGTGTGTACTTGTTCTGGTTCTGCTGGGTTCACTGCCTGGCATCGGAGAGCCATACTGGAGACACTGCTGAAGTCAAGAGCCTAAACCACCTCTGAGGGCACTTTTGCCATATTTTTTACAGCAGCATGGGTTGGTTACCCTAGAACAAGGTCTCATGCTGTAAAGGTACAGCACGCAGGGTAATGACCTACCTTGTCTGCCCAGGGTACAACCTCAGTGGACTGGGGAGAAGGCAGTAGTATTTGACACCATAGCTGTGAGGAGGCTTTTTGGAGCAATAGTTGTCAAAATGAGGGATGGTGGAGGGCCAGAAAAATTGATCACATGAGAAGAGAGAGCAGACAAACAAAGATGAGGTCACTGCGTTCAATTAAAGTAAAAGCAAAACTGTGAAGCTGTCTGAATTGCTAGTGCCTTCTGCCTCTCTCCGCTCAGCTGCCCTCTGGCTCTTCTTAGCTTCTCTCTGCAGTCTGTGTCTGGGAGGAGGGAAGGTGCCAGCGCAGCCTGGTGTCTTGTATGGAGCCATCGAGTGGTCTCACTTGTCCCATTTGGAGTGCGATGATAGCTTGAGTGAGATGCATAGCAAACCTCCTTCCCTCCTACACACCAGTGCAGGGATGCCCGTCCATATGGCCTGTCTAGGCTAAACGTGCAGTGCAAGGGACACCTTTCAGTGTCAGCAAGCATGTCTGCTCTTCTCATTTTGCATGCAAGGCTATGTATGTATTACTGAACTAGCCTCTGAATCTGAGGTGGCATCTAGCCTGGCCTCACTGTGCCTCCAATCTTGCATGCGTGATGTTTTGGTCGGAATACCAGGCTTGAAAGTTGTCTGGAGCGGACTGGCTTTAGTGGCTAGCTTTGCAAAAAAATATAGATTGGACTATGACCAAACTCCTCATTCTGGTCATTCCATTGCCAGGAGAAGTAGGTTAGAAGTAGGCTGGGATGAATGCGTGCCTTGTCCAGTTCCTCCCCTCCTCTGCAGAGAGGAACTCTGTTTGAGGGGGAGGACATGGGATTGCTGGAGCTTGTTAACTTTATTGGGGGAGGATCTGACCTCAGTGCTAGCTTATCTTGGGGGGAAAAAAATTCTCTAGCAAATTAAGTGTCCCTCTGGAAGAAACTTGGATTTGCTTTGCTGTCTAGAACTGTGCTGGGGTTGTGTCTCTGCCTCACTTCTGCCAAATAAGCTCAGGATAAGTAATGAACTCTTGAGCAGAAGTCTGCCTGCAGGAGCTGCAGCAGCCCTTCTTGAATTTTACTGTCAATATCAGATTGCTTTTTGCAGCCTTTCCCTTCCAGGGGTCTTGTTCCCATCTCTTTCCTGCCTAACTCCTCCTACACCTTCCCATTTTTCCTTGCATTTTCTATTCTCTAACCCTTCCCTTTAATATACTTGTGTTTGGTGTTTTCCAGTTGGCCCTCACCTTGCTTCTCTCATTAACTTGTTCCTTTCTGCATCTTCCCTGTCTCCCTGTGCCTTTGTGCTGTGCAGTACTGCTAAGAGTGGGACAGGCTGAAAAACAAGTGCTCTGAAGCTGTAACTGTGGTGGTTAAAAAGCTGAGACCTCATATACTTTAGTTTAGTTTAGTAATCAATGAATTTGAAGTGTCCATAACTGACACTGTCTGCAAGTTTGCTCCCTCTTGTGTTTCTCTTAATACTTTTGCTGTTTCTTCCCCCTCCCGCCACCTTTTCTTTCCCCTTATTATATATAAATTGGAAAGTTTTGGGGGTGAGGACTTTAGCTTCTCTGTTCTGGCCAGTGATCAGCGCTATGGGCAGGTCTGGCAAGTCTCTTGGATTGAGCACTGTGTTCTAATTTACTCTACCTCATGTTTTCCTAATGTAACAGCTAGGTGGGTATCCTCTCCATGTTCCTGATCTCTGACACCACCTTCATTCCCTCCCTGCCCAATGCAGATGTGATCCAGCAGGTGAGTGAAGCTGTGTGATGCTGCAGGGGAGAAGTCCCATGGCATCTGTTGCGTGGCCAACTGCACAGAAACCTGCCTCAGTGGAGGAGAAGGTGGCTGGAGATCTTGGAAGGATCTCAGTTCCAGGTCAGGGTCTCCAGGCATGTTCTACAGCACCAGAATTTAACAACAATGACTAGAAATACCTATAATATCTAATTTCTCCTATAATTGCTTGTGGTATCTCTAGCTTTTGATGAGCAGTACCATTTGACAGCAGCTGTTTTCCATGTAGGAGGCTTGGCTTTGTGTATTCAAGGAAGAAGCATCTCCTGCTGCGAGTTCTCTTCTGGTTTGGATCATCTGACCCACCCAGGGTTTCAGTGCGCAAAATCTCCAAAAGAGTTTGTGCTGTCTGTGAGTGATCTTACTTGTGCTGGAGGACCACAGGACACCTCGGGTGGGGGAGAAAGCATGGCGAGAACAGATGGGCTCTTTTGGGAGGCTGCTTGCTCCTCTTCCCCGCTGCCTTGGTGACACTGCAGTTAGCCATCGGGCATGTGCTGATGCAGAACTAGTGGCCAAAAACTTCTTTCCCTTGCTCCTGTATTAATCGGCTGTAAGTTGTGGCTGCAAACTGCGGCCCCTGCTCCGGTTTGATCAGCGTGCAGCTTTCGGGGAGGCAGAGCTGAAAGAGAAATACAGTTACAGGGGGAGAGGGGTGGAAAAAAATTCCTGTGCTTCCTGTTGCCTTAAGGTTTGTGGCTGTCTGGCCTGTACCCACAAGCCACCGAATGCAGATGTTCCCAATCTGCTGAATCCCTTCTGGAGGGAAGCAAAAGAAGAGATAGCTTCTTTCCATGATGAATGGGTACCCATGGCTTGGGAGTGCTGCCATATCCCAGAGGGTGCAAACCTGAGCGGTGCCTGTCCAGCTTGCCTACCTGCTGCCTGTGGGAAGGGAGGTTGGTCTACAAGTGGCATTAGAATCACTTTATTGAAGAGTTAGGTTTTGTTGGTTGTTTTTTGTTTGTTTGTTTTCTTAAATGCCAATTGTCTGTTTGTTTCCATCTAATGGCTTCTATAGTATTGTGGTGGTTAGCTGAGAAAGGTTGGAATGGACTCCCAATGCTCTCCTCTAAGCATCCTGGCCTGGAAGTAGTTATGTGGTTTCAGTGCTGCAGTTTCCAGATTGCAAAACAGGAATTATCCTCACTGTCAAGGGTCCTCTATTTTATCGAGTGCCATTTGTTATTGTTATGCAAAAACCAAATCACTTTTCAGCCTGAACGAGATACAGGCGATAAACAGCACAAGTAGTGACATAAGTCACGTCTTGGACTAGCTGAAAATAAAAGAAATTTTAAATGTTAGAGATGCCATTTGGGAATTCTTCTTAATAAATGAATAAATAAAAATTCCACTCACCATTGACTTAGTACATCTGACCAAACACCACTGATCAGAGAGTGAAAATGCTGGGGATCTGCAGGACCTACTGAGGTTGTGAGATCCAGGCTGGCTGCTCTGTGATCCTCTTGTGCTCAGGCGTGCTGGGTGACAAATCTGGACCCCATGTCCTGTAGGAGAGACGTGCTTTCTGGAATGACAAATTCCTGGTGCTGAGGCTCTGCATGCAGGGAAAGATGGGCTGGAAGGATGGGCCAGGGCATGTGTGTGTTTTACTGACATTTTACCTTCACAATATGCGTTTGAATGAGAGTTTAGAAATGTCTTGAAAAGGCAGCTGAGTGGGATGTGGAGAACATTGTGCTCGAGGCTTGATCGGGTGAATATCCAAATGCAACTACCATCATCAACCTCCCTGGAATAAATAATTGATGTGAACAGCACCGTATACTTTAAGGTTAGCAGTTTCCATTTCTCTGTGGTGTTGAGTAGCTGTCCTGTGACAGTCTCTGTAACTGTACAATGTGATAATGTGCTATATTTTGAACTCCTACCTCATTAGTTTTGCTGTGTGCAAGAAAGTATGTTTGGGTGGTCTGTGCCCTTCTCTGGATGTAGCGGACTCTGCGGTTGTGCCCGGGGCTGGGTTTGGCTGGCCTCTGGAGCAAGAGCAGAACCGTGTTCTTACTCCCCTGTTGTGGGAACAGGAGTGTGTGCTGCAGGAGGAGGTGCTGATGCAGAGACTTGAACTTCAGTCCTACAGTCCTCATGCTCCGTGAACCTTGTCCCTAATTATACCCTGAAAACTGTAATGTGAAAAGGCTGTGTAATCCAGCCGTTTTGTCCCAGTCTGTGCCTTATAAACTGAAGTTAAGGCACTGGTACATGGGAAATGGCCAGAAAACGTGAGGCAACCTCTGCAGCTGGGTTCTGACCCTGTCTTATGTGGCTTTGGGGAAGATGCTTATACTCAGTGTCTCTGGTTCTTTCTCTGAGCTTTCAGTAAGTGCAATATTAGTAAGTGCGGCGCCTTTAACACTTAAGATAAACCCTTGACTTAAGGGAAAAAGCCTGTGTGCTAATTGCATTTTCTGATATGTCTCAGAAATAACTATATTAGAGGCCCTGCTCTCCTAGTCTTCAGATGACAGAGAAGCCCCATACTGCCTTCTTCAGCCTCAGTGACTCACACAGAGGCCAGAGCTCTGCCAGTTCCCGAAATTTCAAACTCTGTTGATGTCCTTAGAAAGGCCCTTAGGTCAGTGGTGACCCACTCAATCCACCAGCCCAATAAAAGTTGATTGCATTAAGAAAAGATTTTGTTGTTGAAAGGTCAACAGCAGACCAAGTGGGTTTCTTAGAAATGTGTTTCATACCTGTTCTGTTATTAGTCTGTCTTCTTGGCCTTCTCAGGCAGTTCAGGCCAAAAAAGGAGCACGGTGTTCCAAGAAAATTAAGAAAATTGGGCAATGCAAAATGCTGGTATATGCAGCTGTCCCTGTGGAGATCTTTTTGATCATGTTAGAGAGGTAGGATTTTTTTTTAATCAGCTTTATTTCTCTGTAAATCTTCAGACTTCTTTTTTTTTTTTTTTGCCAGTCTAGTTGCAAAAATAAAACCAGCTATTTTGAGGGATCCTGCATGATTCTTCTGCTCTAGGTAGTCTGAGGCGCTATGATATTTTGAAAATACGGTGAATATTTATAATGGGAGAAATGAATATTTATAGTTGGAGAACTGAAGAAAATTCAGTCCATGAAATGACCATGGAAATGAGTTCATAGTCTAATAACTACTGGTTCATTAGAGAGGGAGTAAAGAGCAGGCGATTGCCTACAGGAAATACATGCTTGGATGGCATCCCAAAAAGATGCTAAACCTTTTCCTATTCAGGAAGGGGGTGAGGTCAGGGGGGCGATATATGTTGGCATAAATAGTTTAGTGAAGTAACTGGAAGGGACTTTGATAAGGACTAGAGGAACAGCCTGAAGGTGTTCTTGGTAGCTATTTTGGCTCGTTGCTTTTTTGCTGGTTCACTGATCATGTAACCATTCACCCTTCTCTATCTCAAAAACAAGTTCTTATGTTTGTGAAATATTTCTACATCCCTAGACAGATTCCTTCCTACTGGTTCTTCAAGTTCTGGTATTTGTCTTATCCACCTACTGCCATGCTGTGACATAGAATTATTTTGGATAGCTTGCTACCGTAGATGGTACCTTGTCATCCATTTCTTCAGAGACTGCCGCAAATTTTCCTGAATGCTCCCGTGTATTTCTGTTTTTACCCTCATCCTTCAATGAATCTTTAAACATGTGGGCCAAAAAAATTGCACAGGAACAAATATCCATGACCCGTTCCTGACAGCATTTGTAACTTTCTTGTATGGACAGCTTCCCCTCTCAAGAGAAGGCTGTTGTGGTTAGTTTTGGCAGGTCGGAGGCAAAAACTCACTGTTCTTCTAGGCAGTGTCCTTGGTAGGATGGTGCTTTTTTCTAGAAACAGCCGAGCTGGACCACTGGGCTGTGACACGTGCTCTGCAGGCAGGAATCAATGGTGTTCATTTAACGGTGTTAAAGATCACTTTCCTTTACCAAATATCTCATACCACTTCTGACTGTTGCATCTTTCAGGAGGAGGCTGGAGCCCATTCTGCTCTGAAGGGCTAATGCATTTGAGCTGTGAATAGTAAATTCTGGGGATTAGTGGATGGTTTTAATCCCACTACTCAACCCAATCACCTCTAATCTTATTACAGTGCTCAGCTGATTAAAATGAATGGTGATTCCGGTGGGGATACAGCTTTCCCTAACCCATTTGCAGATCTTCATGGCCACAATTTTGTAAGCTCCCCTATGCTCCCATGAGGTGCTGAGCGATTCACTCCTTTGCTCTGTACCTTACATAGTTGAACCTTTCAAGAACTTAGTGTGTGAGCATCGCTAATAATAGTATTTAATTGACTGGAACAGTGCTTGGATTTAACCTTCCCACTTTACTATAATAAAATCCTTGTTAATTGCAATATGTTCCCGTGGTCGGTCTTGTATGTTTAAAATCCTTAAAAAGGGAAAGAGGAAGCGAGTGCATTTGTCATAGGGGAGAAGCTCGCTGGCCTGCCTGAAATCAACACATCTAGAAGATTAATATATTTAAATAGCAAAAGAAACACTGCCTGTGCTTACTCTCCTCTTCTATTACTAATGACCCTGAGATATAACCAATCGATTGGTGCTACATCCATCAGGAGAGAGTCCCAGTGCTAAATATTGCAGTGGAAGTGACAACTTGTTAGTGCTAGGTGTGACAGTGTTCATTCATTAGCCAAGAATATCCCTTGGATAGGCTATAAGCTTGCAAGCACCTGTGTAGACTTAAGGTTTTTCTATTTTCTGGTACTTCTCCCACAAGCATGGAAAGGCTGTTTAGTGAAGCACTGTACTAAGATAAATTGGTATTGGGGCATTGAATAGACTGAAGAACATGGGTCTGGAGAAGAGGAGACTTGCCCAGAATGATGATGAATCAGCTAGAAAGTGGGAACAGAGCTAAGATCCCCTGACTCCTGCCCTTCATTCTAATTGCCTGACCATACCCTCTTCATTTTTTATAATGATTGCATGTATGAACCCAGCTTTGAGTCACTTTAATCCTGTAGAGCTCATCTGTTTGGGAATTTTAACTATGACTGATATCCACCCCCCACTTAATTTCCAAAAAAGCTCATGGAATTGCACATTCCAGTCTTTGTAGCCAGAGCCATGCTTCCTGCAATCATCCCGGCTGCTGGGAATGCGGCTCTGTGTGCTGCCCACCCCTCCAGGAGAGGGGAAGGACTCATCCCTCAGTCAGAGCTCTCTGGGCTTGTAGAAAACTTCAGTTCTGTGATTTGTAGTGACAATCCCTCTTGATGAAGGATAAAAAAAAAAAATATTTTTCAACAAAAAGATCCTGAAAATCTACCGAGAGTCAGTACCATATCTCAGTATTGGGTATTGCCCCATTGCCATCATATTCATGGAACGCTCTGCTGCCTTTTGGCCCCACCAAGATTCCTCATTTCGGCCTTAAGAGTAGAGGATAACAGAACAGGTATTAAATACGCTTTCAAGATGGGCAAGGCTAAAATTGAACGTTGTCTGTCTTTCCTTTTCGTCCAGGGGAACCCAGCTTTCTCTGAGAGGTCATACAAGTAAATGTAAACTCAGCAAGTTTGCCGATGATACCAAGCTGTTTGGTGAGGTAGACATGCTGGAGGGGAGGGATGCCATCCAGAGGGACCTAGACAGGCTGGAGAGGTGGGCCCAAGTCAACTTCATGCAGTTCAACAAGGCCAAGTGCAAGGTCTTGCATCTGGGTCGGGGCAATCCCAAGCACAATTACAGGTTGGGCGGGGAATGGCTGGAGAGCAGCCCTGAGGAGAAGGACCTGGGTGTGCTGATCGACGAGAAGCTCAACATGAGCCAGTAATGTGCGATCGCAGCCCAGAAGGCCAACCGCATCCTGGGCTGCATCAAAAGAAGTGTGGCCAGCAGGGCGAGGGAGGTGATTCTGCCCCTCTACTCCACTCTCGTGAGACCCCACCCGGAGTACTGCGTCCAGCTCTGGAGTCCCCAACATAAGAAGGACATGGACCTGCTGGAGCATGTCCAGAGGAAGGCCATGAGGATGATCCGAGGGCTGGAGCACCTCTCCTATGAGGAGAGGCTGAAAGAGTTGGGGCTGTTCAGCCTGGAGAAGAGAAGGCTCCGGGGAGATCTTATTGCAGCCTTCCAGTACCTAAAGGGGGCCTACAGGAGAGCTGAGGTAGGACTTTTTACTAGGGCATGTAGTGATAGGACGAGGGGGAACGGCTTCAAAACGGAAGAGGGCAGGTTTAGATTGAAAATTAGGAAGAAGTTTTTCACTTTGAGGGTGGTAAGGCACTGGAACAGGTTGCCCAGAGAGGTTGTTGAGGCCCCATCCCTGGAGGTGTTCAAGGCCAGGCTGGACGTGGCCTTGGGCAACCTGGTCTAGTGGGAGGTGTCCGTGCCTATGGCAGGGGGGTTGGAACTCGATGATCTTCAAGGTCCTTTCCAGCCTAAACCATTCTATGATTCTAAGTAAATGCCTGCCCTGTTTCCTGAAACCTCTGTTAAAGAGAGACCGAGGGTGTTGAATGTGATCTGCTCATCTCTCACTCAAAGTGAAATGTTTTCAGAGTGTTGTAAATCACTGCCACCTTCTTCACATCACCTTTGCCCATTACCTCTGTTCTCTTTGGACGTGGGCTGTGGATGTCTGTATGTGGTCTGTGGGTAGACATTCCTAATATCCCCTCTGCAGCAAAATTGAATGATGCATGTTTAGGGTCTTTGGCTTGTTTGGGGGTGTTTTTGGGTTTTTGTTTGTTTGGTTTTTTTTACCGTTAACTTGTCTCAGTCCAAATGGATGCTGAATCACATCAGTCACTGTGTGTGCCCAGCAGTTGTATCCATCTGCATTTGTGTATGCACACATGGCACGTGATGTTGTGTGCACACGGAATATGTTTGCGTGAAGGATTAAAGGTTTCTTTAGTATGTTAAAAATGAATTCAATGCAAGAGTTATTGCTGTCTTCCATCTTGCATAGCATAAACCATCTAGGCCTTGAGGAGCAAGTAGCTTTCTTCTTGCTAATAGAGGAGAATCAGTCTTCCAGTGAGTTCCGCAGCTGTTAATATCTAACTTGTGCCTTGCTCTGTGCAGTGATAGAATTGTGGAGAAGCTTCTGGTGAAGTACACTTTGGGGCACTGCAATCAAAGTTATCACAGACAGGTGCAGAAGTGTCCCTTCCCATACAACTAAGATGTTGTGTTTGAACTTGGATTTCTCAATTCCAAGGAGATACCTGTGTAAGATGGGATTTCTTTTTTGTAAGCCTTAGAGCAGCATCCTAGACAACTTTAATGTTTCCCTTGTACCTTAGAAGATTACATTAATCAAAGGATTTGGTGCCAGAACTGAACTTTTTGCCAACTGCAAATTGCTGGGCACTTTGGAGTGGTGATTGCAGTGAGCTGTGAGCCATTGGTGTTTCACCATTGTTTCTCCTGGAGGCTGACATAAAATTAACCAAGAGAGTGAGAATGAGGGCAGCATACTTGGGAGAGAAGGGGGAATTATGCAAAAACCTGGCAGATTTTCTAGAATAGAGAGATCAAACTAAGGAGCTTTACCAACACGCAGCAGTGTCAGGGTTGCTGACCCCTGCCCAGATATATGCCAAGTCTGTGGCTGGCTGTCTGCCTGTGGTATTTTTCTGATGGATTTTTCTATATAAAGCACTTTTTTCATTAAAGGATGTTTGTATTGCGTTCAGAGCCGGCTGCATAAATATCTGTTATTAAAAAAAATAAATTGAAACTCAAATCTTTCATGTTGTACTAAAGTAAGTTTTTTGGTTGTAAACCAGCATATTCAAGTAGTGGTAGCTGTCTTAATGAGACCTACGTCCATGTATCCTGCTGAAGTTTTAAAGTCATCCACTGAATTTGTAGAGGTTGCTGGCTGAATGCTCAGAAACAGAATTAGTTTGAAGTGGTAAAGCAACTTTCGATGACCATAACATTCGTAGGTGGGTACATAAAAGAATACAGAGAGGCTATTTCAATTTCTGAATCTTAATGACCAAATGAAATCAAGTTGGAATTGAAAAAACAGCGTAAAAGAATAAAATAAGTCCATCCATGAATAAAAGAGCAGGAGTGAGATGATGGCATCTGCTAATTCCAAGAGCTGATTATCATAGACTTCAGACAAGTTCACTTCCTTCACTGCAGACAAAACCTCCTCTTTGATGGAACAGTTTTAAAATGCAAATCATGTCCAGGTGAACTTAAACATTTAAAAACTATTTATCTGATATAGTTAAAACATGAGTTATTTTAATAACTGTAAATGCAGTTGTCATTTACATGTAAATTCAAGTCTACTTTCTCTCTAGTTTGATACAAATTGTATGTATGTTTAAAAAAAACCCAAACAAACAAATGCACACCTAACACATTTCATAACATTTCATAACACAAGAAGAAATCAGGAGGAGTAAAGTGTGGTTATCTTGTTCCTTAAACAGGTGTGGTTTGTGTTATCACTGAACCAGCATGCTCATGTGTCGGGACAGGAACCGGCACAGGAGATGGGGACAGGAGGGCTGCTCAGCTGGGGTCTCCCTGCTGCTCAATGTGGAACCACAGCCAGCGGGTTTGCCGGTAGTTTTAAAGGTGGGGTTTTTTATGCCACCCAGGCTGGAAGCAAATACTATGATTCTATGGCAAAGAACCTAGTTTTCTATTGAAAAAGTTACACCTGTGTTTCTTTAGCTCAAGGAAAATGGAGTTTCAAATCCTGGGATTAATAGGAATTTTAATTCTAAGTTACATACCTTTATTTCCCCGTCTGAAGTCCAACCTGATTATAGTGGCTGACGCCTTGTGAACTGCTGAAGCCAGAAACCCCTGCTTTATAGTCTCTGAAAGCAGCTCTGAAATCCCAGCTTTCAAGTAGTATGAAGCATTAATCTCAAATTGTAACAATTCACAAGGTGTCTGCTAAAATCCTGATCTGCTTGAACTGTGGAGCAGAAGGGGGACAAGATGCTTTGTAACATGTCCTTATTTTAAGGTCTGATATTTTTTTGTCATGACCTTAAGCACTTTAAATGATCCTGAAGAGCACTGCTACGTTTCTAAGTGTTTGTCCTACATCTCTGAGAAGACCTCTTTAGACAAACTCTTCTGTTAACTTCTTCCCCTCTGCTGTTGGAAGAGCTCCTGTGGGAGGGTATGCATGGAAACTGTGGTTTCAGACTGTCTTGTGCCTGCTTGCTGTGTGTTTTGGTTTTCAGCGAGCTAGAGGAATGTCAGATAGTTATTGTAGAGCATACAATTATTACATGTGGGACTTGGAGGAATGTTTTTGCTATATTAATGCATGTTTACATCTTGCAGAGAGAGCTTCTAGCTTTCCTGGTTGTAAACATCCACGTTTGACACTGAGTATATGACACCTAGAAGACCCCATCTGTTTCATCTCCTTCAAGGTCTTGACTTGCAAATTTAGGGTGCTTGGGGTTAGAATAATGTGTTGTAACTGAAGCCTATAGTATTGTGGTTATTCCACTGAAACTGATGTATAAGTAGAACCCTGTTTCTCCTCACTAGGCATTGAATAAATGATACTGCTCAGTAGGAGGCCTGTAAGGACTGCAGCTTTTCTCTCATATGTGTTATTCCTATGTTTACCATTCCATCATAGAATGGTTTAGGTTGGAAGGGACCTTAAAGACCATATAGTTCCAGCCCCACTCGCCATGGGCAGGGACACCTTCTACTTGACCAAGTTGCTCAAAGCCCCATCCAACCTTGCCTTGAACACTTCCAGGGATGGGGCCTCCACAGCTTCTCTGGGCAATTTGTTCCAGTGCCTCACCACCCTCATAGTGGAAAATATTCTTCCTAGTATCTATTCTAAATCTACCCTCTTCCAGTTTGAAGCCATTACCCCTCATCCTCTCACTACATGCCCTTGTAAAAAGTCCCTCTCCAGCTTTCTTGCCTGTAAGAAACCCATAGGCTCTTTTCTTTGCTCTTTGTCTTCTGCCTCTCCATTCAAAACCATTTAGTCCATGAAAAGAAGTGAATTGCCCTGAGGCAAAGGCTTAAGTGGTCTTATTTTCTTTTCTTTCCTGGTGAGACCCAAAGCAACATGTCTGTGGGCTCAAGTCCTTTTCCGTATTCCTTTTTCTTCCTGCTGTCAGACCTACACTGCTCTGCTTTGTAATGGGGTAGGAATGCGTAGGGGTCAGTCACTTCTTCCCAGCTGAGGAGCAGGGGACTTCCAGCCCTGGGAACACAGTCTCCTTAGCTGCTGTAGCGCGGTCCTTTGTAATCATTTTATTAAACTCGGTGAGAGCAAGTACATGGTGGGATTTTGACTCATGAGACCAATGTAACGAAATTGACAAATAAGTACCCATTCCTGTGGTCAGTCATGTATATTTAACTAGGCAAAGGATATTCTGTTAGCAGGAAAAAATTGGTGTATGGAATTGTAATATTGTTTCAAAACTCTTTTGCACTATCAGGACTTCATCCCTGTTCTGACTTAGATGAAATTGTTTTACTCATCCCACACTCAAATTTTTCTTACTGAAATGGCTACATCAAAAACATTGTTTGGGTTTGTAGGGAGTGCTTATGTTGTTTCAAATACACACCTGTACAGTGAGTCAATATAGCTTTTGTACAAAAAATGGTCTCGTGCTTATATCTTACTTTTAGTGAAATGAAGGCTGGTAAATAAAAGACTGTAGAACAACTTCCATGACTGAAGACAGCACAGAAAACCATGCAAATAAAACCCCACTTACTGTTGAAAGCCTGCCTTGTAGCACAGGATTAATTTTGCACTGATATCCCTGTTTAGGTGTTTTGGAAATGCTGCAGAACTAATAACTCTTATGTAATTCAGTGATGAAAACCCTTTTTCCATTTCACAGAAAATTGTGCATCTCCAAACCCCAGCCATTCCATTTAAACCTTCTATATGTCTGGAATAAACAGGGAGAGAAGCGGAAGGCAACTGCTTGCATAGGTTCCCGAAAAATCTTTAATATTCCCCAGATGTATGAAAGTGGCAGATCCCATCAGTGGAATGAAAACACTAGCCAATAAAATTGGATTAAAGTTAATTTAAAACAGGATCCTGTAATTAGGAAATTCCTGCAAAGTTGCATGAACTTGTCATCGTAACATCTTCAGGTTACAAGCATGGTTTGACAGCCCTGCTGGGACAGAATTTGAAGTTGTTAAGCTTCACTAGAACACTTGTTTTTCTGACAGCTCAACAAATTACATCTATAAAAGGCAGCATGTAAAGGTAAATCATGGAATCATAGAATGGTTTAGTTTGGAAGGGACCTTAGAGATCATCGAGTTCTAACCCCTGTGCCATGGGCAGGGACACTTCCCACTAGACCAGGTTGCTCCAAGCCCCATCCAACCTGGCCTTGAACGCTTCCAGGGATGGGGCATCCACAGCTTCTCTGAGCAGCCTGTTCCAGTGTCTCGCCACCCGCATAGTGAAAAATTTCTTCCTGGTATCTAAATCTACCCTCTTCCAGTTTGAAGCCATACCCCTTATCCTATCACTATGTGCCCTTGTAAAAAGTCCCTCTCCAGCTTTCCTGTAGGCCCCCTTTAAGTACTGGAAGGCTGCTATAAGGTCTCCCTGGAACCTTCTTTTTCTCCAAGCTGAACAAGTCTACCTCTCTCAGCCTGTCTTCATAGGAGAGATGCTCCAGCCCTCTGATCATCTTTGTGGCCCTCCTCTGGACCCACTCCAACAGGCCCACATCCATCTTGTGCTGAGTACTCCAAAGCAGGATGCAAATATTCTGGACCATCCATGCCTGCTCTTGTTCTGCTTGGCACCGTTTTGTTGACCACCAATTATACAAGCCCTGTTTGAAGCTCCTTCTCTTTTAGGGATGGAAGAAGATGGAGGGCGGTGCTTTTGTATTTCAAGGTGCCCTTTTGGATACAAGGAGACAAACTATTCAGTGAGCAAAGCCACCTGTCAGTTGGGAAGGACTATTAGACTATTCTCCAGTTTCTTTCTCTAAGTGGAGATGAAAGGGAAATAGAAAAATCAGGAGACCCAGACATCCTTCAGCAATTCTATTTTCATAAACCTACTGCAGCTGGAATTAGAATGTACTCACCCATACATCCTTTTAGTAGACATAGTGCCGTTAATTTATTCCTTCTCTCAATATTACTTAAAGAGTTCTTACAAAGAAATAAAAAGCTCAAGGTTAGTAATGATAAATTCTTCATTTAAAAAAAAAAGAAACCTCAGTGATGTAAAATTATCTTTCAGAGCTGCTGTAGATGTCCCACTGTTACAATAAAGGTCTTAATGCAGCTTTAGCGGAGCAGAAAGCATTCTGTAAGTGTGCCTTTGAGTAAGAAGATCAATGCCAAATGCATTATTGGGCTTTATGAGCTGCTTGAATCTTTAAGGTGTTCTGGAAGGGAAAATCATAATGCAAGGTTAGTTAAAATTATTTCAGAAAGTTCTGCCTTGCTGAAATGTGTTCATTATATTCCTGAGCCTCCCTGTAAAACACATGGTGCTTTACATTCCAAGGTATGCAATGACTTGCATGGGTTTCTTTTTATGGGGTGCAAGGAAGGTGTGCTGAAAGTTATGACATGATCTATAATAGGTTCAAGCAAGTACATTTTGAATGTCCATACAAGGATATATCCTGTAACAGTGCCCTCAGCTTTTGGCACAGGACGTCGGGGCTTAAGGCTAATGAGTGTAGTCAACATGCAAATGACTAGAGTAAGAGTGGACTGGAGAGAAAGCAATTGAAACCTCATGGAGCTCCCTCTGTCTAGACTCTTTTGGGAAACAAAATAGCTGTTTTCAGTCTACTTCACTTACTGGTGGGGTAATGGACCGTGACCCAGGTCTCATGCTTGGACTCTAGAGATCCTACCATCTGGTGTTGAGACACCTCTCTCCATGGCAAATGTGACACAAGAAGCCTGCCCCAGTAGCCTGTATTTCTGTCTGCTCGGTTGTGCTAATGTCACCGTCTGTAGGGCTGTACTGCAAACTGAATCAGGGAATGGAAATGGATTAAAAAGATCTCCTGTTCTAATGGTTATTTTTAGGTACAGTGGGTTCCCTGTGTCACCCCACAGCCTCTGTACTGGTACAGCAGTAAGGGCTGTGCAAAGGCAGGCACCTGGGGGGGTGGAGGAACATGTCTACGACCGTTGTCTCAGCTCCTTTTGCCAGGAAAGCTGATGTGCAGAGCACTTGTTTCTCATTAAATGACATAGCCTCTATTGACACCTGTCACTGCGTGATCCTTCAGTTTTGAATTTTAAAGCACAAATCCTTGCCGTCAGAGCTAAAAGATGAGGGCTGTTGGATCAAAGATGGGAGCAAACTCTTACAACTTCAGAAATGATGCAGCCCTGTGGGAAACAATGAAGCTGTCAGTGTGTGTCACACTGGCTCTTCAGTACTGGGCCATGTCACTCTTGGACATCTCGGAAGAGCTGAGTTGGTCCATCAGGTGGTGATGGTTCATGCACCATGGACCAGTTGTTCACTGGTCCAGGCTCCTGGAAGTGATGATTTCTTCCCCATGTAGATCCTTTTCTTTAGGTAATTTTCTCAAGGGGGAAACTACAGTGTAAGGATTACCCCAGAGGTGGTTGTGAGAGTGGCTGCAACATGCTTAGGAAGGTGGATGAAGCAGTACACAGGAGTAACAGCAGATTTGTTACCCAGTGGTAACTAAATGGGGTGGGGAAGATGCCATGCTGGGGCATGATTCTGAAAACTGCAAAACCCCTGGCAGATAAGAAACTAAGGACTGCAGTAGCTAGAGCCATTGATGGACAGCGTGTGTTAGGAAGGCTTCGCAGAGCTTTTATGAAAAAAAGTCACATCTTGCAAGCAACAAATTACTAAGTGGCAGCAGAATAAAAGAGACTCCTCATAAGGCTATGTAACTGGTTTAAGAATCAGAGGTAAAGACAGAATCATCAGTTTTCTCAATGAAGAAAGTTATTAGTGAAGTTTCCTGTTTGCCTTAACTGAGAATATTGCTCTAATCAACAGCAGTAAAACCCAGGATCTTTGTGATAGTGAGTGATAAACTGTCAGGTTAAATTCATTGAGGGAGGATCTAGAATGACCTGGTGATGGGCTTGGAGCTAGCTATCACCACGCAGGTATGAGATGTGGAATAATAGCACAGTCCAGTGTATGCCTTTCCCATTTCACCTGGCCACAGTATAGGAGTCAGAAACCAAATAAATGTGGGATCTAAGTGCAGTGATGTATCGGAGCCGAGCAAGTTGAATTCTGAAGTTACTAGAAAGGTAGGTATGGTTTCTGGTGAGAGGGAATTATGGTTGCAACACAGTACATACTTAGAGAAATCTTGGAAGCAGCCCAGTTTCCGAGAAGAGTTTAGGCTTAAACCTAGGGTGATGCTGCTGTTTAGCAAATCCTAATGCCAACTGCAACTGGGTGTAGGAGGGCACGTACTTAAGAGTGTGGTCAGTGTATCGACACTGACAAGCATGTAGGGAAAGCATACACTTCCTGTGGAATAAGCTGGTCTACATGTTTGATATCTTCCCAAGATTTCATTCAAGACACAAGCTTTCTCCAGTTTTGCACGCAGTCATTAATTGCATGGAGGTCATCCTCTGCTCACTCAGTGCTCAGAGAATGTGCTTTCTGTTAAAGAGCCACAATTTTTTTGGCATAAACTGAAATAACTTAGATTTAGGATTTGACAGTTCCTGAGAAGCAACTTTCAGGATCTGGTGGGGGAATCCAGAGTTCTACCCAGCTACATCACTCCAGGAGTGAATTATCCATCTGTGAACTACGCCTCTCTCGCAGACAGCTGTAGTTAGTGATCCTACCCATCTCCATTGGATTACCAGCATGGTTGTGGGGATGGAGAGATGACCTGATCTAAAGGAACTTAAAAGCTTGCCTTCTTTAGTCCAGCTAAACAAAGCCTGAGAGTTGATATATTTGTTCTCTGTAATGAATAATAAGGATAAACATGAGAAAGGGGGAAGAGCCACGTGAAGTAAAGGGCAGTACTGGAACAAGAACAAGTTGGTACGAAGTGGCTACAGATGTACTGGAAGTGTGGGGGGGGGGAGGTTCCTTCACCATTACAGCAGTCAGGTCTGGAACGGTGTGCCAGTCAGTCACGGGAACAAGAACACAGCAAGGTGGTGCTTGACAGTGCTTATAAAAGAGGTTATAAAACAATTTGTCTGTAGCAAATGCCATACAATAGCCTTTCTAGTCCTGCCACTATGTGAGAAGGTAAGATACAAGTTGTAAATAAATCAGTCTTTAGAGCAATGTTATCACCTTAGGAAACGGGGAGTGGGAAATTAATTCCTTTTACTTCAGGGGTGAGCTGCGTAGCCAGTTGAACCTTCCAGACAAACACAACCTCATTAGAGCTATGCTTGGCTGCTTATTCATTTGTGACAACTGTGATTAAATGCTTAGGAAGACAAGGCTCATTTAGTATTCCCTGGTGGGCATTTGGTTCAGGCATTATGATTTTCATCAAAAAGCAGCTGTTGACCAACATTGAATTTAGCCATATTGAAAAAAGAAGAGCTGATCACAAGCAGTGGATAACAGTAGACTGAAGGAAGAGGGTAAAGTCCTCTGGCTCCTACCAAGGAGAAGCTGGGAAATACTCTGTCTTGCTCCTCCTTTATTACTTGCTCATAAGTTCCTAGGTAGGAGCAACCTCGCATTTTTAGCTGAGGCTCAGGGTCCTGCTTGGGTGAATAGCCTGCCGTCTGTAATTACCACTTAACCCTTCCGAGATGGGTGCAAGAGCCTAGTAAAAGGTAGAGGTACAATTACCTGCCCCTTTCACTATGCTGATGACAATAATAGGTAATAAATACAACTCTGAAGTATTGGGTTCTTGAATTACTGTTTGCATTACTGCTGTCTAACATTATTGGATAGTCTGTCTGGGCAGACAAACATCCATCCCATTTTTTGACTCTTGATGAAGCTTTGCTCTTAGAGAGCAGTGTGTCTGGAGGTTTCACAATATAAGCATTCATTGTCTGAGAAAATGTTGCTTTTCTGTTTTCATAGGCTTTGCATTTACCCGATTTCTTTCGTTATCAGTGTTTAGTCTGATTTCCTGCAAAAAGGCACTCTGCTGTTCTCATTCCCTTCTGTCTCATCCTTTATCACCTTCTGTCCAATAACTTTTGAAACTCTTTGTTTTATCAAATTTGGCAGATGAAAAAAGGTCTCCAAACCCATAAAATTCCTACAAGTTCTGGGAAGCTTGAGGTGAGGAGGGGGGTGGGGGGGGAGAACCTCAAACCTCATGTTCCCCTGGAGTAAAGGCAGCACTGCCAACTTTATCATGCATTTGTTCACTTTGTTCTGCTTATGTTACTGGCTGTCAGATCAGTGCCCACACTTCTGAGCCAGCCATGACATGTGCTTGCCCAATTTTGGAGGATTTATGAAGAACCTGAAGATACTGATTGGGAATATAGATTGGCAAGTACTTAAAGGGAGCAGAGGGAGACTGTGAGATAGAAAATACCAGAGGCAAGCAGTGAGGGAAGGGCAAAACATGCCTGGTTTTCCATAGAGCCATATTTTATTAGGTCTGGTAACTCTGGAATGGCTCATATTATGAGAGGAAAGCAGTAGTATCAATGTAGTACACTGAAAAAGGGCTTAATTCCCTTTTGGCTAGTAAGGTGTATTCCTTTATATGAAAAAGATACATAATTAAGATCAAGACAATGTTTTGGTGTTTTGTTTTGTGCGTGTTTGGTTTGGGTTGGTTTGGGTTTCTTTTGGGTTTTTTTTGCTGGTGGTTTTTTTCATAGAATCTTAGAATGGTTTGGCTTGGAAGGGACCTCCACATATCATCTAGTCCACCTGCAGTGAGCTAGATCAGGTTGTTCAGAGCCCTGACCTTGAATGTTTCCAGGGATGGTGCATCTACCACCTCTCTGGGCAGCCTGTTCCAGAGCTTCACCACTCTCATTGTAAAAAATTTCTTCCTTATGTCCAGTCTGAATCTACCCTCTTTTAGTTTAAAATAATTTCCCCTTGTTTGACTGGGTTTTTTTTTTTGTTTTGTTTTGTTTTTTAGATGAGGTGAATGAGATTACTGTATAGGCATAAAACCACATCATATCCCAGTTCTGTTGATCTATAAGAACTGGGATGAAATTTGGGCAAACCAAAGGTGATGAAACGGAACCAGGCAGGGTAGCCAGGTGCTGCAAAATGTTCTCTTACAACATGTTTTGGGAATTTAATTTGAATGGATTTTTGTATTTCATAATGTAAGTGCAGTATTGCTTAATTAAGTGCAGTGGCTATATAGCTACTGACCTGTGTTGCTAAAGCCTCTTGAAAGCAGTGGTAGGCTGTGATGCTACTACCAGAATATTCATGGATGTAAATCCAGTTTTATATCACGCTAGGTCGTGATGTCTTCAGATTTTTAAAACTGAGCAGGGATATTTCTGATGAAGGGTAATCTCAGAGCTGTGGAAGTTAAGGGGGCATTTTCCCCCTCATTTTACTCAGAGTACAGGATCAGAAGTTTAGCCAGTGCTGATGTTGCAGACATAATGCTGATAGAGATCTTCTCTCCTGATGATTGAAGCTGAAGTCCTGATTGTAATTTTTAAGCATTTCTGTTAATCCTAACCACACACTAATCTCATTTTTATCCTTATTTTCTTCTGTAGTTTCAGTAGATAACATTCTTATTTTCACTTCATAATAACCTGTTGCACAGCCTAGACAGGCACTGTTCGGGAAACTGCTGCTTTTTATGCAGATACTGAGAGCAATACTAACAGCAGGAGTACTTAAGTGCCTGTGATGCTCTGATATTCAATTAAGTAGAGATATCTCTAAGGATCCCTCTAGTACTTTCTGAAATTCATTTTCCTTTAAAGGTCTCAAGCTCAACACTTAAAAGCCTTGGCCATAATTATTCTGTTTGGAAAGTTGCAGAAATTCTGTATGGCATCTAAGGACAAAGTTTCATCCTTCACTAATGAGAATAGTGCATCAAAAGCAAAAAGATTTCAGTAGTTATGGGATGCTGTGATGAACTGCTCATCACGTAAATCTGTGCAGCTGAGAGGCAATGAAATTAGGAAGCAGCTGGTGAAATGCACCATAGATTGAATTTGCTGCTAATATCTACGAGCCTGTTTGAGCCAAGTGCTTTTCCCCTTCACGCATGCCTTGGGAAGTGTCAAACCAATGAATTATTCCTCTTACCAAGAGCAAAGGGTAACTTCTACTACTGTATTTTCTATTCAGTGTGTTTTTATTGGATGCAAAACAGTCGCAGAGAAAGTAATAGAAATACCACACATGACTGAGGAAAAGGAATCTGCAGATTTTATTGCTTTCATCCAATTACTGACATCGCAGCCCCGATTGTAAATCTTTGGACACACATGCTGGCTTCTTGTGAGGTTTCTCAGTTGTGTCCCATAGGAATTGCCAGACAAGGTCATACCCGAGGTCTGTCCAACCCAGTGTCACATCTTCAGCAGTGGTAGGGACCAAATGCTTCAGGGAAACATGGAGCAAGGATTTGTACGTGTTATGACCTATCTTCCCACTAGATCCCATCCTGGACTACAGTAGAGAAGATTGGATGTACAAAGCCTTGTGCTGTCGCACTGTTGTTTGCTGCTGTCCTTACTCAGAAGGCCTTCTGGATAATAATGTAGGAACCTTGCTGGTCACTTAGCTCCTCTTTGGGGACTCAGCATGAATCTAAGTTGTTTTAAGCTTGTTTTTTCCTGAAGGGGTATTTTGGATAGTGGTACAGTGCCATCTGTAGGGAAGTAGTCAAAGAGGCACAGAAAGGCATAAACTGGAGTGACTGTGTAGGTATGCGGACAGTAAAGAGTATGTCCCTCTGCTCCCCCCTCAGCCATTGTATTATATCCACACTTGGATTTTAGTGGGAATAAACCTCACTCATATCCTCAAGCAGCGCTCATTAGGCTCAGTGCTGCTTATTGGCCCCAGGGTACCCTGTATGTGAAAGTCCAACTGCCATCCTGAACTAGAACAAAGAGAGGTCAGGAGCTGAAGAGTTGATAAATGAGGCTGAAAGTCCTAAGTACTTATAGTTTCAGTAATAAATTATTTGCATAGATAATGTAAGTGAAATAATGGTGTAGCAAAGATTTAACTTCTCTGCCTGGGTTCTGGTGTGAACTTAGCAAAAGCATCTAACTCCTCTGGGAAACCCCATATATGTGCTAGGCACAGACTGGCCAACAGGGTTATGTACTTAATGTCCCCAAAGTGGCCATGCAGTGCTGGTGATACTGACTGTGGCGTCGTTCCTACAGCTGAGCCTGAACACAGCCCACACGTTGCTTTGATTCACCTTGCAGGTCCATGCTGAGTGGGCATCTGAGGGCTGTTTGTAAGTATTCGAGAAGTATAATAACGCAGGGAAGAAAGTTTCCACCTAGTGCTGCTGGGACAAATATAGAAGATGCTAAATAAAGAGGAATTTAAACTGCGATCATCTGCAACACGGGAAATAAAAATTGCTTTGCAACCTCAGGTGACATATGGAGTTTCTGTTTTGAGGACATCAACCATCTAAAGAACTTCACTTTCCCTTTCCCATTAAATATATAGATTTGTAGGAAGATTAAGACAGTACTTCCCAGACAAAATGCCCGAACTTTTCATTTGCTCAGATGCCAGCTTTCTGTCTTTTCCAGTTTATTGTCTTTGCATATGAGGTTCTGAAAACATGTCTAATATTACCCGTATCTCACAGATTTGTCTCTTGCTTTTCAGGCAACCCCTGCAAACTCCTGATCAGGGCACATGAAATGTTGATACACAGACATGCCTGGTCTAGTGCCATTTAAAGAGTTCTGTTGGTCCCAGTGTGCTAAGCAGTGCATTAAATGCCCTCAGCACTCAGAGAGAACTCCTAGCAAGGCTTGCGAAATTAATGTTTCCTTGGTAATCTTTGTCTTACAGGGAATTTGTCGTCTTCATTTGTGTACAGTGTATAACTGTGAAGAAGGCTTCAGAGTAGCCTCTGTGGTCTACCGTTAGAACCAAAGCATTTCGGGTTGTGTGGCTGCTGATTGCAGCAATTGCTCTGAGTAGTGCAATGGCCGTTCTCATGCTGAGAATGGAGTTAAGTGCCTGGGCAGGTGCTGTCTGGACTCCAGGTTTCCTGACTCTCTAATGTCTGATGTGTTCCAGAAGGCAATCCTTCCCCCTTGCTTGACTCCTGCCCTCTGTCCCCCAGACCTGCACTGAGCTGGCACATTTTGTCTTCATTAAATAAGATGTTCTTGTGCCTGACTTTCCTGGAGAATTGGAGGTGGCTTCAGACAAGTTCCTTTCAGAGCTCTTAAAGACTTTCCTCTGGACCATGCGAGGTAATTGAGCATTTGTTTTTCCAGACCTCTGCAGGACCAGCTGAGGGTGATAGCTCTGGACCCCCTGCTCTTCCCTTTCAGCTCTCCTCAGGTCTCTGATAGCAGATGCTTCCAAGGGAAAAGTTTTGCACCTTGTGTAGCAGTGTCAACCCTTGCACAGAGTTGTGTTCTGAAGGACTGAATTCATGTGGACATCAGAAAACTCTTGTGGAAGGAGAAGCAGAAGCAGTTGGGGGAAATCCTCTACCTTCTAAGTAAAGGCGACTAAACATTAGGTGGGAATTCTTTGGGTGGGAATGGAGGGCTCGCTCTGATGACAGAAGTCTGCTTATGTTTTGATTCAGTTTCTTCAGGAGAAAGAGGAAGATTGTCAGCTTCCAGGAAAGTAAAATAAGAATAATTTTCTAGCTATTCTTTTGACACTTGTGATTACTCAAAAGTTACTGCTCTGGCAAGGGTACCTGTAATACTGTTAACTCAAAACTGTGCTGTAGTGAAATCTTGGTATTGAGCAGTCGGTGGTAGGCAAGCTTTGCCATGGTGTTCTGTTTTCTGTCTTGGTTAAAAAAGGGCTTAGAAATACTAGTTCAAAACATCAGTGATTCTGTGTTTTAATGACAGATCTCACAAAGTTGGGTCCAAATCCACAATTAGATATTTGAGTATATGTAGTCTGTTTTTTGAAAGCCAGCTTTCAAGTTAACTTGGGAACTGCATGGGAGAGGGCTTTTTCTTTTCCTTTACCAAGTCAGACCTACCAATTTCCCTGTTGATGGGATGTTTTATAAATTAGTGCTTTTTGGAAGACAGGGTCAGGAAAGGGTCAGTTTAGGTTTATGGTGGAAACTCAGTGACATCTCAGCTTTGAACTGACTGCCGTTTCTCCATAGTGAGATTCCCTGGTGGGTCAGGGAGTGTGGTCTCCTGTGCCCTGTGGCACAGTGTCCCTCACCCAAGTATCAGCACAGGATGGGCGGCAAAGTGAAGGCACACGTGTGGACACTGTGCGTGGGGTGGAGTCCTCTGGCTGGAAGGTCACTAACTTCTCGGAGCTGTGAGTAGAATGGCCCCAAGGTCTGAAGCCTCGCCGCCTAAGGAGATGGGGAAAACAGGTAGTGCACCTTGACGCAAGCGGTGCAAGACTAAATGGCTGTGAATGGAACAACTTACCAGCAACATTTTCCATTTGTGGCTCCATGTTGAGGTAATTAGCCCCAATGAGCTCAAACTGCTGGAAAACTGCAAGAGCAATGGAAAATAAAAAGGTCACTGTGCATTGCAGGGGTTAAACAGCTACACTTAAAAACCTGCAGCTCTCTAAATGAAAGGGAAAACTGCAGTCGTTCAATAGGTCTAATGCCTCTCAAAAGGACTTCCAAGATGCTTATAACTTTTGCTTGTCTCTCTCAGTTTCATTGCTTGAATCAGAATTGTTTATACTTCTCTTCAAGTTTGCCTTTAACTTCGCGGTTGATGAAAACTCATCAGGGAAGAGTTCAGTCTACCCCATAATTATGTCTGTTAGGGCCTGGTTTCAACATCCATGCCAAAAGTAACAAACAGCACAGTGCCCCCTCCTCAGCACCCCCTTCCCATCACCTCATGGTAAATAACTTTATTTTTAAAATACTTTAAAATATATTAAAAAAAAAACCAAAAAACCAAAGCATTATGTGTCCTCATGACAAGTTGAGATTTCCATGTTTTCTGCTTGGAGTTCGCTTCTTTAAAATACCAAAATTATGAGTTTGGGCCTTGAAAATTTGGTTTGACTCAGTTAGAAGACCTGGTACTTAGTGCTGGTAAGGTGAACAGGGGAGCTGGCATAGATGGGTACATCCTGAGAGTGTTTTTCTCTGCCATGAACTCTAGAGTGTTTCCTGCAGAGGAGGCTAAGCTCACAGGTATCAGTTGATGCTGTTACTTTCTGAGGCTAAGAAGAGGATTAGAGTAAAGAGGCTTTCAGTAACTGAGCATAATTGCGCTAGAGCCCTTCATAGTAGAAATAGAAAACTGCTGATGAGAAGCTGTGAGGGGATCAGAATTTGAAAAAGCAAACTTACACGCATGCGTACTCTTGCTTAAAATCTCTGTTACTCTCTAATTCTCCACAAGGGAGTGTGTAAGGTTTGTGTTGGTTGATCTACTGTGCTGTCGCTGTCACACAGGGTAGGGGCTTTCTTTTGCTGTCTCAATTTACCTGGGGGATGTGTTATTTTTGGAGAAGAGTTGCTGAAAGAGCTTCTGGTTTTGTTCATTTGATCTTTCTCTCTCCTTTGTTTAATTTCTGTCTCTTCTCCTTTCGCCTTAATTCAACATGACTGTTTTTCTCACTTTAGATGTGTTCTTTACCGTGATCAGGTCTACAGTTTTTAGCCTGGCTGTTGCTGACTGTAAAAGTGAAGAAGTGACCTGCAAGCCCTCAAGTAGAGCCCCCTTTTCCCTTGTGTCCCCTCACCTCTCTTCAGTGAGTACTGTTATTGTTGGGAGGGGGAGTTTGCATCTCCTCTGTGGCTTGTTTTTCCCCGCATGACAGGCTTGTGACAAGCGGTACTGATCATTTCCAACAAAGGATTATAAGGAAAGGAAATTCATACGCAGCTCCAATTCCCCAAAGCTGGGAGGAAAAGTTAGGAGCTGTATGTACAATCCTGTTAGAGACAAATGAGCCACAGTAGGTTTCTTATCAGCTCTTGAATGTGCTTAGAGCACAAAATGGTTAGCCTTGGTTTTTCAACACGTGAGAAATGTAATTTGTTGGGGTGGGGAAAAACGTGTTGCCACCTACTAACAAATGAGAGGTGGAATTGGGTGAGTGAAGATTCTTTTAGGGAAACAGTTGAATCTTATACTGACTTTGGTCTGATAACAAAGCTTATCTCTGCATACTTGAGAAGCTGCAGCAGGTCCAGCAACTACTCTTACCACACATTTGCATTCGTAAGGGGCTGTTCCATCACTCCATGTAAACAAAACCACCCTGACTGACCAACACCTCTTGTGAGACAGATCTGTGCGCTCCTGCCTTTGAGTTGATGCCCATGCTGGTACAAGTGGGGTGATGAACGAATGATCGTGCAGGGCACATACCACACCAGACTACAGTCTCTTTACCGCTGTGAATCTGTATCTGGGCAGGGAGTAAGATGTCTCCATTTAAGGACAGCAGCATGGCTACAGCGCAGCGTATCATATCCCTGCATTCAAAACCTTCTCCGGTTAGAAAACTGCAAAGAGAAATGTTGGAAAACTTAAAAAACAAAAGGCATCTTTCTGTATCATTTGGGGTAAACTGTCTGATAAAAATCCCCAGGTGGGATTTTCTAGCATTTTCTGTTTTGCCTGATTTTAGTATATTTGCCAAACTTTTATCCCCATTACAGGAGCCAGAGAGAGGATCTGTTCCTCTTCCTCAGTAATCTCAATTAGTGAAATTTGAGTTGTTTGGTTTGCTAACCTAGCGGTGTTAGACAGGACTTGCATTTCATAAAGCAAAAGCTGAACACAAGGATTGGTAAGATAAGAGGATCCCAGGGCTGGCCAGCTCACAATAACACCGTTGTAATGCCCTCTCTCGCTTTGCCTGAAGACCCTAGCATGGGCTTTTGCTCCATGTATGAGCAATGTTTAGGAGCATGTTGAAGCAGGGTCCAAAGCAGAAGTCTCTCACTTGCATTTTCATTTTTATTGAGTTCCCTTCTGCGTTGTCCTCATCAGAGTTAGCAGGCCAAACCCTTATGCTTGGGATGATGTTTGCCAAACCACCAAACTCCTTTGTGCAGATTCAGCTGTTTGGAGGGCTAGTCCCTTCTCATAGAATCACAGAATAGTTTGGTTTGGAAGGCATCTTTAAAGGTCATCTAGTTCAACCACCCCCTGCAATGAGCAGGGATATCTTTAACATAGAATAGTTTGGGTTGGAAGGGACCTTTAAAGTTCATCTAGCCCATGCACCTAAAGAGCACAGCAAGCACCAAATCTCAGTGCCTGGTGTCCCACCTGCTAAACAACGATCTTGTACGTCAAGTCAGGACCATTCACTGGAGAGCCCCACGTGCTGAGGCTTGGGCAGCTTTCAGCCTGGTACTCCATGTGCTGGGGCCTTCTCCCATCAGCAGCCACAGGTCACATTCCTCCCCAGCTCTTACTCTAAAGCAGGGGGCTTTGGTTGCCAAATAAGTCTTTTCAGGCAGGAAGGAATGTTTTGTTGAGGGGATTTACCTGTTAGTGGATTAGGCTATCCCAGAGTCAGCGGCCCTGCCAGCTCCACAAGAACCTGCCCACTGCTGTGTACTTTGAAAGCTGTTTGCTCTTGCAGCTCTTGCGACCAGGCTCTGCCCAACATACTGCTGCTAGCTGGCAACCTTCTCATTTCCCCCAAGGGCAGTGTTGAGCAGGTAAGCCAAGAAAGGATGCTGGTCAGGGCTGCTGTTTTCAGGGGTATCGTCACATCTTTTGGATGGGAGATAGGAGCCTAACTTCGACAAGACTTTATAGCACATTGTTGATTCTTAAGTTGTCCCAGGACCTCTGAATGACCAACCGTCAATTAACTCTGACCTCTTGTGGTTTCAAAATCTGGATCCAAATGCTGAGGTTTGACTCTCTCTGTCTCAAACCCCTGACCGCAGTTCCTATTTTTAAGTAGGGATGGAAGACTGTGATCTTCTGGAATTCATTAGCTCCCCCCCCTTCCCACCCTGCCGCTCTCCCTAGCTCCTTCCCCATCTATCGGAGACATTGCTGTGTTAGTGAGGCTGTCTCGTCCTGTTTGTCGCTGCAGTGGTACATCAGGGCTGCATCTTGAGACACCTACACTGCCTTCATGTTGTGCTGAAGCATCTCATTACAGAAGTGGGCTTCGTTGACTTATGAAGCAACTTCCAAGCCCAAACTGCCTGGTCTTGGCATTTTCTCTCTTTGCCATGGCTTGCCCTTCCTCTTCTGTTCATGTTTTTGTTTTTCTTGGGAACATCCAGTGGTGTGGTTGACCTCCTATGGGTCAGGGTAGAGCTACAGGCGTCCCTGCAGCTCCTCGCTCAGCTGTCCGGCTGCCCACACCATGCTTGTTTTCCCATGGCAGCCCGACCACCGGCTGATGTCCAGCTCAGCCTCTCCACCGGCTGGCCGCTCGGCTGAAATCCCAGGGGGTTTAGCTCTCCTCACAAAGTGCTAACTCGATTATTGGACTTTGGATTAAAGTAAAGGCTCTGGGAGCAGAGCACAGATCACAGCGTTAGTCCGCTGAGACGTGCGCTTAGCAGCAGGGGTGTGTTTCCTTCGGGTTTCGTATTTAGGTTAGAAATGCTTTCTTTTGGGGGCCAAATTGTCATTCTCAGACACTGTAGTCAGTCTACTATCAGCCCCAGGAAGACTGCGTGTCTAAAGGAAATGACAGAAATAGATACGTTTGTTTCCAAAACAAAACCCTTTGGTCCAGAGAAAAGATACCTGCCTCTTGGGAAAGAGGAGAAGGCTCCCATCTCTCCTACTTGTCTGAGCTCAAGGTCTCTCATCCTTTGTCTTTGACTTGTTTCCCATCGCTTATCATTTACTAGAAAAACATTCCAGCATGTGTGCAATGCTAGACCACCAAAAAAGATGAAGAGATGGATGCACTGCTGCTTCTCTATTTATAGGAAGAGAGAGACAAACCAAAAATGATATGGGAAAATTCAAATCTTTAAATACTCTGGGAGAGATGGATGGAAAAAGGGCTGCTTTCATTGTTCACAGGGTTCAGGAGACTTTCTCACGAACAGCTTGGCGTAAACCCCTGGGCAACTCGCTTGTATGACTGGGGTGATTTCTGTGCACAAACCCCCGTCTTGTTTCTGGAGTGTCATATTTGCTTCAGCAAATAATTGCTACAGCAGTTGTAGCAATTATTTGTCTTAGCATGCTCTTACCTTCCTTCTTAATACTTTCTGTGCTCATCCTGTGGTGTAACTCGCACACCGATATTAGCATTTCTGATCATTTCACTTGTATTTATGCTATTCTTTCTACCTTAGGTTTGCACGTTTTCATTCCAGTCACCATTTCATAATCCCTTAAGCATTTGAAGATACTCCCTACCTCCTTTGAGAACACTGGGCTGCTCTAAGATGTCTTTTTCTCCTGTCAGATCAGTGAAATCTCTTTCTCAAGGTACTTCCTTGCTGTGTGCGTTTTCCTATGCCATTTTTTAACCTAGTTCCAGAAGCACCGCCATCTACTCTCAAACCTCCTCCGCTAATCAAGTTTCACTAGCCTTGGTGTTTGGAAAACACATCTGCTTCCTTCATCTTCAACAAAAGAATTGGTATACTTGCTGGCAGATCAACGTTTGTTCTTGATTAAAGACTGGAACTTTGTGCTCTCTGCTCTCACCTCAGAGGCTGGCTCAGACCCATTGCAAGGGGAAAAGGAGCTGTCTTCAGTTTTGATTTTCGAAAGGGTGTTTCATAGAAAAGCATTGAAGTGGGAAGTGTGAGGATAGAGAGTGATGCTGCCTCAAATTCGGTGAGGAATTTAAGGCACACGACTGAGGGTGGGAACTGCCGTCTGGCCATCGCAGGTGCAATGCAGGGTGGGCAAGAGCTTCCTGTTTATTCTTGTACCCTTTTAAATGTCTCGCCCCTGCACATCTAGAGCTGTGTCGACCTCAGCTGCACTTTCTGCTATGAGCTCTTCCGCACTGCTCCTTTTGCCTGTAAAACCTTTCCTAGCGTTATCTGCAAAGCGCTCCCCTCGGATCACCTCTGTTGTGACACCTATAGGAAACAGCCGTTTCGCAATGGCCAGACCACCAGGCTAACTTGCCGATATTTGTGTCTACGGAAAAGGTACATCTGATGAAACCCATCAGTGCTTGAGACAATCATACTGTACCTGCCATCACCTCCCCAGTCCTTCTACCTCCTCCTCCCGTGCCCCCAGTGAGGCTGGGGTACGTTGGCCTCTCTTGTCCCCACATTGCCATGGCTCCCACTGTGGATTACTGTACAGGAGCAGGAAAATTACTAGGTAGTCTAACGAGCTGGGGCAGAGATGGTGGTTTGAGCACTGATTTAAGTGCTACCACAGTGGAAATAATATGAATTTCATTTGCAGTTCCCAGAGTTCCTCCATTTCCTTCTCTTCTCCCTTCCCTATATTTTGCTTCTGTTGATAAGTCTCTAAATGCTGCCTTGAAAAAAACCACTGTTGCCAATTGCTAATTTCAGCTTTCCTTAGAAATACACCCGCGTGGGATTCAGAACTCGGGGTCCCTCCCAGGGTTGCTTCTGCTCTCGCTTTCTGCCCGGAGGAGCCCGGGGGGATCTGTTCAGTGATACACTGCTCTGAGCCGTCCCTGCCCTGGGGGCTCCTCTGCTTTTGAGTTCTGTCATTTGACCACTTTACATGGTGGTTTGTCTCCGTATTTGTCATGCGGGCTCTTGCTAATGTCACTAGGAAGAGTATCTTTATTTTGCAGGGACCCGTAACAATTTGATTGCAGGCTTTTAAGTCTTGGTGTATTGTATACGGTAAGGAAGATTGCTTAATATTTGGATGAAAAACTTCCAGAAAATAATGTGGTCTGGTGATTTTTTTAGCTTGCGTCCAAGGACTATTTCTGACGTCTCAGTAAAAGGTATCTTAAAAACAATAAGCCTCTTGTCAGTAGAGAGCTCAGCTGTACAGAGTGCTGCGCTCCCACTGAGCGTTTTTAGCAGCCCGCAAATTGAAAAAGGTTGAAGACTATTGTTGCAGTCAATTTGGCAGATCATTTCCTTTGAGTTGTTACACTGCATAAATATTTTGCTGTCCTGCCAAGAGCTGTTGTTCTGCCAGACATGTCATCATCTCAATGAATAATATATCTGAGCTCCTGATCACTTGTGGTCGTAAAAGAACTTGGTGTTCCTGTGAAGCTGGGGAGGTTTGAAGTTCCTGGGCCCAGGATCTAGAACTAGTCTTCTTCTGTGGTCATCACACTGTGATCTAGTCTTGTTCTAGACTTCCTTTGTACTGTGCAGCTGAACCTATTATATAGTTGCTAATTTTTGGCCGGCAAGAAGGTGGTGATGTCGTGAAGTGGGACAGAGATCTGTAAAATTTCTGTAAGAAACCTTTGGGATTTCACTACTTCAATTGTGCAAGTGCATTTATTCATCCTCAGCCTCGTTTGCTTTTCTGGATATTTAATGCAACAGGAGTTAGAAGGCAGGAGAGAAGACAGAGCTTAGCATCAACAGCTTTTTGATAAGGGAATCCAGTTGCCATGGAAGGAAGCAGGTGAGATGCCACCAGCCTTTAAAGATTGAGAGGTGTTCCTCTTGGTTCCTGAGAGCAGCTCATCTTCATTTCTGGAAACACCTCTGCCCTTCTGTTCATTTCGGTGGCCCATCCAGCCCAAACCATGACAACAGAGCTATCGCGTGAGACTCTCCACTAAGCTCTACAGAGGCTGCCTACTCCAACCTTTCCCCATTCAGACCCCTCTCTTGGTTGCTTTGCCTGGTTGACTCCAGCATGTTACACAAAATTGTAACCGTGAGATGCAGGGCTGGGTATGCCATTATTTCAGTAGCTTTATTGTATTTCAGAAAAAAACTTGAGCTACTTATTGTCCAGGTCATCCAAGGGTTCTTTTTATTGATGGTAATTGTGAAACTGCTGCAAAAGTACCTGGCTTTTATTGCTGAAAACTCTCATTTTCATGAAAACCGGGATTCTGTACTCGGCAAGGAAAGCATGTAAGCAGGGGTATTTGGCTGGATGTTAAAACAGGCTCCTGTGACAGTTTTAAGTACTGGAGTATAAGTGCTGTGAATGGAGACTCATGGTTTAGAATAGTACTTGAACAGATGTGACAAGATGGGATTGAGAGTTGTTCTCTTAAAAAAAAAAAAAGGTGGGGGGGGGAGAGTATTCTTCATCCATTTTACTAATTCCCCTAGGGGCATGGAAAAAAGTATTTACATTTTATCCGTTAAAAAGAAAAGTCCCTCATATTTTCTGATTGGTTTGTTTCCCTCATCTTCAACAATGAAAGAGATTAGTCAATTATACATTTATCTTTTAGTTAGATACAAGAAATGTGGTGGGTGGGACACCAAACCATGGAGAAGTAATCAGAGAGTAAAATTCAAACCCCTCAGACTTGTGCAAATAAGTCTTATGAAGAACTTTTATCACCTTCATGTAATGATCAAAGTATATATATATTTTTTTTTTTATAGAAGGGGCATTATAGCGTGGAACACTCTCACAAGGGTAGCAGTTGTGGTAGTCATTTGAAATGTTTCCTTTAAAAGAGCTTTAAATGGCCAGGACCTTAGTGAAGCTGATGGGCCTTTGTTCCCCAGGAGATGGGCTTTAGGCCTGAAGACGACCTCTGTGTGCCTCTCTTGTGATTCGCGCCAGAGATTTTGCTGGATTGGAGGAGAAAAAAAAAGATGTGGACGAGATATCTCTTCAGTGAGCCTCTTGGACTCGTCTCCTAGTTTGTTTATTTTGTTGTGTATTTCTTGTGTCAGAGAAGTTCTCAAGGGAATTTACCATTCAGCATTTCATACAGAGATTACCATAAATCCAAGAGGGTTTTTTTCTGCTTTGTCTACTTTATGGCAAAGCTCACTGGAACTCTAATTCATTTTTTTGTCGCGTGTGACTTCAGTTCCATGAACTAATATTAGTTATACAGTGAGGAGACATCTATATATAAACACAGAGTTTTGTATGTTTCCATATATACTCATGTTTCTATATATAAGCAAAACGCTTTCATAGGAATATTTAAAAATATTTGTCACATTTTGTCGTGTATTTTATGGTGGGAAAGTGTAATCGGAAAAAATGCATTTAGATCTTGTGGGACAGTAAGGTAAAATAGCTACTTGTGTGAACTGGATCTTTTTTTAGATGCAGGCGGTACAGAAATAGCCAAGTGATAGCCCCACTGTGAACTCAAAATGCATTTCCTTTTCGCCAGGGTTTGCTGGTCTGTTTGTCTAACCCTTGTAAGGACAGCGATGCCGTGTGTGGAGCCGGGCTCCCGGCTTCTGGAAGGACAGGGACCTTTGCGTTTATTAACCTGGTGTGCATAGAGATGCAGAGCAGTAGATCATACATAGTCCGTCTTATTTAGACTAAGCGTGTGTTTGAGCTCTACTTGGAAATAGGTGCTGTTTCAAGTAAATAAATTGCGTGCAGTATAAAGTAGGGGTTTATATAATCACCTCTATTCATGGCTTTCTAGCAAATTTGGGGTTTTTTTCTTTACTTTGTCATGAGGAAACGACAACCTCCTTCCTGCGAGTTGGAAATTATAGAAGTATTCTGAAGTTTGTTGTCTCCCGTCTTTTGGGGGGCTGGCATAGGGTCTGCACTGTTACTGCTGTGGGGGAGGTTGCTTGGAAGGGATTTGGCTTTTTTGTCTGGTGGGTTTTTTGTTTGTTTTGTTTTGTTGGTTTGGGTTTTTTTTGTCAGTTTGTTGTTATTTTTTCCTTACCTGTCCTATTTCTCCATAGCTTTGAAAGTCATTGAGTTAGAAAGTCAGAAATACCATGTTCCTGTTTGATTTGTGAAAACGTGGCATGTGGGTAAGAGAGGAAATTTTTCCTATTGCTCCCTCTGAGGTAGAGATGAGAGCTCAGCCCTGACCTGTTCTGTGAAGGCAGCATTACCTGGCCAGTAGCTGCATTTGTGGAGGGACCTTTACCAAACAAGCAGAAGAGGCAGGAAGAACCCAAGACCGTTTCCGTGCCCCAAGAAAGGGTCTGGGGGGAAAGGTGCAGATGTGTTTCTATTACAGTAGGAGATCAATAGGGGAAAGATGTGAAATGCTAGACCTATCTGTTGGTTTGTTTTGTTTTGTTTTTTTAAAAAGGCAACAAAAATCATATATATATATATGGCTGTGAATCTTTGGCTTTTTCAAACTCTCTCATGCCCCAGTCCTTGGATATTCTCCTGTGAACCACATACAGTGACACACATCCGTTCTGCTATTGTTAATATGCTAGATAAATACTGTTGTTTATACTATAGATTTAAGGGCAAGTCCTCAGAGCCTAGTAGACTGGTTTTCTGCTTGGGGATTGGGTTGATGTTTTTGTATGGGTATACCCAGAATGTTTGGATTTACAAGCAGTCACGGAAAAGATCAGTGAAGTGTGCGTACGTATATTGCGTGACCTAGTTGCCCATGTCTTTTCTAGCAGAATTTAGAGCTGGTTTACTTTAGTGTTTATTGGGATGTAGAAGAATTCAGCCTAATCCTAGCTAAAAATAAACAAATGCAAGGCAGAAGTCACGACAATAGGACACCATTGCTCTGAGGCCATTTCCGTGGTCAGAGGGTTTTAGGGATGCAGTGATGCTGGTATAGTGCACTGCCCGAGCACTCTTAGTGTGGGCACAGATTTGTGGGCAAAGCTGTATGGGTTGCTTGAGTTTTAATTCACCCCTTCCCTCACAAGGGAAGCTAATTTGACCTCTGCCAGTGGGTTTAACTGTGGGAATTGAGGTTGTTTCCCTAGCTAGCGCAGTTGTGCTTTACTGTAGCTCTCATCAAAGTGTTGCAGAAGGAGTTGGTTACATCATGTCAGTGGATCGTAGCTGTACGTAGCAGATTATTCGAATGGACCCTTGTGAGCTCTTGGTGTACTGAGATACTTTGATGCATTGCTATTATATGGTGTTAGTAGAAAAGTATGGAAGCCTAGGCTTAAATAAAATCATAGAGATGCTCTGACACACATATTTACAAACAAGGTGAACAGTCTTAAGGAGATGATAGAAATCTGTCCCTTGCCAGAGGAGATTGAATGAAAGAGAGTTCTGTTTAGATCAAAAGCCCTGTTCCTTATGAGAAGCTATGCCACAAAGCTTGTTCTGGAGTAAAACTGTAAAAATAAACAAAGTCCCAGAAGTCAGTGATATTAAAGCTAAGTACTTTGTTCATTTGGGAGCAAATATGTTCAGATTCATTTTGGATGGGGCTAAAATAATGATAGAGACTTCTGCAGAATACCAAAATAAACAGGATTGGCTCCACTGCACCTTTCCTGAGCTAAACAGGCAGATCATGAAAGAAATACTATCCTGGCAGAATTCCTGTTAGGTCACTAAAATATCACATCTCTTCACTTTATGGTAAATATTTGACAGGAAGAATTTGAATAATATTGTAATATAGGTGTGTCACATGTCATCCCCTGTCATCCACACCCAGCAGTTGGAAAGCTGTTGAGCTACCCTGATTTATGTGCCATCCTTGAAATTATTTTGGCCTGAATTTTAAAATAAAACAATGAGCAGCCATTCTGCTAATTCCTTTTATTGTTGTCTTGCGTCCTCAAATGCCATGCTTAATGTCTCTGTCATTGGGTTAGGAAAATTGTGATAAATACTGTAGCAAAATATTTCAGTAAAATTTGGGGACAGGTTCACCTGGAATAAATCCACTTTAAGGGTGGTAAGGCACTGGAACAGGTTGCCCAGAGAGGTTGTTGAGGCCCCAACCCTGGAGGTGTTCAAGGCCAGGCTGGACGTGGCCTTGGGCAGCCTGGTCTAATGGGAGGTGTCCCTGACTATGGCAGGGGGGTTGGAACTCAATGATCTTCAAGGTCCTTTCCAACCTAAACCATTCTATGATTCTATGAAATCAAGGAGTTGCTTAAAAGAATAGAAAAGCAGACCTATGAAAGGCAGCTGCTGTTGGTTACTCATTATAGACTGTGGTCTCAGTCTCAGACTGATTTTCTTCACAATCTGGGTAGATCCTGTTGGACCTCCGTCTTCTGGAGTAAAGGAACTCTTCATCACTGCAAAACCAGCGGTGGCAAGTTCACAAATTCAGTCTCCTGGTTTAGACTCCTTTTCTCCTCTTCATTTTGTCTCCAGTGTCTTGTTGCTCAAAGGGCAAGGCTACCACTTCACCTTACCTCCAGTTCCCTCCAGTGGCTGTTGTTGAAGGAGCAAAGCTTTTCTGTCTTATCTGAGAGGTTTCCTTCCTCCTTCAAGAACTCTGGGCAAACTCAGCCTACCAGAGAGCCATGCAGGGTGGCACAAAGAAGCATTAATTAGATCGTTGTTCACAAATGGAAACTTTAAGAAGTTGCTTTATAAAGTCAGTAATTAAAAATATTCATAGTGTAATTGCCACAGAGATTGATCTTTGAAATCTCTATTTCTAAAATCTGACCCAGTAACACCATTTTTTTGAGAAAATTAATCTTTCCTTGTGTGGACGGAAAGTTGATGTTGTATTACTAGTTCACTTGAAAATCTTACATATACGAGTAATTGAAAACTCCTAGGAACAAAGCAAGTCATTCTGCATGTGTTCCTCAGTAGCATTAAGAATGCATTCAAATATACCATCTGTATTGTCACTCTTTCAAGCAAGGCAGTTTACTGTAATCTTTCCTTTCCCTGGAGATGCTGAGCCAGCATTTGAACTAGTTCTTTTGGCCTCTTTGCATGACGGGTTTTTAAAGTAACATGTCATCAAGATAAAATCTACTTAAATCCTTAGCAAAATGCAAAATCATGGGTTTTTTTCCCCCTATACATTATTGTATTGGTATTTTGCAAAAAACCTGCAGTTTGCAGGCAGTTAGGTATCTGCGATGCCCAGTTCTGAAATCACAGGTGCTCTTCTGTCTGTTTGCTGTTGTGTCAGACAGTTTCATCAAGTCTTTGGGTGGTTTAAATGATTGTTGTCCACCCACCCCCAACTGTAGATCTGTACATGTTCTCGATGAAGAGGCATGGGGCCAGGAGTCAGCAGTGCTCTGCTCTGTTTCGTTAGGTAAAATTGCACCAAAGCAAAGTGAAGATGATACTGGTGGCTTCAGAAGGTTGGAAATGATCACTCCAGTTGACATTCTCTGATACATGGCTTTGGGTCTGTTTTGACACTTTGCTATGTTTAGATATCCCATACCTTTAGCCTTTAAAGGAGTCACTTTCCAGCCTGAGGATATTCCCCCCTTCCCATTGAATTTGCTGACAGTATGAGAGATGGTTCTGCAGCAGCCGTTTTTGCATCAGTACACCTCATGGGACCTGACCCAAACTAAAAGCCAGTGGGAGAAGAAGGTTGTGTTTCTTGTGCTTTCGAATTGCTGCGGTATCCTTCATTTTCTGCTGAAGTGATTGGAAGTTGGTCCGTAACGGTGGCTGCCACCTCACGGTGTGTGCATTGGTGTGCCCCATGTTACATTTCGGGGAAACAAATGTGCCGGGTCAGAGCGTGAGTGCTCACGTGGCCCCAATCCCGCACTTGTGCGAAGTCTCGAGGTCACTGGCACCGGTCCTGTTTATAGGTGGGTTTATCCCATGTCTTCGCTCACCGTGAAAGAGCATGCATGTAAGTGGTTCTGGGGTTGTATAAATCCTGCTGGGTGAAGGATGCCGTCACCAATTTAGAAAGTGAACAGAGTAGCTTTTCGTTAAGCTTTCCCTGCCTCCTGCCGCAATATAAATTAGAAAGCCTTGTGCTGAGCTTGAAAAATCTGATGGTGCCATCGAGCAGCTGGGGTTTTGAGCTGCTGGAATTGCAAACTGCATGTGATATAAATGGCCTGAAGTAAAGCAGGTCATTAAAATAGAATATTAATGATCTAAGATGTTGGTAACACAAAAGCTCTTTTAAATTTATGTCCTAAATAGTGAGCTAAAAGTAAACTACAGGAGCTGATGATGGTGGTAAAAAAAAAAAAGATAATATATCCAGCCCCCAGTTCCTTTCATGACCCACAGTCCCAAGATGCTGCTCTTCCTTTTCAGCTCGTGGGCTTTGCTCTCAGGGCGGTTTAGGTCCTTATGTAAGCACACTGGCCTCAGCTAACCTCCTCCTAATGTCCAAACGTGTTTCTGTTGTGCCTTCTAGTACTGCACCTTTGTAGAGTTTAAAATCTCATGGTGTAGATGCCAAAATCTAGAAGCTCCCCAAACTAAACTCGGTTTGTTCTAGGAATTGAGGGAGGGAGGATTAGATCAGTAGGATTTTTGGCTGTGATGATACACAACAAGGCTGCTGTTTCTGTTGATGTCCTGTTTTTGTTACCTGAACATCAAAGTAATTGGAGTTCATCGTTGTTTTGTGTTGACTTCTATTTTTGTTGCTCACAAATGTCTCTTGATGTTCTTGTTTTTATTTAGTGGATTAACGGTTGGTTAGTGGAAGCAGCCTGTTGGACAGGTGGAGTTATGGAGGTGACTTAACAAGGTGACAGTTTCTCTCCTGTGGCCTTAT
Source organism: Anarhynchus alexandrinus (assembly GCA_008711295.1). Lineage (NCBI taxonomy): Eukaryota > Metazoa > Chordata > Aves > Charadriiformes > Charadriidae > Anarhynchus > Anarhynchus alexandrinus. Next base: position 3,619,621 of record VUYV01000011.1, on the reverse strand, counting down.
GAAGGGCTCAAGAAATTTTTTGCCCCTAGGGCAAGGGAGAGGGAGGAAGGTGGGGTGGACACCAGGACACAGCAATGCAAAGTGACAGAAGGAGACACTGAACAGGACATGGGAGATGTTGGTCCTTGCTGTTGAGTCCCAGGCTGAAGTATACATCTCTCGAATGAGATCTGCCTGGATTCAGCAGCAGACCCCACCAATGCCAAAATCTGGGACCTCTCCTCTCCATCTGCTTGCTGCTGGACTGAGGTCTGGGGAGGACCTGGAGCTTTGAGTTTAGCAAACCCAAGGTTTTGCGCTCCCTCTGCTGGCTGCATTTTTGCTGGCTGGTGCCTGCTCTTCATCCCTGAAGGAATGCTGAAATCAATGGGGACAATCTTGAACAAACAGGGAAGTAATAAAATTAGCATGGCTCCTTTTTAGGGCCCTTGAACACTACGAAAAAATCCTTGTTGACCATACTGTAGAGGTGCAAGTCAGTAAGGAGATGCATTTCTTACGCTTCTTTCCAAAAGGTCATTAGTTGCTTTGGGAAGTGGAGGCACGGGGGAAATCACATCAGCGTAAGTCACACTTCAGTATCTTTTGAATCTAGTGTGGAAGACTTGAATCATGACCAAGAATTACTTCAGTATTCTGTTTGCTTGCCTTAAATTTTATGTGAATTTTTTGTTCTGCATTAGTCCAAGTAGTAATAGGTCTCTCTACAGACTCAATATTTTTTCTTCTCATTGTTGCCACCTCTTCTCTCAGCTTTAGTTTGCTGCAGTCCCTGAAGTGCTTCCTTGACTTGTTTTTTAAACTTCCAACCTGTTTCTCATCTGAGGGCACCACTGTCCTGATATCATAACCTTGAACTCAGGGTAGAGCCTCAGAGGGTATCAAAAAACACCCTGCTTTCTGGAGAGTTTTCTCTCTCAAGCGTTACATTTTCCATCTCTCTGTCTCCTACTTTGGATCCAGTGGATACTTCTCTAGGGCACTAGCTTCCAGTTTTGGAAAGCAGCTTGTGTTTGTCTATTTACCAGGCTGAAATCAGATGTTCTGGCCAACACTGAGAGCAGCCTGGCAAGTGGTATGCATTTTACACCTCTGTGGACTTTGGTTATTGTCAGTCCCAGCCATATCCAGCCCAAATTCCCTACTGGGTAAGGACTGCATGACTGGAAAGCATTGGCACACTGTCCCTGTTCAAGGAGTTTTTGAAATTTTTTCTCTCTGCTCTTCGATGTCACTCTTGCTGCCTGCCTACACCTGGTAATAGTTTTCCCTAAATGTTCTTACTTCTCCTGGTTCTTCCCTAAGATCTCCACTTTGATAGCAAAACTTTGAGTTGAAACGGCCTTTTTGCTTACTCTCAAGTTATTTCTGGTTCTCAGCTAGTTTCCTTTACTCGCGGACCTATGGTGACTTCTCAGCTCCTGATCCAAGTTTGTTGCCAGGTTCAGTTCAGTAGCTTGTAAAGCTGGAGCAGGTAGCAGCTTTCTCTTTCTACGCTCTCACTCTTAGAACCAGCAGCAAAGTAAATTCAGTTTAGCAGCATGCTTCTCACCAAGGTCTGACCGGAACGGATTGAAGGGTAGGCAGCAGCAGTTGAGCTGGAGCGCTTGCACCGAGTGATAGGCTGCTGGAGATGGAAAATGTTAGCTCATCGCTTCTCTTCCATCTGCCATGGGGCAGCGGAGAATTATTGAGTCCTTTCTAGGAGCTTTGTCCAGTCAAGTTTTCAAAGTTGCAAGTAACTGAGCTTCTGCCATTTCCCTTGGGAAAGTATTCCTTACAAATACAATTCACTGTCAGGAAGTCATTCTGAAACTCTCCTTAATTTTTCCTTTTTTTGGTGTCCTCCCACTAAAATGGGCTTTAACACAAAGAATCTATTTAAAGCGCTCCTTTTTTATTTTCCTGTGAAGGCTGATGTGGTTTCTAGTTAATGTTTGTACGAGACTGTAAGCTCTCCGGTTTAAAGGCGAAGAATCACTGTATTCCCTGTGGTTGCACTGATAGGTTCACTCATTTCCTTGAGGGTCTGGATGAATTTAATATGGCTGTATTAAATGAATGTTAGTTATTGGGTTCCCTTCCCAAATATATATTAAAAAATCGTGTGTTTTGCTGCTGAAAAGAGCAGCATCTAAAAAGCCTGGTCTAAATCTAGATTATGTTTGTGCAGAAGTTTTGGGTTTCTCTCGAGTCTGTGGACGGTGTTGTGTTGTGAACCCAAAGACAGAGTACACCAGTTACTGTGGTGGGGGAGGAAGTAGCATTGAAAATAATCAAAGTGCAAAAACAACAGTATGAATGCAAATTTCTGCTAATAGAAGAGAGATTTAATGTCCTTGAACTGTGCTGCAGAAAAGAAATTTAGGAAAACACTTGTTACTTAGGTATAATTGCTTGCAAGCCAATGCTATTCTAGAGGGAATTGTTTTTAATGGTTAAATTATACAGCACATTTTAAAATGGATTGTTTTGCATAATGTATTGTTGAACCTGTGAATCTCACTGACAGACCAAATTGTTTACCTTTGCAAAATCAGTCAAACCCAAAACAGTTGCATAAGAATAAACCTGGAGATTTTTCAGAAGCACAGATCGTTAGTTAGCAAATTCAAGGGCAGCTAAATACCTGCTGGGATTTTTCTCCATGTCATTGTAGGCATATTAAACAGTTTATAGCTTAATGTTCCAGGGCACTCACCAACAGCAAATGGACTCAGGTTACTGGTTTTAACAAAAATGGACTAGCCTGATTCCAGTTTTACCACAAAATTACTTAACAGGAATCTTCTGTTTTGTAAATGTCTACCATAGCTTTGATTTAGCACTGATTTTTTGGTTAATAAATGGAAACCGAGGGCCTTTAGTGAGGTCTGTTTCTTGCATGGGGGAAATAACACATAAAAATCTTCGCAGTTACTAAGTTCAGCAGCCGCCTCCTGCAGAAACAGAGGCATCTCTAGTTGCTTACTCATGGTAAAAGCTTCTACACATTACGTATAAGTTGTTACTCATTGCTCAGAGCCCCTGAGTTACACCTCTGCTGTTGAACCACTTCCTGAGATCCCACTTTTGCTTTAAAGCTGTGCAAATGGTATTATAATTTTCTGCAGTGTAGTCTGGCTAGTAGTGTCATTTGGCTATTACTTTTGGTCACATACAAGGCCATATTGTGGCATTCCCAATCAGTAAAACTTACTTGCTGTCTTTACATATCATCCTTATGTACTCAAAATTTTGCAATTTTTTTAGGTTCCTAAGCAGAAATTCAGGAATGAAAAGTCAGAAATTAATTTTGGGCTGGGATTTCAGTCAGGCCTCCATTCAAAGGTCTCTTAGAATCACAGGATAATACAGGAAGACACGTCTGGAAGGTCATCTGGTCCAACCCCCTCTTCAGAGCAGGCTACCTTTGAAGTTGGCTTAGGTCACTGAGTTTTGAATACCTCCAAAGATGGAGATTTCACAACCCCTCTGGGCCCCTGTTCCAGTGCTTGACCACCCTCATGGGGAGCAAGTTTTCCTTATCTAAGGAGAGTTTCCACTTTTGAAACTTGTGTCTATTGTCTGTTATCCCATCAGTATCTAGCTCCAAGAATAATCTATCTTTGTCTTCTCCGCATCCTACTATGAGCTATGTAAAGACTTCTAAGACCCTCCTTAGCCTTCTCTTTGCAGGATTCAACCAATGCAGCTCCCTCTGCTTTCCCTTGTGCATCGTGGGCTCCAGCCCCTGACCATCTTAGCATCCATCCACTGGAATTGCTTCAGTTTGTCAATGTCTTGCACTGGAGAACCCCAAACTGGGCACCAGTACTCCAGATGCAGTCTCACAAGTGCCAAATAGAGAGAAATAATCCCTCCCCTTGACCTGCCTAGTACACACGTACAAATGTAGTCAGTGCACAGTTTGCTTTCATTGCTGCGGGGGCACACCACTGACTCATGTACCTTGTCCACCAGGACCACAGAGTCCTTTTCTGCAGACCCAGCCAGTCAGTTCCCGGTACAAATGCATGGGGATTATTTTGTCCCAGGTTCATGACTTTGTATTTGCATTTATTGAACTTCATAATGTTCCTGTCAGCCTGTTTCTTCGTCCCTTGTGTCTGTTGGGAAGTGGCATGTGAGAGTGTGGTGGGTACAGCTCTATTCATATGGCAAAACTCTTCATGCAGACGAGACCCTCTGTACTGACCAGAACAGATCAGATGTTTTCATCTCTCATTTGAACTGCATGGCAATATTCTTGAGGTCCTTGCTCTAAATGTATAAAAGCCTCAGGATCAAAGGGTGAAATTTTTTTTTTTTACATTTATTTTTTCAAGGAATGCTCAATTGTAAGAGAAACAGTATGTCAAGCATTTTTTCCAGTGCTGTTCTGCATGGTTAGTCTATCACATGGACTGTCTTGAGCTCATTCTAGGTTCACTGACTCATGCGGATTTCACTAAGCATCTTCATGCTTCTTAATTAGCTTAATAAATTAATCAGAAGTTGCTGTACAGAGCAAAATCCAAGCTGACCAGCAAGATTTTGAGCAATGGGATGAGACTGGATTTGCTTTTAACAAAACTCTGTCGTCCTTTGGTTGCCTATGAATGTAGCTGAGAGATCAGCATTTGTCACAAGTTGTCCCTGAAGCTGTGTACACATATAAGCTCCATAGGCTCTTGCTGATGTTACCGACTGACTGTTGCTGTAGATGGGGGAAGCTGAGGCAGAAAGCAAATGCTGCCTGCCTATGGCCCCAGAGGAGTCGTGGGTGAGAGCACTGCCTGCAGTTCTCTCCTGGTGCCGCTTATTACACGTCATTTAGGTCATTTCTGCCTTTATCATCAGATCTGGCAACGCTGCAGAGCTGCCTGCTTGCTAAATCCCATTGTATCAACACTTAAACCAGGTGATTAAAGAAAGATTAATGTCATAGATGTAGTGTGGTTAGAGACCGTGGCCAGAAAATCAGTGAAGTATAGAAATTATTTATATGTTTTCCATGCATGCTTGCTCTCTCTGTTTAATTTGTGTTCTGCTCTCAAAGCCCTAGGAATAATATAGACAATCCAGGTTTCCTTACCTGGATGTTTACTTTATTCAGCTCCTTGTTGGATATGTATTGTATGTCCTTAGCAGTGGAAAATACAGTTGAAACCTCTCTTTCTCAGTTGAATTAAATGGTATGACAAATGCCAGTGGCCTGATAAGGTCTTCGAATAAAGCTGTAGCCAATTTCTATTCAAAACACTCGGAGGAGTCATTATTTTACTCACAGGCCACTTTTAAAGTTGGGCACTTGCTGCGTTGTGCTCTTTTACGATGTATAAAGAAGTCTTTGCACTCCTCTGGCTTTTTCTTTAGCCTTTTCTGCCTTAATTACTTCCATATGTGGAGGGTATTTTGCAGTCACCTATGCAGCAGTCTGAGAAGACAGCCAGTCCAGGAATGCATCTTTGTGCCACCTACATCCCCAGCATTGACATTTCTTTCACTGTCTGATGATTTCTGGCACATAAATGAATCTGAATCAAAATTAACTTACAAAGACCCGAGAAATGTAATTTTCAGATCTGGTCTGTCTCATCAAGTGACTGCATGTGTACACTGGAGCGAATGCAAAGGAAGGAGAAGACTTCGGCAGCAAAAGACAGCCTTTTAGATTGGTGTAAATTCATCTGACCCTCACAAAGTGATGGGTTCATGAGAGTCAGGAACAGGAAAACTTGGCAGTCTAGAGGGAACAAAGGTTAGTGTCAGTCTTCATTTGAAAATTTATCTATTTTCAACAGAAACTCTCTACAACATACAGTTTTAATAATGAAGGTAGAGCTGAACCTTGATTCTACCCACGAAAAAGTCCAATGACGTTTGAAACCATGACAAGTTTCAATCGTCTTGGTACTTTGGGTGATAAATAAAAGCCCTAAAAAATTAGAGGTTATGGTAGAGCCAGAAAAAAGTGTTTCTAGCCTTCTTTTTCATTGTAGAAAGTGCAAAATGTCTGATACCCATCCATAACTAATTCCTTATCAGCTCACTTTGCATAAGAGAACAGTAGCTGATACAGATTTTGGTCACTTATCTCACATTAGGTACTGTTGGTCAGATCAGAGTGCTGCGGCTGCTAAAATGGGGAGACCGTAACATGGTTTAGTGATCCTAAATTCTTGGTGGGGACCACCACGATGGAAGGGGCGCATAACTGGTTTTGTGGCTGAAAGTCGAGCATGACATCCCATGGTATTACAGCCCCTCAGGTCCATAAATCCATAAATCGTCTCCCATTGCTTGTAGATGTGTCCAGGACTCCACTGTTAGAAAGACTGTCTTTTTCAAAATGTAAAATTTTATCACCTAGTTCAGCTGTATCATGGGCCATACAGAAGTGGAGGAGAAGGCTGTGATTTGGTGATTCTGATCAGAGCTGAAACGCTGAGTTGATAGCATTGTTTGTTTGGTTTTTTTATTTTACCCACTTGTACAGATCTGAGTACTCTTAGCACTCACTAATGTGTGAGAACGGTGATCCTTGGGAATTAGCATCTGAATGAACATGTGCAAATTAACTCCTTTGGTCTGCGATAGAAATAGTTCTTAAAGGAGTTACGCCTTTTGACTTGAAAACAAATATACTAATATCTGAGCAGGCACTGAGAAATAAATTACAATATTTTGGTTTGTGTGGTATTTTTTTGTGCCACAGTTCTTCTTGAACATTGTTATATTGAAAGGATGTAATTGGACTAATATATTATAGGGGAAGAGCAGTGATAATACTACTTAGATCTTTCATCTTTTTATTAAGTCACTGTTGTTTTGTTTTGTTTTAATGCTGTTCACTGAGCAGTAAAAAGAGCTGGAAGTCTTGCAAAGAATACAAAGAAATAAAACCTGGCACAGTGAAAGACTTTCAGTACAATACGAATGTTGATCCTTTAAATTCACAAATCATCTTTCTATTAATTCACTGTAGAATAAGGTCTCCTCAAGATAAGACTCAGCAGTGCAGTGGAGTTGGTATTTAAAGTATGTCCATCTGCATCTAAACGAGTAGCTCCAAGACAATCAGATTATGCAGTAGTTACTTTGGTGAGAATATCGCCTAAGTGGAATGGAAACTTCATTTTGAGTCTAATATTAGACCCTGCTTTGGAAAATTCCTTTTAAATGATCACAAGCTGGGAATAGCAAAAGAATTTAACTTTCGACAGACAGCATTTACCAAGAATTTGTTTTTAACTGCTTATGTTGGGTCCCTGGGAAAGCAGATGTGAAAAACTTACCAAAGTGAATTGACTTGACCTGATGCAATGTTTATATCAGTAGTTGATAAGTTTTCCTCCCTCGTCTAATTTGTTCAGGATATTTTCATTCCTTAACCATGAGTAAGTCTGGGTTGGAATAGTTTGAATGCTTGCTAGTCTAATAATCTGAATCTTAAAACATGCAGACATTATTGCCTATAAAGGGGTCTAAGCAAAGTTGAACTATTTTGGTTATCTTCCACGGATGGGATAAGTATCGTTTTTGAGACTAGCAAAGAAGAATGTGAGACAACATTGCTTACCTCCTGATATTCCGAAAGCACATTGATATCTGCTGCATTTGTACTTCAGAATGCCACTTGTATGTGGTGAACCCTTTGAACGCATGTTACTTTCTGTGCAGCTTTACAGAGGAACGGCTTTCAGTGGCAGCTAGGGAAACGGGCAACCAAGGATATCAAAGCGGATTTGAATGGTCATGATATTATTATCATTCCTGTGGCAGAAAGGACTTTAAGAGTTATAGAATACACTGTGAATGATGCACAGCTCGGGGATCTTTAGAGCCACTAGTATATCTCATCTTAGCTTTTCTCTTTGTTGATCAGACACTGTCACTTTGAATATTTTAATTAATCGGTTCCTAAATAAGTTGTTCCCTCCCTCCCCATACGGAACATGTCTAAATAAATTATTTTTGAGTGAGGGAGGAGGAAAAGAAAAACTCATGGATTGGGCTGACCTCTTCTACCCAGCTCTACCCTGTCCACGTGCTTCTGTGGCTTGGCCATTGTTGCTGTTGTTTCCAAACTTGAGAACATCCACGGGAGCTTGCTGCAAACGAGAGCTCCAGCCTGGCCTTCCTCTGCCAGTGCATGAGACAAGAAGTGGAACAACCATCAACAAGATAATATAATGAATTCAATGCCAGGGTGACAGTTTCACTGGGAAAGGCATTAGAAAGAGAACACTGATCTCTTTAGCTGTTCTCTTTTAGTGTGTTAGGTGGATTTATGTGACCCAGGAATGCATTTCTCAGACAGAAATCAGATTATGATTTTAAGCATCTGTTAAACTTTGCCTCTTTTTTCATGAAGCCTGACACCAACCTTTTTATCTTTTTATTTATAACTGTGTGCCTATAATTCTGCTGTAATTTCTGATCTTTCAGGAATTTCTAAAATGTCTAAATTGCTGATCTGTCTCCTTGCAGGCAAGTCTCACCTGGCTATAGTACAAAGAGTAAACAATGAAGGAGAAGGGGATCCTTTTTATGAAGTCCTGGGAATTGTCACTTTAGAAGATGTGATTGAAGAGATCATCAAATCTGAAATTCTGGATGAAACAGATCTATACAGTGAGTAGAAATATTTGCACTTTGTTTATAGACAAGAGGGAAGACTCCATCAGCAGTTGTGTCAATAGCTGTGTTTTGAGAGATGTAAGTTGCTGATTTAAAATCTCAATGGTTGAATGACCTGCAGATCCCTTAGATGGTCAAAGTAATTTTTATTTTCGCAGCATGGGCATCTCATCCCTTTATGCTGTCTTAATTCAGAAACAGGACAGCTTGCTTTATTTGACCCTTCCATCAAGAAGGTTTACATCTGCAACAATCTGGTCTCTCCCGTTAGCTGATCTCCACCACACTGGCCTTGTTTAAACCCTTTTGTTACAATGCTTATGACCTCCCACGTTTTCCCCTAACCTCTCTCTGCCTCAAGGGCCTGTAGTCCATGTACTACCGTACTTTAGGAATAAGGCAGGCAAATACCGTACCTCAGGGAAGGGGAATGCAGTCTCTTTAGAGTCTCTCTCTGTCACTCATTTTTTCAGGGCTGAAACCCAACATGTCCTAAATGATTCTCCTGTTTATCACTCGGTACAGCTCCTTCCTTCCTTTGTGTTAACGTATGTTGAAGGAGATGGTGCTGCAGGTCGAGCATTACCTGGGACTTGAGAGATCTGGACTCTTTTCTTTCACAGTTTAGAGTTTGTCTGGTCTTTGGCCAGTTACCTAATGTGCCTTTGCTTCTCTTCCCATCTGCACAATCTGGCCTGTGCATACTGGACTTCCTTTCTGTCATTCTTCATCTGTCTTATCTGTACTTTGATCACTTGGTGGCAGATGCTATTTTTTACTATGCGTTCGCGTGTAGCACAAGGATGTCCCTAGAATCTATTGTAATAGAAATAGTCAATGTTGTTCAGCTTTCTTTTGATTTCTTTTTCTTTCCTTGTGAAAGGGATCTGAATGTTTCTACAGCATCTTTTTCAGGTCAATATAAGCATCTTCTATCCTCCCTCCAAGCCAAATGAGCACTTTATACTGTGGGATAGTAGATAGACATACTTCTACTTTTCCTAATAGATTGTTATTGCCTGCCCTACTTTCTGTAGCTGGTCAGTATTTTACCAGTATTTGTGTCCAATGGTTCATGTAAATCACAGTTGTGTTTTACAGTATGCTAAACAGTCTAATTACTATGGAAATTGCGGGAGTCCAGTTAGTATTGATTTCTTTTCATACCTTTACAAACGAATTGTTGGACTAATCAGTTACCACATAATGCCTTTACAGAGTGAATTCAGACTTTCTTTTATACTCCAAAAAGATCCTGCCTTTGTCTCATCACCTTTGAGGTATTTCCATGTTTCTATGAGTGAAAAAGCATTGCATATGCTTTTCAATGAGTTTTTTTTTCCCTTTTTTGTTAAGAGACACTGCATAGATCATTCTGTGGTGTTCTTCAGGACAAAAAAAAAAAAAGCTTTGACCATTAATAGCATGTTAGAGGTCAAGGAAATGAGAATTTAATTTTACTATCTGAAGACTTCCTAGATTAACAAGATAGATCTGGTGAACATGAGTTCATTTGAAACTCCCCTTCCTGGGAAATTTTACTGTTGAAAATTCCTGGTTCAGAATAGGAGGGAAACTTCCTAGGCTTCCTGGAGGATGCAGGAAATTCTGGGGGATGGCTCCTGTTATGTACCATGAAGATGAACTTCTAGTTACTTTATGAAGCACCGGAGTTCATTCTCCTGTTTAGGTTGAAGGAAACTGAAGCAGTAAGGGAGAGAGGAGAAATCCAGAGAAGCTGTGAGGATCACAGAAAATGTGATTTTGGATCTGGGCAGATTGATGTGCTGTAGCCACTTCCAATTGGTGTAGCGATGGGAACATGCTTCGGGTTTACTGAAAGTACCTTATTGTCAATGTTATGTCAAGGCAGCTTGTTTTTGATGTTGATATCAGTGTGTCAGTGCTGGTAACCCCATCTCATACTGGAGTTCTCTGATGCTTTTCGTTGTAAGACCAAGCTGGCTTGCTCAGCTCAGACCAAGTCAACTTTAAACCTTTGGGCTGATTTATGTTAGGTGTTTACTTAAAAGTAGACCTTATGAAAAATGTTGGCAGCGTTGTTATGCCTTTGTTCTGAAGTCTAAAAAAATGTTTTGTTTTGCTTTGATGGAAACTTGAAATTTGATGAAATGGCTGACCTTGGTGTTGGAGCTCTGCCTTTCTGCTGTTTCCATGAAAATCCATTTGAACTGTGTTAGGGTAGAAGCAATTGTAAATTTACAGCTTTTGCTGAAAGCTGTTCTCACTGCTGAAGCTCTGCAGCTGAATTTCTTGAGGGTTGTATACCCAATAAACATGTGGTATTTCTTCAGATTGCTCTAGTCTGCTATGTCTTATGGCTTGCAGAGATGTTGGGAGCAAGGAGAAGATGGGAGCAATAAAAATTGTTAAATGTGTTTGACCTATCAACATCTGGATAGGCTAAGTACTTTTGAGCTTGAGACTTTGTATTGAGGATGCTGATGGGGCGGAGAGAAGAGGTTTCTGTCATGACACAGGTAGGCTCTGAGTATGTCTCAGCCAGTGTGACAATGAAGAGCTGTCAGTGTGTTTGGCTCTTAGTATTGGAAAGTTGCAGTATTTTTTCATGGTTGACACACTACAGGCATCTGTCCTGCACTCCCATGGCCCTAGCCATGGTGGGAGAGCATTTCTCAACCCTGGAGAGAAAGCTGTATGTTCTGTGTTGGCCTCAGACTGCAGAGTCCACTTGAGGAACATGGAGTTCACTGTTCTGACCCGGGTTTGACTGGTGACCTGTCTTATTTAGCTCTTTCTAATAAGATGAATTCAATCACCCCCCTAGTACAACTGGAGTGCTGCTGTTTTTCATGCATACAGATTCAGAGAGGGTTTGGCCCACAAAAAATCTGGGATATTTCTACAAATGAAATACCTTAACACACCCTTGTGCGCGTATTCTGCTCATTGCGGGTAAATAGTCTGGTTGTGAGCACCAGCTTACATTGCCTTTTTACGTGCTCACCCACATGCTGTTCAACAGTCTGTCTCAGGGACTACGACCCCCAGCAAGCCCACGCTGCGGGGGCGTTCAGTGCCGGGCCGTGGGGCACGTGTGTTACGGAGCTGCACTGCTGCAGCTGCAATAGCTTTCACCTAATGCTTTGTTTTTAGACTTGGGAAGTCACTTCCCTGAGGGGAAGACCACATCTTACCCTAACATTCCTATTTCCAAACAGCTGTCAAAGCAGGTACGTTAAATGTATATGCTAGTAAACTCTTTATCACTACTCCCATTTCAAACATGGAGCTACGGGAATAAAAATTGTTTGCTGTAATAAGTATTTCTTCTGTCATCCGGTGGAAGTGTAGCAACATAGAAAAGGTTGTGCAACACCAATTTGTCTGGCAAGACCTACAGATGTTGGCAGAGTGTACATCAGTATCCTACGCTAGTAGAGCAGAGCTTTCTGTAGATGGAATCTAATCTTTCGATAGACCAAGGTTGTTGCCACCTGTTAGAAAGTGGTGTACTTTGTTGGCTGTCAAGACTGTGGACTTGCTAACCTTCTGCTGTCTAGCACCAGTAGGCTGCAGAAGCTGCGTCCTTATGGGAAGCTATATCAGGCTGGTTTAGAACTTCAGGTTTAGTCCTGCTGGTTTTCTGTTAGTTGCCAAAACAACTCTGGCATCCACCTCTTACTGCCTTGGGCCGGGCACCCTGGTACTGAATATGGGCACAGGGTCAGTGAGTTTAGTCCTCTGGGAACTGTGCTTTCTTTTCCTGGAGTAGCTGATGGATGCACATCATCTGTCTCTGTCCTTGTACAGTTCTTGTGTGCTAGACCGAACCACACTTCCATTTGATGAAATATTTTTGTCCTCATTCTCTTGTCTGGAGCTCACTGCAGATGTCTGCCCTGGTTAGTACAGATCCTAAAGACAAAAGGACAAAAAGGAGCACAAGAAGAGAACAAGAACCTGTCCCAGAACATTGTCCGGATGCATTTGCAGCTCCCATCTCTCTGCTGCCTCCCTGCCCAACTGAATGGGTGATCTGAGGTTTGAACTCCCTTCTCTGTAGCCATCTCCAGCCCAGGCTGGGTCCTTCAAGCAAATACATGCAATCATTTATGGTGTTCTGCATCAGGCCTGGAAGTTCAGGAATATTACAAGAGAGATCACAACCTTACTGGTATTTGGACCCATCCTCTTCTTACGATCCTTCCCTCAGCCCAAAAGCTCACGGTCAGCCTTACTGCCTGTGATTTGAAGGAAAAAGCCTAAATGTTCCCAGAACCTGCTGAAGATAGTCACAGTATTTGTTGATATCTCACCAAAAGTTATACTTAGGGTATCCCTCACACAGCATGTTGGCTTGTGTCGCAGAACCAAACAGCATCACAGCACTCTAAGCAGAGATCACTTCAGCATGCCATGATAACTTCAGTGCCCAGGTCTCCATCTCACTTTCAGTAGAAAGGATAGACAGGAAATACTTGGTCTAGATTCAATTACTTCTGTCACCATCCAATCCTTGGTTCCTATATTTTACAAGCAGCTCAGAAGTTGTTTGGATAGTGAAGAACAATTAAGACCATCGCTTACAACAGTAAGCCAAGATAATGGCTTTAGGCCATGTGGCTGTGCTCTCACTGTGTAATGGTTTTCTTGGGGGAAGGTTTCTGGACCAGCTGCCAAGGAAACAATAGGAGGAACTGAAATCACCCATCATTTGATTAAGAGTCTGGGTCTCTTACCTTGATGACTGATGCAGACGGAAAGATTTAAGTGCAGTGTGAAGCCTGTGGTGGTACAGCTCATTCATAGAGCTGCTTTGCTGCCCTGCTGAAGAGATGTTTCCCTGTCCCAGGGCCAAAACTTGTACTTGTGTTGATTTTTATCTCTTTGAAGAGAGCAATGATGGAGCTCCTTGTGAGAAAGCATCTCAGCCCACGGCATTGTAAAAAAAAAAAAAAAAAAAAAGCATTCTCTGAGCTTTTCAGAAAAAGCAGTTTCTGTTCTTCTTACCTCTTACAAGAGGTAGGACCTAGTGAGAGCTTCTGTGGGACTTTTCTCCTGTTCACTTTCTATTGCTTTGGTATCCGTCTTTCCTTTAACTACAAGTACAGATAAGCTCTGTCTCAAACTATATTCCTAAGGCAGGGTTGCCTTGGGTGGTTTCTATTCCTGCTTTTGAAAGAGAAACTGCAGTCCCTGATGTAGTCCAGGTCCTGGGTAAAGTACTACTAGGGTAAGAGTCTTCTGGTTTCAAAGAAGAAAAAGGGCATGGGTCGTCATCGTTCTTGTCCGTGTGCTTGGGAACAAGCATCTCCGATTTTCTGATTTGCACTGCTCACAGAATGAGCTTTAGATATCTAGAGTAGGTAGGTTACTGTCAGTGCAGTATTGCTGTTGAGTCTGTGATGGTCCTATCGTAGAGGCTTGTCCATGGGAAGTTGAGGATCTAAATGTATTCATATCCAAAAGGCCAGGTGACTTGGGAAAATCTTTCTAGAAATCTGTTAATTACCAATATTGTGCATTTCGAAGCCCCAAACTTAACCGCTTTTAGCCTTATGTAGTCTGTAGTGTATATTTGGACACCTACAGGACTGCAGATCTCATTGGCTTCCTTGCTATGGTACATTCCTTTAATCATCTTTGCATGCAAAACCCAAAATCTGACAACAGCTAACTGGAGTATGTGTGAGGTTTCAGAGTGTTAGCTTCACCTACACCTCTTTGTGTGCTTGCCTGAATTCTCTGCAGTGAATCAATGTACCAAAACTGCCTGTGGTCCCTCAGAAGTCCAGTCATTTTAAACCAATGACTAGGGGTCTGATAGACAAGTAGCTATAGTGTTTTCAGTATCTTGCCCCACTAAGGCCCTAGAACCTGAGCCGTGCCTTAAGACTGAGGGGCTCACGGTAATTGGGTTTCCTGCAATATATGGTGGAGCTCAGAGCTGTCTGACAGCATTCTGCTGCTTCAGCCACCATACGCACTGTGTCAACAGAGAAGAGCCAAGACCCTGCCATCTGAGCAGAGACCTCTTCTCTCTGGAATTGATGTATACTATGCCCCAACATGCCTCTAGCTCTCCGCTTGCCTGGTTTCCTAGACATTTTGGCAGATTAGCTCAGTGGGTGGATGACGATAGCTGGTTGTTTGTGCCTCTGCAACTCCATTTTTCATGTTGTCTTTCACAAATAGGGATTCCCCACCACAGAGCCTGTTTTGAGACACAGACGAACCAAGTGACAAGTATTTAGCTCAATAAAGGACAGGAGTCCAGGATCACTAGCAGGCAAATTCCCATATCTGAACTCCTGAAGCTACTCTGTACTTCATTCTGGCTTCGGTGCATGTAAAGAGGCCATATATTCTCACCTCCAGGCTGTAGACCTGACCAGCCTTTGCTGAAGTTTGTACAGGACAAAAGAAACTGCAAACGCTAGACATTGGGAGCTACTTGGACCAAAGACATGCAGATTTTGCTAAAGCTGTCAGTGAAGCCGTGGTACAGCTTAAGAAATGTTATTGTATATTTAGTCCATGTACTTGCTGGGAATTTTCTGAGGAATGTATGTGAAAAAAGTAGTTGTCGCAGATATTCTAGAAGAACACCACTTTTTGATCACTAGCAACACTGAGCAGGACTCCTCCTCTCCACCTAGAAATGCACACGCACCTTATGTGTAAGATGCAGAGCCACTGCAATTAGGTGTTTGCAAGCAGAGACTTTCCCCCTGTTGAAGTGGCAGAGCCGGTGGGTGCCTGGGTCTGCAGGACAGGGGCTCACAGCGGGATGAGCCCGCAGCACAGCTCCCTGGTTGTTTATGGTTTGTGCTGCGTGCCGATGAGCAGAGCTTTGTGTGTGCTGCAGAGGGGTCTGTCTGCACCCTGTGCTCTGGGTGGCCGTCCCGGCTGACTCCATCCCGCGTGGTTCGTGTTGGACCCCGTTCTAACAGAAATCGCTTCCTTCCTTTCTTTTCCCACCCTCCCTTTCCCAGCTGATAACAAGACGAAAAAGAAGGTAGCTCATCGGGACAGGAAGCAGGACTTCTCTGCCTTCAAGCAGACAGACAGCGAGATGAAGGTTAAAATATCACCGCAGCTCCTCCTGGCAATGCACCGGTTCCTGGCAACAGGCAAGTGGGGGTTAGCTTTTTTTGCGATCGTCCCAGAGCCTCGGAGGCAGTTTGTCAGCAAAGGCCGGTGAGGTGGGTGGGACAGTGCAGGTGGGGAGGGAGGCTGGATTGTGGGGTGACAAATAATACCACTGTTGTGTTTTTCTTTTTAAATTCTCTCCTCTCCTGTGTTCAGTGTCGGCATGAACCCTCTGAGACATTTACCAGGGGTGGACCAGTAACTTTAAATTGGTCTGAAAGGTAAGGATGAATGCCAAGTGCCGCACTGCATGTCTAGAGTCCGTCAGATTAACGACTAGCAAGTACACCCCATTAGGAAGAGCTCAGGGAACAAACCACAGAGGACTCGATACCACTGGCCAGCTGACTGTAATTGCACTCTGGCGCCTCCTCCAGAAAGAGATGCTGGACTTTTTGCAGGAAGGTCTAAACCTGTTCCGTGAGACTTTTTGGCTCCGAGTGAAAAACTCTCCCGACACATTTAATGCAGACTGCACAGGCAGTTGAACTGTACTTTTTAAAATGGATTTCTGGCTGGCTTGTGTGACCTCCGTTGATGACTTCAGGTTTCAGAGGACAGTTGTCTCCATCCCAGAACACCTTGATGTTTTAGCCCTTGGGTGGGCAGTCTGGCAGAGAGGCCAGGGTCTTGAATGGTTTCTTGCAGCTGATACTGCCTTTCATCGTAAAGTTGGTCCTTTCACCTCAGAGATGAGACCTGTTAACAGGAGAGCTTGTGGAAAACATATCTTCCTATTGCTCGTGCTGTCTCTCTTTGACATGTAAAGACTTCTCACATGCAGGCCTTTCAGACGGGCGTCTTTCACTGCTATGTTCGACATGTATTCATGGGTTGGAAATGATAAATTTGTTTTGTCTCAAGTTTGCCAGCTCCAGTTGGAAATTAGTACTTCCCCTCCTCTAAGATGCAGTAACTGCCTGCCTAGATGCTTCTAGTCCGCCTTCATGCTTTATTTTGCCTCTGTGACTTAAAAGAAACGTGTACGTGATCGGTTATCACATCTCAGCTGAGGGGCAGTAATTCCTTAAAAGGCTTGGACTTCTACAGCTCATGTGCACGTGAGCATGTCCTTGGTGAAAGGAAGCAGTTCAACAGGAAGATGCGGATTTAACAGCAAGCAAGGCGTTGGTCATGTAGTGGTACAAGACTTGATGGAGTTCCCTAAACACCTGCTCAACAGACATAGTCTTACAGTGCTGCTTCTCTACTTGTTTTGTGGATGAAAGGATTGTGTAGCTTAAATCCATGTCTGGCTGTGAAGCCACTGCTAAATAAGATGAAAACTACAGTTTTGGTTTCTCTGTTCTAAACTGAGAATAGTATCTTTAGCAGATGAAAGGTACTGGGTCCTGTTCTGAAATGAGGTGTTAGGAATGCTTATCAATTTGCATGTGTAAATCTCGACGTCCCTGGCTTAACTCTCCCACACGAGGATGAGCTTTTCCGCTTCAAACAGCTCCTGTTTGGAACACTGAAGAGCAAGTGGATAGGGGATGTGTTCTGTGTGTCAGGCATTAATCCCACATGGTTTGAACTGACCTGCACTGTCTCTCACTTTGAGTAACTCTTCCCACATGAACCATGGCAACTGCAATTGTGTCTTTGATTTATGTAGAGCATCTATCTAGAGCAACTTTCTAGTCCCCAAACAGTGATTTTTAGAATTTTTTTTTTAAAAAAGTGCAATAAATGCAGTAACTTCAATACCTTTTGAGGAAGAAAAAAACAAATTCAAAGGTTCTCTGTGCCCTGATTGTAAAGTTCTTCCATTTATACAACTCTCCAATGAGCCTGTACAACTGTGACTCTGAACTCTCAAGAGGGCAAGACTGCCTTTTTCTTTTCCGTTTCAGATGAAGACATGTTTTTTGGTTGTTTTGAAAGTTGGGGCATTCCTGGTTTTGGTTTTTTTTTTCCCCCTTACAAATCTAACAGTCTCAAAAGACAGGAAGCCTGCAATTCCATAATGGATCTCTCTGCATCTGTGTGTCTTTTATAGGCAGATGCTTATTAACAAGTATTGCTAACTTCTTGCCAGGCATATGAAGTGTAATGCCAAGTTGTATCTTGTGTTATAGAAGTAGAAGCCTTT
Source organism: Anarhynchus alexandrinus (assembly GCA_008711295.1). Taxonomy (NCBI): domain Eukaryota; kingdom Metazoa; phylum Chordata; class Aves; order Charadriiformes; family Charadriidae; genus Anarhynchus; species Anarhynchus alexandrinus. The sequence continues at coordinate 3,601,764 of VUYV01000011.1, read as the reverse complement.
GGTCCATCCCAGATGTCAGAGAAGATCCTTCTCAGGCTGCTAAAACATCCCAACGTCATCCAGGAGCTGAAATACGATGAGAAGAACAAGAAAGCCCCAGAACACTACCTCTACCAGCGAAACAAGCCCGTCGACTACTTTGTTCTCATTTTACAGGTCAGACTTGATTATGTAGATATATGCAAAATCCTGCATCTCCTGACATATCCCTCTCTATACCTCTTCCAGTTGGTGAAGTTTGTCGTCTTTCAAACATGGGAATGGAGCAATGGCTCCTGGGAACTGCTTCTGCCTCCTTTACGACCTTGCCAGCTTTGAAGAGCTCACTGAGCTACTTTCAGGCTCAGTTAAACCAGTTGTGAAAGGCAGACAGCACTTCCCACTTCCAGTCATCTGTTGAATGTTACTTATGCTTTAAGTATCCCTAGGATAGGCAATGCAAAGGAATCCCTGCGTACAGCTGGCATAGCTTGGAAAAGAGGAGTGCAAAAAAATGGCATGTCATAGGAGTTTGGCCAGGATGCTTTCTCTAATGCATTTTTCCCTTTTGCAAAAGGAGGCATGGGGAGTTTGACAGTTTAGAGAGATGCCATTTTTCTGTGCAATTTTTAAGTTTGTATCTTTGGTGTTGTGAGAAGTGCATGTTTCGGCGGGGGCGTTGCGCCATCTACTGAACTGCTGTCACCTCCTGCCCCAGCCCCTGTGGTTCCTGGGCACCCTGCTGTCCAAGCACTCGCCCTACCCCGAGATCACTGCTTTTGGATGCTTTTCAGATTGGAGCCCCTTGTGGTGTGGAAGGATTGTTTTTTCTACTTGTTCTGTACAGGGTTGCTTCCACTGCTGCTATCTCCCAGGTTTTGTTACTTGACAGGAATGCTTGAATGGCTTTACATAGAAACTTAGCTTCCATCTAGCACCATTTGAGCAGGAACAGTCTTTTAAGAGAGATTTTGCTGGAAAGGTACTTATGTTTCTATCCTGCATAACTGAAATCATCTTTGGTTATAACAACACAAGCGTCATAGCTAAAGTTGTAAAACAGGGCTTGAAATCTTCCTTGACATGGCCTTAAATAAAAAAAGGGAAGAGGGTTTGAACACTGTCAGTGATAAACAATTAAGAAAGCACTGGAATATGATATTGTGGATTCAGCGTAATTATCTTTTAAAAAAGGATTGTTTTTTCCAAGGGTTTGAGGGGCCACTGGTAGCTCTTTAATTGCTCTTTCTTATGTGCTGAATTGTTGCAATCTGAAATATTCCAGAGGCTAGATAATGCTGCTGAATGAGGTCATGCTGCAAAGATGTAAGTGGAGGACATGAGCGATACAAAAGAACAATCGGTTCTTTCTGAGCTATTTTTCAATCAATAAATATTTAGCAAACACAAGGTGCTGACTCTATAATGCATTTGGAAAAGTGAGTCTTGCAGTAGGTACATACTATAAAAATGGTAACAAGGTTGGTTCTGCAAGGATCAAGAGGGGGTAAACACTCTGCTTTTGTTACTTAAATGGACTTGGACTTATTCTCTCATGTCGAGAGACCAAGAATACCTTTACGGTAAACGTGTGCCAGAACACAATTAAACGTATATTCTGTGCATTAAATTCACCAATTTAATCTCTGTAGAGCTACTGTTTTAGCTGGAGTGTCACCTGTTTGCAACAGCTCTTCTCTTAGCTAATGGGAAGTTCTTCTGTATGAGTTTGAGATTTGGTTTTGTCATTGTGTTTTTTCAAAATTCCTGTTAGAATATTAAACAGTGGAAAATCAGAAACCACATGTGCATGCATTTAAACAGGGCAGAACACATCTAATAGCGTGCATGGGGAATTCTTAATGGCCTTTCAGCTGCTGTGACTATGCCAAACATGCCTGGTCTTCATACAGCCACCACTGGGAAGCCTGGAGGTGCTGCGTGTGCTGATAGAGCAATCATCTTGGAACTGAAACTCAACTCCTACTACTAGTTACTAGTTTGTGTTTCGCTACTAACTCCAGACTGACTGTATGTGAAGATCAAAGCCTGGGTGTGTATGTATTTTGGAGACCTGGTCTTGGCTGGTAAATAACCAGCACTAAGTAGGTTGAGAGCTCTGTTTATAACCAGTCTTTGCCTGGGTGATGAAATCATACCTTTTGGAAGGCTTGTAATGAACAAATAAGCTACTTATTTGTGTTGCGGAGTAAAATTGGTTTTAAAAGGGATTATATGAAGTCGTTGCTTGTGATAGCAGGAAAGTGGATTTGTGAGCTAGGCACTCTCTTCCTGCTAGGTAGATTTTGTGGTTTTTCTCATCTGGGACAGTTAGACACACTGAGTTGGTATCGGGGCTCATGCAGCTTGAGTTCATTTTCACGTTTTTCTGCTTCATTACAGCACTATAAAGTTAAAGTCATGATTATTTAGTTTAAATGGTGCTTAATGAAATAAACACATAGAAATAAAATCTACCTTTTGGACTCATTTTGATCCGATTGTGTCCAGTTAATATTTGGTCTACTTAGTACACATGGGACAGGCAGTCTGCTTGCCCTTTCCAGTCTAGCCAGAGGGAAAGCATTGCAGGTAATTACATTGTTCGCCTGAAATCCCAACCTTAGTGTGATTCAGCCTGAAAGCTGCATGAGATTTCTTCTGTCTGCAATGGTGTGCTGTAACTCTCAGTGCAGAACCAGTAAGGATGGATGGACATGAAAAGCAGGCCCCACTAAGAAGCCAATTATTTTTGGCTACATGTATACCAAAGGAACTGGTACGTTTACAGCTATGTTTGATTTGGTGGGTTCTGTTCTAGAGTCCTTTGTAGGATATGATGTTAAACACACATCAGAAATGGGTGCAACTTGTGTGGTAGTCTGTTTTTTTGTGGCTTGGGAAGCACTGAGGGTCCTTCTAGGCAGTACCCTGCAAAAGAGCAGGATCGTAAGTTGAGGGTGGTAGAATATGTAATACTGCTAGAAACCAAGAAAACCAAAGTAGCCCCAAGACTGCTCCTTCAGGAATAAGGTCTTTGTTTCTGTGGGAATCTCATCGGTGAAGGCAGACAGCCTTCTCGCGTGTTGTCTCCCATCTCACTTTCCTATATTTGTGTTAGAGGGGATTCTCCATGTGGATGTGAGCTGTGACCCCAAATGTCTAGGTGTCTCAAGCCCCCAGATGACTGTGCTACGTATAAGTGTGTTGTGATACTGGGGGAGGATTTTTTCACTGCATTGAGGGAAAGCAGCCTGGCAGCACTTGGAGCAGGGCAATAGTACTACCCCGAAGCGCTCTCTGCAGTCCCTCTGCAGGGACTTATGCTGGCCACAGGCCACCAAAGACCAGGATAGCTCAGGGCACAAGAGTGTCTTGCCCTCTGGGGTCTGTCCCTGTTCAGGCACCCTTACAAACTGCAGGGACCATGACACTGCTGAGGAACATCAGGCAAAACTAGCTTTCAGGGCTCAAGTCTGGTCTTGTGCCTTGAGATCTACGGTCCCTTTTAATTGCAGCTCTCTCTCCTTTTCCTTAACAGGGGAAAGTGGAAGTGGAGGCTGGGAAAGAGGGGATGAAGTTTGAAGCTGGTGCTTTTTCCTACTATGGGGTGATGGCCCTCACAGCATCGCCAGGTATGTCCTCTTACCTTCTGCTTCTGGAATGCACTCCTGCACAAGCCTGCCCCTCCTGTGCATGAGGCGGGAGGAGGCTGTGCAGGGCGTCCCCCCACCATGTCCATGGGGCTGATGTAAAGGATACCTCCTTGCCAGTGAAACTGCCCGCCTGGCACGGCGTCCCTGGGAGGGGCCCGCGCTGGTGGTGGCACTGACTCTGAAACCCAGCGGCTGGAAGCCGTTTGCCAGCTCCCGGAGGATGTGAGCCTTAGCGAATGATGTATTCGGTACTGGAGGACAGCTTTGTAGTTTTGCTCACAGTACGGGTAACAGGGCTCGAATTAACGGGAATAAATAATTAGTGCCAGAGGGACATCTAGTGGTGCAAAGTACAAACGCCCGGTTAGTTTGGGGACGGTTCAGTCTTCCAGGCTTGTTCCTAAAGCCGTCTTGAGGAAAAGGAGAGCAGCGGTGCAAGAAAAGCAATTATCCCTGTCAGCTTGTGTGGAAATGTAACCAAGAAATCGGCAATGGAGGAGAGCTGGTGTCTGAGGCCGAGGTGTGAGCCAGTTCCCACCAAGGTGTGAGCCAGTTCTTGGTACACAAGCGGTAGCCACACAAGCTACCACCTCACATGTGCAGGTTGGGGGATTGTCTTATAATCCACCAAGAGTGGGCTCCAGTGCTGTATTTCAGCATTTGGTGATATATTTTGGTGTCAGCAGTGTCACCACTAAGATCTCAACATCAACTGGAAACCCATAGCCTCGCTGGGGAGAGCTGGAGCGCTGGTGCTGGTGTTGGCCGTCTGCTGACCCAAAGCCACTTGCTCAGCTTCAGGGAGAGACATTTCTCATGCAGAAATCAGGTCCTCCTGTCGCAGCAGGGTTTATGTTCCATTTGAGAGGCAGCTTGTTTTAATTGTACATGCATATAAGCACTCACTTTACATATGTGTACCTATGTGTATGTACATTAGTGGATGGTGTTGGAATGAAAATGATTTTATACGTTATGAGTATTGACTTATTAAACTCTACAGACAACAGCAGTTCTCTCGGATGTGTGAGCTCACTTTTACAGGCAAGACTAATTCTTCCTTAATTATGTGCAGTTTAATTTGATTAGGCTAGCTTATACCTTTTGAGGCTTGACAGATTTGAAAGTGTGCAGAGCACTGAGTGGATTTTATCTGAGTGATAGCAGCAGTGTTCACGAGGAATAGTGACACACTTGTGAACAGCTGCATCATACCCTCAGCTTCGCAGCTCAGCTTTTGCAGTATGGGCCAGGCACAGAGCTGGGTTAGGCATGGTCACTTCTCCTACCAGTCCTACATTTGGAAACCACTTGTGGCATCTCTGTTTTGCCAGCATTGTTCAATTTGAATGCTTTCATGTGGGTTTTTTTTTGGTGTTGCTAACCCTCCCCACAACCATGCCAGTTGCCCCAAGTCCTGTGAGGTGAAATTATCTCCTCTTCGTGTTCATTGAAATCCATCTTGGATTTTGTCGTGTCAAACTTAAGGATATGCAGTATTTTAAATTAATCTCAGCCAACCTTGGATTTATTTACCTTTGACTGTTTGGCTTTTACTAGTAGCAAACCCCTGATTTTGCTGGCTTTTCCCTCCAGGTTTTAGATAATTTGTTTTATGATGTCTTGCAGCATCCTGAGATTTCTGTTAGGATGAGCTCATAAAAATAAATTCCTGTTGCTCTGCGTAGACAGGAAAGCTCACTGAAAGTGTAAGTCATTGCAGAACAAGAGAAAACTCCTGCTGTTCTGTGTGTCCTCATTAAACTTCATGTGCCTGCTCTCCCACCTGGGATGTAAAGTCAGTAACAGGGGAGTAAAGCATTAAAAAAACCCACAAAATACCCCCACCAAAACAAACAAAAAAACCCAACAAAAGAGTGAAGGTTTTTTCTTGAACTACAGCCAGGGAGGGATTTGCAGTAATGATGAGAAGTATGGTACCCGTCCTGACAGGGATGAGCTTGGAGAATCACAACCTCGCTTGACATTTTCCTGAAAAGTTGAAGAATTATGAAGTGTCTTTTGGTTTTATTTCTCTTTTTGTCTGACTCCCATAAAGAACAGCACCCGTGAAAACTTTCCAGCTTGTTTTAACTCTTTGCCTTCCAGACTGGAGTGGGCACCACTGCTCCTTTTGAACTAGTTTAAAACTGAGTATATCTTAATGGACTGTTCTGTGCTGGATAACCATTCAAATTGGCAAGTGAAAATTGTTCACTTGACTGTAATTCCTTAGGCTTGGTTTTTGGTTTATTCCTTAAATTGTTTAATTGTCTCTTTTGTTTTTGGTTTTGTTTTAACCCTTTACTTTTTCACAGTTGATTTGCACTTTTGGTTTTAGTTCTTCAGTGTGTGAGCTGGCTCCTTCCCCTGTCGAGTGTGGATAGCTGCCGCCTTTCTGGTCGTGATCTCATCCTTTTTCTCTCCCTCTTCTAGTTCCCTTGTCCCTGTCTCGTACCTTTGTTGTCAGCAGAACAGAGTTGTTAGCAGCAGGTTCTCCAGGTAAATCCGCATGCTTCTATTTTCACCATTCTTGTGACTGCCCTGATGCCATAAAAAGTCAGCTGCAGTCTGTATTTATCTGACCCCTTTGCTCGTTAGGGAGAAGTCCAGCACAGAGTTATGCCTCGCAGGTAGGTATCCCAAACTTTTGTTTATGGTAACTGGTAGCAACACGACAGAGTCACCAAAATGGGAAGAACTAAAAACACGTTGAAGAAAATGTATTTGGTAACGTGTGCTTGTTCTTGTTTCTCATATGTACGCTGATGGAGGATTAGGAGGGGAGATTTTGCAAAAGAAGGTATTCTCCCCCAAGCTGAGGCTCAAAAATTTCTGAAGAAAATGCATTTGGCAGAGGAGAATGTCTGCTGCTAAACTGCCATAAAAGGAAAACGTCTTTAATGAAAGAATTCTTATATTCTGATACGGGTAAATTCTATGGTTTATGTACAGTCTGGCCATTTCAATTCCTCAAAAGCTTTCAGCTTTCTCTCAGTGAGGTTAATGCTGTAGACTGGCACAGTGACTTACTGAGTGGATGGATTTGCAATGGAATGTGCAAGAAGGTTGTGGGACCTCCTGTGGGGTTTTCTGGTTCCCATTTTGCTTAAGACCTTTCCTTGCTGAATAACCAAGTTGACTGACACAGAAATCTCTTTGGAGAGAGAGACCAAGGAGGGAACAAACTGGGCCAAGAAGAGCTCTGAGATGTGGTTGAGCAGTTGGAAATTGGGAAGGGTCAAGAACTGAGCTTTGCAGACACTGCATGCACAGAGTAGTTGAGAAAAATGGAAACCCATCAAGAAAGTCTGTAGGAAGAGCAGAGTCCTAAAATAGTTTGGGCCACAGTGAACATATTTCTTCCTTTTGAAGTTTTCTTTTTTCAGATGAAATGTCTTTCCCTAGACCTAAAAGCAAACAAGATAATGATATGCATATTTAAGTGAAACATCTCCTAAACATTAATACATATCATGCTTTTCATAAACTTTCACCATCTGCTTCCTGTATTTTCCTCCTCTTCTTTTTTCACTTTTGAAAATGTATTTCACCATCAGTCCTTAAATTAGCCTCATGCACATTCCAAACAAACTACAGGTTGTTGCCCTGCAGGGGATTTTTTTCTTGCCCTGTTAAAGTTTCCTGCTGCTAAACTTCAAAGAAGGGGGAGAAATTTAATCTTGCTTTAATTAAAGTACCTGATGGCTTTCTTTTAAGCTCGGTGGCTTTGATTATCTTTTTTAGCTTGGTTCTTGGTTTTGCCAGGTCTTCTTTTTTTTTTTTTCCCTTTTCCTTGCTAGAAATAAGTGTACACTTTGCACATGCGAGTTGTTTCCAATATAAATGCCAAGCATATTTTCCCAGCTTTTTCCCCAACAAAAAATAATAAAATCAATAATGGAAAATAATGGGAAGAATCTCCTTTGAAAGGAACTGATATGGTAAGCCTGGTCACTATGACAGTGTGGTACCAGTTTTGATGAAACTCGGACCTTCTGCTGGGTCCTTCTAAAAAGGATCCTGTTGCTTAACCCCAAATTCATAATACAGTTGTACTGATGTGTGTCTTGTGGTTTGTGCTCTTTATCCCCTGTATAGGAAGGTGAGGAGTATGGGAAAACCTGGGTAGAAAAGATCTGTCCAGATCTGGGCTGGCCTGCTAGGGGGCTAGCAGGGCACTGTTCTGCAAACACGGACCTGCCTGGTATTCTTCTGCCATCTGCCCTTTCTGTATCCTTCCTTCTCGATTAATTTCTCTTCTCCCTCCCTGACTTGTACGTGGTCCAGAATTTATGTCCTTTCCTTCAGATTTTTAGTAATCATACTTTTTTCTTCTGTCCTTTCATTTCACCTGTCCCTTTGTTTGTTTGTTTGTTTGTTTTTTAATATATGCTTTTTCAGGTTGCTCTGTCTGTCTTTCTTTTTTATTAGTAATGTACTATAAGACCTTTAGTGAAAAGAAAGGGCAGATACAAGTCACACTAGTGTAAAGCTGTTCCAGATGGAATTGCCAAGTTGTCAGAACCTGTATTTTTCTGTTCCTTCAATTTTAGAAAAGAGAAGGACAACATCAGAGGGATTTTAAGTGGGAAATAAAAAATGGGGCAATTCTGCCATGTGTCTAGAAGCATCTAAAGTGTTAGGTTTGGGAAAGGCTGGATACAGAGATATAGAATAGGCTGTGTCATTTGGGCAAGGAAAGATTATATTTATAGTGATGAAGTGGCAGAGGTAGAGTTGAATTTTAGGGACATTTGGGGTTTTTTTTAGAGGTATGTTTATATATAGAAAAGTCTTCAAGAAAGAATTTGGAAAAGCTTGCAAGGATACTGTTGCTGATTTGCTCAAAGAGGCTTTGTATCTTAAGATTACATGAAAATGATCTTTCAGCTGAGAATGGGGGTCACGTGATGAGTAACATAGTCTACATCGAGTTTCGGTGTGGGCTGGCTGAATGAAATTTAACTGCACTAAGATCCAAAAATTCACCAGTCCCAAAGACAGTTCTTTGATCAGTGCGTGCTGTGTGTGCGCCCAGGGAGAAGCCCATCTGCAGGAGCACTCAGGACCTCTCTTAGGATGCGTTTCTGCCCTCCTGTCTTCTGGGTCACTGTGTGGGTGGAAGCTAGGGATACAAAATGTCTGTTGCTTCCTGAAAGCACGTTTACTGAGATAAACTGTGGCCAATCACACTCACAGGGGACAGCTGTGAGGTTTTCGAGTGAAACCCTGCAGTGCTTAAAGGCCAGTGATGGAAAATGATGTCTCTAGTTTACTCCTTTCCTGGATACAGATTTTTCTCTGTAGCATGGACTGTTTTCCCTCTTTTGCTGGCTCGCACGTACCACATGGAGCTTGCTCTCCTGCATTGAGTTTTTGCCCCTTCAAGTACTGGGAGGTACTAGAGGAAATGATGAAGTAATTGTCATGTGGACTGCACTATGGTCCACTGAGGACTCTGTCACTCATAATTTTGAAAATGTCTGCTCTAACTCGGGGAACAAAGCATATCTAGGTACCAGGTGGAATAAAACGGGGTAAGGGTTAGCTGGGACAGACTGTGGATGAAAGGTCTGGTATGGAGTTACGATTATAAATCATTAAGGAAAAAAAAAATAATCTATTAAGCATAGTCTGACTGTAGAGATCTTCTGTAAGGGAGTCTTGGGAAATTACCCTTCTGTGGTGGTTACCACTCATCAGTTGAAGCACTGTGACCAACTGTGCACAGGACATGTCCATTGCAGCATAAACAAAACCAGGTTTGTTTTAGGCATACTCAGTGATGTCGGCTACCAGCTCTGGACTCAAAATGTACTCTTTTTCAGGGTAATTTGGTTGTTGTAATTTGGTAGTTTGCTGCATGTCTGGTTATGAGTGGATTAAATATTTGCAGTTCTTTTGTGCTACATCACCACTTATTATGTCCCTTTGAAACTGGTGACTTTAAATGTTTTCTACTTGATTTAAGAAATCTCTTGCTCTTGCCTGTTTCTCAGCTGAAAACAAGTCTCCACCTCGGCCCTGCGGCTTGAATCACTCAGACTCTTTAAACCGAAGTGATCGCATCGATGCAGTGACACCAACATTAGGGAGCAGCAACAACCAGCTGAATGCATCTTTCCTCCAAGTGTATGTTCCGGACTACTCAGTGAAAGCACTCACAGACATTCAGTTTGTCAAGGTAGGAAAAAAGCTGGAAAGGCCCCACTGGAAAGCTGGGCTTGGCTGGTAGGATGGAGAGGCTGGGGCAGGGAGGTCATCCTTCTAGATTGCTCTCTGAGTGAATAGGATTATGAAAGCAGCCGTTTAAAAATCACTTTAAATTACTTTTTCCCAATATCTGCTGCCTATTGATTTGTCTTCGCTGTTCCTCTTATTTAGTCCTGTAAGTAGATTGGTCACATAAGTTTCTGGATTTCAGGTCCCTCAAGGAAAGACTGTGGAAAATAACCTCTTTCTGCTTTTAGTCATGAAAGATGTATCCTTGTGAAGTCCTTGGAGCCATCCAAATGGAGACCCTTCATTATCAGACAGTGTCCTTTTCTAAAGGATAAGATGTCTTCTGTTGGTTGCAGATTTTATTCACTTTTGATTTTGGTTTCAGTTTGGGGTTCTTGATCTTACTTTCTGAGCTGCCATCCTTCTGCTTGGAGAAGTCTTGGACATTTCTCTTTATCTTAACTTCACATGTTAGGCTCATGTCTCATACTACCAGTGAGTTGCTGCATGAATACAGCTCTGTCCCCCAGCATGGTGCATCCCACGCTGAAATGTGTGCGAGTCCTGTGGGATAGGAAATCTAGTTGAGCTGAGGAAAAGCTAATGCTGCCAGCAATTCCAGCCCAGCTGGGAGTCCAGGGAAGCTGACATCCCATGGCCAGAAATTGACCTTGATGCTTTTCTTAAATTAAGTGCACGTTCATGGTTTCTTTGTATGCAACTGAAATGATTTGTGAACTCAACTTCTGTCAAAGTTAATTCAATATTAGGACTGTGGAATAGAGTAGAAATACTAGAATGCTAAATCAATTATTCGGTAGCCAAATTTTAAAAGGAGAACAGTCTTGCATTCGAAACATGACAGATGCAAGTGTACTGGTCGAGGGTTCAAGCCTTCAAGGTTTAGATCAGTAAATATTTATTACTGGGCAAGTGAGTCTCACTACAGATTGCAATAGCCAATCTGCTGTACAGAACAGCTGCTCATCTTATGCTGGTTTATGTGGAGTCCTTCCAACTCTCACTGTGTTCATACTGAGGCTAATGAATGCTAAACTGTCTGGTGTCTCTGCAGTCAGACTTGCACACGTCTTTTTTGCATCACTCTGCTTTACACATAGGACAGAGTACTCAACATTAGTGTTTTCACTGTGCTACGTGGGCATTTATTCAATTAATACCTTGTAAACCAGGGTTGTGACCTGCTCGTGCATGTTTGGATTTTCCTTCTGGAGTTGTGACGTGGTCCATCTGACTCTCTCCATTTCCAGTCCCTCTCTTGCGTTGCTACTGAACCTTACGGTTTTCTAAAAGTCTTGTTTCACCTCTTTCACCTTCCTGCCTGCTGACATAACCCACAGCTGTTGTAGCACACGGGGCTGCCAGCGCACGTGCATCCTGCTGCCTGTCCTGGCTGAGAAGGCTGACCTGGAGGAGTTTACGGGGCTGGTTGCTTGTGGCTCCAGGAGGAATTCTCCCCTCTACCACCATGTGCAGATATATGGAGCTATAGGCTTCTTGGGCAGTAACACTCTGTGCTGTAGGCCAGCTCCTGTCACGGCTGTTCTGCTGAGTGCCACCAGGTCTTGCAGAGACCAGTGGAAGACTTCATGGGATGCTAATTTGGACTCATCTCTATCGAGATCCCAGTCTTTTCTAGAATCAAATGTCCTTATATATCAGAATAAGGCTGTAGCTCCTGCTGCATTTGCTGGCCTAGACAAGAGCAGTAATGCTTGTACCCTCTGGCTCTATAGGGACTCTTAGAGCCTCACCAGGAGCTCGCTGAAGTTGAGAGAAAGACTTCACTGAGCTCTGGTTCTGGCCCTAAAAATGTGCATGGTTAGAAGGAAATGGAGATCTGATTTAAAAATCTCTGCATAGGAGTAAATCCCTGCCTTTGAACAGCATGGTGATGGCACAGCTCTGTGCTTCCACCCTGTCTAGAAATGTCACCGTGCTGTGGTGTTGAGCTGGGATGCTCTAGTCTTGCAAAGCGCAGGGATGTTGTATGGAAACAGGTAAACAGGGGTTGAAGTGTGATCATCTGGAAAGGGAGGGCACTTTATTTTCTCAGTGAGACACAAAAGCGTGACTGGCTGTTTTCATTCCTCCCTTCTGTTCTTGGAGCAGATCTCAAGACAGCAGTACCAAAATGCCCTGATGGCATCCCGGATGGACAAAACACCTCAGTCCTCGGACAGTGAAAACACTAAAATCGAACTGACTCTTACGGAGCTGCATGACGGTTTGCCGGACGAGACAGCAAACCTGCTGAACGAACAGAACTGTGTGACTCACAACAAGCCCAACCACAGTATGCACAGTGAAGGAGCCATCTAGGAGCTGACTCCCCACAACCCACCCATCCCATCTCCTCAGCAGGACCAGCCCTCGCTCCTTCCTGCCTCCTCCCCGAGTGTGAACACCGTTAGTATGTGCTTGCAACACTGTGCTGCATCCAGTGTTCTGAGACCAAAGACTTTTGCGTCCGTTCTGGGAGCAGAAGAGGAAGAAACAGGAAGAAAGGAGCAAAGAGCAAGAGAGACTAAAGCCCCAAGCGTACTTTGGGAATGGTGAGCCACCCTTGAGAACGATGAAAATACTTCTTGCAAAGTAGAATCATGTTTATTTTTTATCTGTATTTTTGATCCTTGTTGGGTTTTTCCTCCTCAAACACATACGGAGAAGTTTAAAAGCTCCTCCAGTTATTTTTTCAAGAGAGATCATGTTTTTAAAAAGTATTTTGCAGAGTTTTAAATTGTTTCTGTCCCTCCCGAACCTCAAATGGGCTCTGTCGTGGTTTTGTGAATTGGTTCCGATGTCCTTAGGCCTCTTTTCACCCCTCTCTGGTCCTTTTTGTTGCCCTGTTGAAGAAGTTAGTAACTGGTACTTGTATGTTATTTGTGTCCTAAGAATGAGCAAGCTTCAAGGAACCTCTGGTTTCAGCCACCTGGAGGGCCAAGGGATGAGTATTATTACATTCTTACAGTTAAGTTTCAGGGAAGGAGTTGTTACTTTGGTATTTAATGATCAATCAAATTTCAGAAGGTTTCTTTGTAAAACAGGCAAAAGCATTTTTACACTTACAGTTTTGTAACCTCCAAAAACTTTGTGTATGTTGAAGATGATGCTGGGGGGGGAAAGGAGTTAATTAGCAAAACTGCAGTCTCCTGAAATGAAAGCTGGGTGTAATTTTCCATAGTGAAGTAACTGGGTGATTTTTCATTAATGTTCCTGACAATTCCATGGTAAAGTAATGTGCGCACCCCAAAATGACAAGCTTTTAAGCACTCACGTGCTGTAGTGGTCTGTGCAGCGTTACCTCGGCCAGAGCAGATGTGCATTCTTTGCTAAATAACAGAGAACATCAGTCCCCGTCCCCACTTCAGTCTCTAGTATTAACACAAAAGATGCTGCTACAATTACGCCCAAAGTACATCCTCCAGGTGACATTAAACCTCTGCCAGTGCAAGGATGGGCTCTGCTGAGGAGGCGGGACCATCCTCTCCACTCCAAGAACTGACAAAACTTTCCGGACGCGAGTGTATTGCACTTCAGGGATTCGGAGAGGTTCATTTCCAGGCTGTTCCCAGCCACATTCCTTCCTTTGAGTGGATTTAGTGCATTTCCTTCTCTCTTGCCCCTTTTAACAGCCATTTTTGGGATTACCATGGTAGCAGAGCAGAGAGCCTCCCACCCAGCTGCTGCTAGTGCAGAGCACCCTGCGTTGGGCAGCAGAAACCAATGCCTCCACCCCAAAAACCTGAATGCAGACTGGGTGCAAGCAAGAGGCACCCCATGGCAGATGTGCATCACATGTTCCCCAGTCCCACAGATGGAGTCTAAGTCCTCAAATGAAAAAAAAGTCATCTTCACCTGATCCTCTCCCCTTCCAGTCCTGTCTCAAACAAAATGTGAATGTTGCCTTCATTATCTGGAGTGATTAATAAATCAGGCACTGTGGTTTCTCTGTTTCGAGACCCTTCCGTGGCCCCTGGCTATGTAGCATTTCCCTTCCTTTCTTTACACCCAGATAATCTCATCTGACCCTCAAAGAAGCTCTCAGCCCCCAGTGCAACGCCAGAGCTCTCTGTGCCTGCATGCCTGCCCCGTCTCTCCTGCTCATGGGCTGGGGAAGGCACTGGCTGCAAGTTCCCATGGTCCGTCTGTGCGAATGGTGGCTGGAAAGGTGCAATATTTTGCTGCAGGATCTCCCCGCAGGGAATTGGAGTGCCTGGTGTCAGAGCTGATTTGGTCTGTGTGTGTCTCTCTTCTTCTCTCTTTTGGCTTCAGAAAGCAGCCCTAACTTCTGCTGTCCTCCCCCATGGGAAAGGTGCACTTCTTCCGTGGAGCCACCCGTGAGGATGAAGTCCCCACAAGGGGGCATAGAAATTGCACAGTCTCATAGAATCACAGCATCATAAAATGGTTTAGGTTGGAAGGGACCTTAAAGATCATCTAGTTCCAACGGCCCTGCCATGGGCAGGGACATCTCCCACTAGAGCAGGTTGCTCAAAGCCCCATCCAACCTGGCCTTAAACGCCTCTAGGGATGGGACATCTACAACTTCCTCTGGGCAACCTGTTCCAGTGCCTCACCACCCTCATAGTGAAAAATTTCTTCCTGATATCTAATCTAAGTCTACGCTCTTACAGTTTGAAGCCATTTCCCCTGACCCTATCACTACATTCCCTTGCAAAAAGTCCCTCTCCAGCTTTCCCATAGGCCCCTTTCAGATACTGGAAGGCTGCTATAAGGTCTCCACGGAGCCTTCTCTTCTCTCCAGGCTGAACAACCCCAATTCTGTCAGCCTATACAACTTGTGCACCCAGTGAGGAGGAAATGGGGCCCCCAAAACCTTACTCTCACATTTAGCTTTTTATTAACTTTTTTTGAGTCCCATCTAAAAGCGTTTCCTTAGTCTCCATCCTCACTCTGATGCACACCAGCCCGCCACTGCCGAGCGCACGCGGCTCAGCGTCAGCATGGGCTGACCTAAACCCTGCTCCTTCCCGGAGAGCTGCCAATATTGCACCTTTCTTGCAAAGCAAAATGTTGAGATGTCACAGCGTTTGTCCTCAGCGAGGGACTCCCCTCGCCAGTTTTTATCTAGTGTTGCTGAATGTAAAAGTTTGTCGGAAGTGTTTGACGCGGTGGTGAACTTGAGATGCAGTATCCGTTTTGTCAAACCTGCCGAAGGAGGGAAGGCTCAAGTCAAGGCGGCTCTCTCTCTGGGACGAGGTTGCTCGCTGGATCTGACTTCTGCTTCTTGTGGCAGGTTATGTATTTGTTTCAGTGTCTGTTTCCTTTAAAAAAAAAAAAAAAAAAAGGCAAAAAAAAAAAGCCAATTTTTCCAACCAAAGCCATGTGATCCCAAAGCAAATACCTCCTGCTTCTGCCCATGCTGCACTGTTCCAAAATTTGCAGGCAATTTTTTGCATGACTGTTTTTCATCATTTGTACAGATCCAATAATGGAAAGTGAAATAATTTCCATAAAAATAGTTGATTATAGATGTGTTTCATATGGAAAATATGTACCTGACCCAGAGGGGTTAGGAGCTGCTACTACTAATTAGCTTGAAGAGCAAAGCATGGTCCTCTCCCCGGAGGGGGAAAAAATCCAGTCTCCCTGTTCTCAGGGTATTTACAGTTTTACTGTTTAACAAATGCACGGGGTTCCCAGCCCTCGTGGTGGGAACCATCACAAGCAGAGGAGCCCGGTGCCCAGCTCGGGAGCCTCCGGATGGCGTTTGCTGGCTCCGGGGCTTGGCTGTTCCGACTGCAATGGAAATGCCATGGCGTCTGAGCCTGTGCCCTTGCAGGGGGTGTCCTGCCAGAGCAGGTCTGCTTCCTCAGCTGCCTGCCTGCATTCGGGTGGGCTCAGATGCCAGATGCTGTGCCGCAGTGCCATAAGGACATGTGGCATGGCTGCCGGTCATTGCTGTGGCACAGAGCACCAGCTGGTGGCTTTGGGAATCGTTGGACTTGACCTCAGACCTCGGCAAGGCTTTGACTCATAGAAAGGATACTGCATCTTCCTTTGTCAACTCCTACTGCCACCTTTGTTGCCCTCATCCGTCTGCCTCCGGGTGCGGGCAGGGAGGCGGACGATGGCCTGTTGGCTGGGGGAGGCTGGGAGGGCATCTAGCCATGGTTTCTACTGTCAATACAATTTTGCACAAGAGTTCTTTGAAGTGAGGTTTTCAACACTAATATCTTAAATGCACAACTGTGAATTATAACTTTTACACTCCTGTTGGTTGAATTTCCTTTAAATGAAATGAACCTGAATCTGTTGTAACTATGATTTTTTATTTTTTTTTTTAATTCTGTGTATTGCCAAATCTTTGTAAAGAGTGAAGGAATGTTCTTGCTTTCCAATGAGAATCTTTCTCCAAATGAGACTGACTCTGGTGACATGGAGATCATATGAAGCACACTAGTTCTGAGTGGAGAGGGGCTCAGGGTGGGCTTAGCAAACCAACCTTGGCTTCTCTGTAGACCCCAAGCTCAGACCCTCCAGAGTTTACAAAGCGCTTGTTGTTTTATTCCCAGCTTGTCCACTCCCTGAAATCCCTGTGCAGCTGAAGGCCGCTGCCCCAGAGGAGCTCAGGACGGGGTATCCTGCAAGGGGGACGAGGGATGCTGGCAGGGTGTCTGGGCTGGCCAGGGAGCAGGGGCCCCGAGGCTGGTGTGGCAGGACAAGGTGCTTCCCCCATCCAGTTGCGCCAGCAGAGTGAGCTCCATGGGACAGGTTCTGGATTCCACCTCTGCTCCGAACCTGTAGTCATGTGTGGTTCCCCCTCATGCTCTTTTTGTCCCCAGACACGGTCCTGCTGCGGTCTGAGCAGGGATGGGATGATGCTGAGACCTGTGCAGGGCAGCTGGAGCTGGCTGCTCAAGGCATGCAGTTTTTGGGCCCCACTGGAAGAGGGGTCAGCCACTCATTCATGTTGTGCTCGCTGTTCTGTTCCTCCTCTCTTCTCCCAGGCTTACTCTCCTTTTCCTCATCGCAGGGTTATTTTTATTTTCTTCTTTTCTTTAAGTGCCTTTTTGTGCGGGTGGAGCTGGCAAGAGTAGGAGTCTCAGGATATGGCCCTTTGCCCTCACCTCAGACCTGGAGAAAGCTCAGGGGGAGCAGGGCGAGTTGCCCACGATGGCCCGTGGACATCACCCATTGCTGCTTCTCAGCCTTCAGGGTCCAGCTCAGTTGAGGATGAGATTTTGGCACTGGTGGTGTCAGGCTCTTGGTCAGATCAGCTCAAAGAAAACCAAAGAGGTAGTAGCTTTGTGCGAGGGGCTGCTTGGGCAGCGGTGGTGCTTCCTGTGATCTCTGCAGAGCTCAGCCGAGGGGCGCGGGGGTGCGCATGGCAAAGAGCAGCGCTGTCTCCTCACAAGCATCCTGTGTAAGTATTCTACGTGATGGAGAACACAGCCGCGTTCTCCAGGCCCCCTTGGAACATGCATCCTCCTTGTGCTGAAATACACTATCTATAGAAACCATTCCCACATGAAAGATGTACCATATTTTATATGATACCTAATACACACATCTGTGGTTTTGAAACTAGTACCTGCGTACCAGTTGTGAAGTTATCCAGTGTCTGGATTACCAGTAGAAAACTGGGACTGGGGGGTGGGGAAGGATGCTGCAGAGAGTACCTCTTGTTGTGATGCTAACTTGAGGCTTCATCCCAAAGGTGTCCGACCAGCGTTGAGGTGTTCCTGCAGTCGTACTGTGCGCAGCCGCATGCGAAGCTGGCACAAAGCTGGAAAGCAGCATGTGCTGAAAGGCTCGGTGGGATACGGACCCGGGCTTGCTGCCCACCCCGCTGCCCGGCTCTACACTGGGGCTCTAAATAGACCCAAAGAAGTACCTGGTACTGAGGGTTGGTTTGGCCCAACAGAGAAATGGCAAGCTTAACTCACGTGATCGAAAGCCGGGCATCTTTTCATGGCACGGAGGAGAGAGCAGCCCTCATCCTGACTTGACCAGCAGAGAGGACAAGCTCTACCCTACAAGCTGGGCCTGGAAGCCACTCTCATCCCTGCTCTCTTGTTGTTATACTTGGTCCATCAGTTGCAGGTCTCTTGTCGGTGTGATCTCTGTGGTGATACTGGCCTCATTCCCATGTGTCGGCAGCACAGGGGACTCTGAGACATCCATGGCTTCCCACAGAGCCCCCTGGGCAATCCCGCTTGGTGTCTTGCTCTTGTCCTGGATCCTGGCTTCCTGCTGGGTTGCATTCCTCCATGGTTAGTGTCATGGCTGTGCCCTTGAGGCCATGTGCAGGAGAGGGGATGCTGTTGCTGTGGGTCCAAGGCGGTACGGTTGAGCTTTTCGGTCTGGTTGTGCATATTGGCTGTTCTGTGAGAAGGTGGATGCTGAACCTGGGGAGGGCCAGAGCATTCCCTAGGAGAAAGCCTGGGATGCCAGGTTATCCCAGCGCCCTTCCCTGAGCTGCAGGGACAGGAAGGGGGTGCCAGAAAGCTGCCTCCAGCCTGTGGCACAGTACAGGTGGTGGAGGGAGGTGTTTCGCAGATCAGTAGCACTAAACTCAGTCAAAGTGACATCATCTTGTTCTCGTTATCCTGAGGTCAAGCTCTATAGCGGTTCTGCACCTTGGAAATACGGTACTCAAAGCTGCTGGTCTTCTGTCTCCAGCTGAAAACCATCTTTCTGCTTTCTCCTGAGGTTTCTTCTTCGGGCCCTGTTTTCCTCTGAGCAGAGCCGATCACTGGGGTCTTGCAGAGGACAGTGCCCTGGCTGCTCTCACCCCTCCAGCACAGATTTCTGGTTAGTGAAGTGCTTGATGTTTAATCCTACCCCCAGCAGGAGATGTTTGGCCATTCTTGACAGGAGCTGCCTGTCATAGAGACAGGCTTGAAGTTTGTCAGCTGTTGTGAGCCAAACGTGCACCTGGAACGTGCAAAGGCTGCAGGCAGCTCCGATGCTCCAGAGGTGGATTTGATCTCTCTGTTGTCTTCTCCTCCTGGAAGCAGTGTGGCCGTTGGTTGATAGCAGGGTTTGTTGGGAAGGAAGGGCTTGTCCCAGCATTTAGTGCTTGGCAGAGCAGTCTAGCATCCCATTTCAGCTGTTTGGAGACCGCAGAGCTTTATAAAAGGAGATGGTTTGTTTTATCCTCTGGGCATCGCTGTTGTCCTTCCAAATTCAAGTGAGAAGCTTGTAGGTGCCAGATGAGTAACCTGGATCATAGGCCTTTAGCTGGAAGTGCCAATATTGAATGTATGCCTTCTGGATTTGCACAAAGATCAATGTGGGAGCATGGAGGGGACTCCTGGTGAGCTCCGCTGTTCACAGGAGTGACAAAGTGGCCGTGCCTAGATCGGCTCTAGCGTCATCCCTGCTTTCAAGTCTCAGGTCCCAGCAGGCTGGGCTGGGCCGGTTTGGCCGGCGGGTTTTTACCCTGGGTACGTGCTCTGTCCTTCTGCATCGTGCTGGTTTGGATTCAGCAATGTGGGTTTCTGTGGCTGCTGCTCTCGCATCAGCCATGGCTGTTCCTCTGCTCTTCTCGCTGTGGTCTGGTTGAGTGGTCAGGAAGGTGAGAGAAGGAAGTGCAGCACCCAGGACCGGGTGATGCTGCGGCCGTCCTGTCTTCATTCCTCACGCTAAGGGTAGGAGATGCTGCTCAAGGACTTGCTTCCCTCTCCCTTCCTTGCAGACCATATGAAATTTGGAGAGTGGAAACCCACCAGGACTCCAGGACCGGTGCTCCAGTCCCATTTGATCCATGTTCTCCCAAGCACAAGGGTGGTTTACGAGCGGTTCAGGGTCAGGCCCCACTGAGGGTCCTCAGAGCTCTTGGCACGTGCTTTCTCCAGCATGCACGGCTGAAGAGCCGACCTCAATACCTGAATCACAGGGCAGGCGCCAGGATGCCAAACACATTGAATTGGAAAACCCAAATACTTGAGAAGTGTTCCTGGAAGCCGTGAGCGGCTGGTGCTCGGCAGCCAGAGGTCTCACACCAAACCTTTCTCCTGCAGTCGGGTCCTTCCTGGCTGCCCCAAGCCTCCTCCTGGCCGCTGCTGGCTCGGCCTTGGTCCCCCCCGGCTCCGAAGCCACGGCTCTCCCTCCGCAGTGTGTTTTTGTGGCTATCTGAACCCGCTGAGCCACTCCAGCCAGCTCATCCCCATGTCTTATTTGCCATCATACATGGTCTTTGCGAATTGTATCATATTGTACATGACTTCGGGTTTCCAGAGTTGTAGTGTTCTGACTACAGTATTTCCATGTGTGTACATAAACCTGAATAAGCACAACTGAACTCCTGAATGAAGTGTATACGTTTCATATACTGATTGTCATATGAATGAATTTTATAATTATTCCAATTTTGTTGTAGATTTCCAATCTTTCCTATTTATTTTGTACCAGATTTATTTGTATATTTTGTGATTTTGTTTAAAAGCATTTTGTTTATTTCTATTCTTTTTAGATAAATGATGATTTTTTTTTTCTGTTGAACATTCCAGTTTATGCATTTTTCCCTCCTCCATGCTTCCTCCTCATTTCCAAGGGACGGATTTTGGCATACGGGTGGTGGGGCTGATGTCGGTGATCCTGGACCCAGATCTCTGCTATTGGCACATCAGCCGTCTTTAATCTCCTCTTCAGCTGTCAACAGCCATGGAGAGACCGGATCTTATTCACCTTAGAGCCAGGTCTTGCTCTTCACTTTTGTGTGTCTGGGCCCATAAGTCCTCGAGCTGGGGAGGGCTCTGCTGGTGGTTTTGCTGACCAGAAGCTGGGAAGCTGGTGGCAACAGCAAGCTTTCTGACTTTTGCTTTCTGAAGTTCCCTCAAGGGTCAGGGTCTTTTTCTTCCACTAATAAAATCCCCTTATTTACAACTTGCTCTCCATACATCATGTTTGTTTTTCCGGAAGCATAGATGCCATCTGTCTGTCCGTCCAGAGCGTGTGTTCCTGACAGGTGGTGTGTGACTGGGGGGTCACCAGTGAGGGACGTGGCTGGTGGCGATGGCGGCTCTGTTGGACAGGAGTCACTGGAGGAGCAAGTCTGTCCATCCCCTTGCATTGTTAGGTGCCGCTGCCTTCGCCCCTGGTGTTGGGACTTTGGCAGCAGAGTTGGGCGGAGTCTGCAGTGACAGAGACTTATTTCTGAGCAGGAGAGCGAGTCTGTGCTTAGTCCCCTGCCCAGCATCACGTCCAGCTCCATGCCGGCGGAGGAATGGCTGACTCTTTTCTGCGTGCCAGATACAGCCCTGCCGCGCACCCATTTCATCCTCCTTGCAGCCATTTCGCCCAGCTGCTCTCCCTGCACGGGCCTTTCTGCCTTGCTCAGCTCTTGAGCTGTGAAACGCTGGGTTAGCTTGTTGGGCAACGTCTGCTGAAGCCTTGTTGGGGGTTTTGCTGCACGCAGTGCAGCCTCTGTCCCCATTCCTGTGCTGCAGGGTGGCCCCATCTCCCTGGACCTCACTCCCCAACATCGTATCAGCAGGACCTGCGGAGAGGGGCAGGTCCTGTGAGGACGTCTGCTCCTCTGCATGTGCCTGTCCCTGGCAGTGGGTGCAGGATCGCGGGATGCCGTAAGCAGGATGTAAGTAGAATTAATGTGAAGGCAGATTTGTGGGATGCCTCTGATGGTGAAGAGGAGCAGAGCAGGAGAGTCGGATCCCTGCGGGGTGGCGGGACGGGTGTGGGCTGCCCCAGTCCAGGCTGCACTGTGCAGGGAGCAGTGCCCGAAGCAAAGGCGGCTGCACCCGGGCTCTGTGTCCTCGCAGCACCCAGGCTGCACTCTGCGCTCCCACTGCAGCAGCAGGGATGGGACCCCAGCGCTGAAGGCCAGTTCTCACATACTGTGTGAGTCATGCTGAAGGTCGCCTTTTGTACCTACAGGTTGTTAAGTCCTGGTAGACCATTCACACCCCACCCCCCCCCATGCTGCTGCTGCACAGCGCTGTCTGTGTGCCTGGTCAGCCCTGCATCCTCCTGCACGCTCCGCAGCCCCGCAGGCCCCAGGGCCATTCTGCTGGAGGTCAGCACCTTTGTGCAGGGCTGGGGGGGGGGGTGGTGGCTCTACACCCCCAAAATTGCCTGGGCAATGTTCGCTGCAGGCGGCTGGGCCTTCAGGTGCCAAGGTAGCAATAGCTGCGGCTCAGGGACCAGCACAGGGCTTCGCGTCCTCCATGGTGGGCAGGGACACCCTCACACTGGGCCTGCGCTCCACTGAGAGAAGGCGGCACAAAGGAATAGGTGCCAGGAGCAGCTCCAGCTACCTTGACCTGGTCAGAAGTACTTGCTGGCAGTGCCCAACACAAAAATGTCTGCAGGACTGTGGCTTAAGGGCAGCGTCAGCCTCGGGCTCCTGTCCCTGGTAGAGTTTGCGCTGAGCCCCCTCCATCTCTGCGGAGCAGTGCAGGTGGGCATCTGGTGTTGCAGAAAATGGGAGAAATCAGGTCTGTGAGCGCTCAGGGCAGGGGTTGAGGCCTGTCCCTGGTGCTTGCATTGCTCCTGCCAGGCTTTTGCCGCAGGAGAGCCTGATACTTGTGGGCAACAGCATGGCCATCCCTTGGGACAGGGCTCAGGCTGCCAGGAGAGCGGCATGAGCATCGCAGCAGCTGCGGCTCCTGCTGGCTTTTCCTGGGGTCTCTGCAGTGGCGGTTGGACACAGGTACTGCCAGGCCACCGGCTGCCTGGAGCAGCAGCTGGTGTGGGCCTGAGGTGCAAGCAGCTGCCTGCTGGGGATGTGGGCTACAAAATGGGGCTGTGGCCATGTCCCCTGTGCCAGCCGGGGCAAGAGGCTTCACCTTGGCTCTTGCTTGGTGGTTTCTTACTGCACCACCATCGCGCAGCCAGCACAGGATGGGCAGAGGGGCACCAGGCCGGGCAGAGAGCAGTGTCCCTCAGGCTCTGCCCGCCGCTTTCCCACCATCAAGTGAGGGTCAAATACTTTCCATTGCTCCAGCCTTGAAGAGTCTTCTCCCTATCGCAGTCAGAAATAGCCCAGGGCTGGGAGTGAGCTATTTGTGGCGACCGGCGAGGAAGGAGGAATGCACGGAGCTCCCCAGACCTCCCTTCCCGCAGCCGCACGCCCTCCCAGCTGCTGAGCTAAAGCTTAAAAAATTCAAGTGGCTATACTTGGAGAAATGAGGTTTAAACATAGCAAAGCCCAGCATGGCCTTTAGTGAAAGGGCTCGGGAACAGCTCCCTCAAACCCTTCTTGCAGCTGACCTCCCTGTGGGTACACGTTAGCTGCTCTCCAGACCCCAAAAATCAATGAGTCAGGGACCCAGTGCTGGTTTTGGGCTTTTAGCAAGTCCTGAAGTGTTGGCTGTTGATTGTTGGCCACCATCTGCAGCCATTTAGTGTCGCTTTTCTGTTTGGCACTTTGGGCCCTGGGTACTGACTGTCCTTCTGTGGTAGGTCTGATGGTGGGGCCTCATCTGGCCTGGTTTGGTTGATATGAGGGGTTGGTTTATAGGCGAAGGCTGAGCACAGCCGTTGGGCTGTCCTCATCTCATCTGGGCACAGGGTACACACAGCTGTGGCAGCACTGGCCTTCCCCAGGTATTTTTCTCTGTTTAACCAGGTTTGCAGCGCCTGGTGTGCGTGGGCCACACTGTGGCGCCTGTGCCACCCTGGGCACAGGTCACGCGTGGTGGGGAGCCGCCCATGGGAAACAGCCCTGGAAAGGCACAAGGTTGGAGGTAGTGGCAGGGTGGGGGTGTTGCCCTTCCCACCATGGAAAAGCCCCTCCTCACTCTCTAAATCCAGGCCAAAACGTTTCTGTCTCCCCGTGTCTCCTGGCTGAAGCTGATGGGGATAACAAAAGCCTTGTGCCCCCGCCCCCATCGCTTCCTGCTCACCCGGGGACCAGACAAGCCGTTAAAGCCAGATCCACCACCACTGCTTGGCAACACGTCACACAACCAGTTCCCAGAGGTGCTTTTCCCTTTCCCTCAGCACCCGTCCCAGCTCTCCCAGCACAGCTCTCATCATCTAAGCAACACGCCACAAATTGCCAGGCATTTCTTAGAAACATCATCATTTATTGACTTGAACAACTGCCACTACAGCAGCAGTGTTTCCTGCTCAGATGTATTGGTGTGGTTTTTCTTTTTTTTATTTTCTCCTAAGGTACTTTAAAATGGAAAAAAAAAAGATTAAATGAGTTTATGGTACTGAAACAACAGTCGAATTCGTTACAAGAGGGCCCTCGTAATCCCTTCACAGCGAACGGCACAGGCTGGAGTAAGGGAGGCTGCACCCATGACCTGGAGGAAAAGCGCAAGGCGCTGCTGCCCAGCTGCACTGGCCCCACGCCTTCCTGGGCTGGCTTTTCAGGCACAAGGACTGCCCATCCCCGCAGGGCACCTTCGGCCACCTCCGGTCCCCACATGGCAGCCCGCAACCATCACCCTCCTTGGCTGGGGACGCACCTCTACCCACCACAACTTGCTCTGCGCCAGGCCAAAGACAAGGGCAGCTGCCAGCCTGGCTCCCACCGCAGGGCTGGCCCTGTGGCAAGTACTGTTTCTTAGTTTAGGGCAGATGCGCGTGGCCCGCAGCACACTGGAGTAACAGGCCCTTTCACTCCAGATGGTGGCTGGGTTTGTCTTTGGGATGGTTCACTTTCTTAAAGCTGAGCGAACAGAAAGGTCAGTAATAGGCAGTAGGAAAACAAACCAACTAATGTAATGCTAAAGCAGTAGCTTCAAGCTCCTGGGTTAATATTTACTGCTGAAACTACAGGAGTGGAGAACACAGTGTGCGGCTCAGCTGTTTAAGAAACACGTTGGAAATCATGCATCACATGCCGATGATGAAAGGGAGCTTGGAAACACTGGGAGAGGATAACAAGCGTCTACAAGCTGAAACGTGTATGGCTGCAGATATGCAAGAGCTGGAATCCCACCACCATCTGTGATGGCCGGAGGAACTGAACCACTTACACAGAGAAACTCACGCCAAGCAGAGGGTAAACTGAGTGCTGGAAGCCACAGCAACACCCTGGCTAACACGGGGAGGGGGAATTTTGTAACTCAGAAGCAGAGAGTTAAGGGCAGCAACCCAATGGGCAGGAGGATTTTGATGATTTTGTCTCCTGCAGGGCCCAGCACACCCCTTCCTTCTCCACAACGAATGTAACAACTGGCAAAAACCGTTCACAGGACACCGTTCAAATGAAAATCAAATGAAACACATCACGGGAAAGGGAGAAACATGCAGCGTCCCTAAATGTAATGGGAGCAACATGACAGCACAGGCGGGCAGTCCAACCTGAACGCACCACCCAGGCAGAATACATCAGCTTTCTGAACCGTCTGCAAAACTGAAAACAAGGGTCTCCTCCTAATTAGTGTTAATTTGTTAAAAGTTTCCGAACACTTTCAAAATGTGCCTTTGCAAGAATCAACACCCCCCAACCCATCACCCCAAGGGCCCCAACAAAGGAATTCGCTCCTGATCACTGCTAGAGTCACGGTTTGTCTTCAGAGATGCTTTGCTCTTTCCTTCTTATTCCTCTTCCTCTTCCTCTTCTTCTTCCTCCTCTTCCTCTTCCTCATCATCATCTTCATCGTGGCAATGTGTGATTTCCTGAGGTGCCTGGGGGAAGAGGTTGGGTGGTTTGATCTCACTGATGGAGCGGGTCAGTTGATGCCGCTTGTAGTCGGAATCTTTAAAATCCACCGAGGTGCGATTGCGCGTGGCCATCGGCGACTCCTTCTCATTGATGTCGACATGCGTGTGCTCTACCGTGGACTCATGTGGCATCTACACATGGAAGAGAGAGAGGAGATGGCAAGGGGTGTCCCAGTCCCTGAGATGGAGAGCAAACCCCAGAACGTGACCCTTTGGCCTACGGTGCATCAAATGCCACCCAACCCCCCAAAGTGCCATTCCTGGTGTTTGCGGGTTGTGGAAGTGTTAATGAACACAAGCACAGGCACCTTTCGGACCCCTGCCCACCTCCCTGGGGTCTGCAACTCACCAGGACGTGGGCGGCTCTGAAGAGGTAGCTGAAGGGGTAGTATAGGAGGTTGATGAAGGAGGCTGCATAGAGATCAGCGTAGCGCATCACCTGGCTGGCAAACAGGGTCTGCCGAGAGCCGCTGCGGAAGAGGCTCCCCATCATCCCGTAGCACATGTCCATGTCATGGGTCACTTTCTACAAGCAAAGGGCAGGTTAGATCCTGGGCCGGGCAGGCAGCAGCGCGGAGCCACAACAACACTGAAGTGGAGCGCACTGAGGGCTGGGGGCTACATGAGATCTGCAAGGATCTCTGGCAAGGCTTCCTGTGCCCGTATCCCACGGCATCAGAGCACAGCCGCGTCCCAGCTAACAGAGGGGAAGGCAGCAGCGGGTTCAGGGCAAGCACCTGCCCCAGGCTGGCACCCCAGGGCTGGCTGAACCAGAGACTACAGTCCCTCCAAGCTTGTGCGTGCCAGCGCCCCGCTCTGCAGCAGTGAGCACCGTCAGTCAGTGCTGCTGTATGCATGAGGAAGGAGACCCTATTCCAGACCAGGCTGCCTTTTAGGAATGCCAGTGACACCAGTGAGCTGAGAAGCTCCTCCGTTTGCATCCACAAAGACAGAACAGCTTTGCCAAGCCTGCCGTGTCCACCCAAAGGCAGAGCAAAGCATGTCAGGGCTGAGCAGTGGGGTTGGGTTGTCAAGCCCTTTGGGATCCAAAAGGATGAAAAGGGATTTTTATAATTGGTACCTTAATGCGTCTCTGGATGGAGCTGATGTCAGGGCGTTCATTGCTGCTACTGTCCAGATGCCTAGTTACAGGCGAGAAGGTAAATACATGGTGTGAAAAGCCTTTCAGAATCAGATGCTGTGGGATGGGGGCTCGGGGGAGGGAGGCTGGTCTGGAGGGGAGGGTTGGTCTCGTGGGCAGAGCCCAGGCCTGAGTCAAAGCTCCGGCAGCAGTGCCGCTAACCCAAGCCCAAGGTTTCATCAGAGCCGCTCGTTAGCTGTCGCTAGGCTGGGAGAGGCAGCAAGAAAGTTGTCACTGTTTGAACACTCACTTGTACAGCTCGGCCAAGAAAATGTCCAGACTCTGCAGCTCTTCAAAAAGGGCTGGAAAATCCAGAAAAGAAAGGGAGAAAAGGTGAGTTAAAACTCTTGAAATGAAAAGGGCTGAAAGCAAACCCACCATCCTGCCCGTTCCCCTTGCAAGGTGGTGGAGGGGCGCTGCATCAAGAAGCGTGGCATCTCACCACCACTGTGCAGGGAGAGGGTTCAATCATGCTCTGTGCCATCGGCAGAGCTTTGGGCTTAGTTTCTCGTTGCCCCTTTTGTTTTTGAGGCTGAACATTCGCAGCCCTCACCAAAACCTTCCAACCTGCCATGGGGCAACTTGCATAACCCCCAGACCTATTTACAGACCAAAGGGCAAACCTGGGAGAAAAGCAGTAGCACTGGAGGATGGGAAACACACAGCTCTTTGGCAGCAGCACAGCAGAGGGAGCGGGAGGAAGGAGGAGGAAGCAGCTGGTGAGCAGGGACTCCCTGCAGATGGGAGAGCAGTCATGGCTCTGGCATTACAGGGAGAATAACTCAGGTGTCTTGTCAGATACTTTTTACCAGAGAAGCCACGGCTTCATAGGGGCAGAAGGAGAGCAGTTTTTGGGGCAGGGTTATGGACGAGGAACAACTCAACCCCACCCAGCTGCAGCTTCTTCCCTGGCCAAGTCAGCACTTGGCTGATCACACACAAGCAGCCTGGGAAAGAGCACAGGAAAGGATTGGGACCCCGGAGAGCTGCCCCAGCTCCCGCCACCAACACCCAGACCGAGGGGAAAAGGGCCAAAAGGAGAAAGGGCAAGCCAGGGTCATCTCTCCCCTGCACGCCTACTCAGAGGTGCAGCATCAGGAAAGCAAGAGCAAAGTCTGGCCTGGGGTTTGCCCAGCTGCTGACCGCTTTTGTCTGTCCAGACATGCAGCTCCTGCGCCAGCTCGGGGATCACCAGGAAGGTCCTCCAGCCCTGACGCTTCTTGGATTTGAGGATGTCTCCAAAGATATGGTCTCCAATGTACAAGATATCCTTCCCTTTGGCCCCCAGCAGGTCACAGACTGTGTCCGAAGAGCCTGAGAGAAGAATGGCATGGCTCAGAATGGGGAGCCAAACGGAAACACGTGGTTCAATTCAGAGGGACAGGGTTAGGGACAGAGCAGGTGCGTTTTCCTCCCAGAAACCTCTACTGCTAAACATGGCAGCCCTGCTTGGCCATGGCAGCAAGGGGCACTGCCCACCCACCTGGGAGTTCACTCAGGGGCAGCTTTGCCCACGCACACCCCCACATGAATGGCAGCAGCAGAGGGGCCATACTGCCTCCCACCCCATGTGAGCGTAATGGAGCCCTGGGCATCACAGACAGCCCTGTGCATCCACCCGCTGCCCTTCCCTGGCTCAGGGGACCCTCCAAGTGTGGTCACACTGGTGGCAGCACTGTTAAGGACAGCGAAGAACATTGCATTGGGCCAGCTGCAGCTCCCCCTCTACCACAAGCCCTGCAGGGGCATTTCCCAGACCCTCCCTGGCAAGGAGGAAAAGGGCGTTTGAGGAGGAACAGGTGCATTTCTTCACTGCACTGGGAAGCAATGATGATGGAGAGCTTCTGCTGCAGTGTGCAGAGGGCACAGTACAATGCGCTTTGGGAAACAACCTTGCCTAACGCCTGGCACAAGTCCTCTCACAGCTGGAGTGGTTGGAGGACATGTCAGAGCTGCTCCACAGGACAAGAAGGGTTCTTGCCTCACCTCCTGAGTATACGATGCCGTGCTGCAATGGGCCAGTGTAGGTACCAATCTTCAGCTTCCCGGTCACCTGAGGAAGAAGACATTGCTGATGGTCTGGATCTTTTCTGTCCTAATTATACTCCCTACTCTTTGTCTCCCTCTCACTCCCAGGCAGCCTAGAGGTGGCTTTCCACATTCTTTTCCTATTGCCACCTGTAGTATGTTAGGGAAGCCAGCAAAGCCTCAAGCTCTTCTGTGCCCCTGGTGATGGAGTTGCCCAGGAATCACTAAGAGGCCAGCCCACCGTCTCTAGGGCAGGTCCTGTCTAAACACTGTGTTGCCCATTGCCACTAAGAGTCGCCACACAGGAGGTGCATGAGTCCTTCCAGCTGTAGAGGTACTCTCCATGTACCACTCACCGTGTCCACCTGCCGCAACACAGTGCCTTCCCCAAAGAAAAGGGGTTTTCGTGCATCCACCAGGATCAGGTCGAAGTAGGACTGCCATGGCCGATGGGCACTCCCAGGCTGCAAAGGCAAAAACAAACCCCAGAATCAGGCACAGCACAATCAATCACAGGGAGTTTAACCAGAGTGTCATTGTCCATAGCCATAACCTTGTGACATTGCTGGTCCATCAAAATCCCCCAGCTCTTGCTTCTTGTGGTACGATGCTGGGTTGCCAGTGCCATCTCCTAAAGCACTCCCCTTTTGCGGCAAGCCCATCCCAGCCTAGCACTGACGACTGAGAATGTGGTTTGAGATAGGAGTACTGCGCTGAACATCCATGTCACAGCACAGCTGTCGTGTAAAGAGATGCTGTAAATGACACCACTGTCACTGTTTCTGAAGGTGACATCCTGCGTAGATCCAGACACACATGCAACTTCACAGCTTCAGCCTTACAAGGCCACACTGGTAGATTTGCAAAGAGTGGGAAAATGCCTGGACTCTATTCCACAGAGCACAGCTTTGAATTACAGCCCTGCCCAAAGGACACTGGGCATTCATGAGCCCTTTCTGCTCCATCCTTCCACTCTTTCTGAGATCAAGACCACAGCAAGGAGTTTTTTGAGCTATCACAGTGTGAAAACACATCTTTTGAGTGTGAGAGAGCCTCCCACTGGGAGACTGAGAAAGCAGTATAAATTCAGCTCATAAACCTCTTTCCAAAAGTTGCAGGGCTAAATTTGACCGTAGAAAAACAGAAAAAGCGTGACTAAAACTTTTGGAGTTACCATAGTCAAGGCACAATCAGTCATAAACGTTTCTGCTGTTTTACAAAACTCTTTCCTTTCCATCAAGGTTTTTTTCACAACATCTAAAACATTGTGCAAGATTTCTAAGAAATGTGGCTGCAAAATGCCACAGTTAAAATGTGTTATCACTAAAATAATGTTATTATTAACACAGATTATTGTTTGAGACCAGATGATGCCTCTTTTCTTTTTGTTATATTGCATTTGCTTTGATCCCATTCAGATAGGACACAAAACAGCAAGTGCATTTTAACCAGATTAAAGCAACTAATCCCATGCAGCCGATGAAGCAGGATTAAAATGCTTTCCAGCTACACAGATAATTAGGCACATCAGTTTCTATTGGAACTGCAGTTTAGAAATCACATACCTTTGGTCCATGTGGAAAGTCAAACAAGTAAGTCATAATTTTCTGAAAAACAGAAAGAAAGTGTTCAAAGATGCAGTTTTAAACATACATTTGTGTAGTTCATAAAAGCATACTTTTCTGCTTTTATCTTTTCAGGTTACAGAACTTAATTTTCAGGATTTACACAGAAGTCAGCATAAGATTTGGAGATAAAACGAATGGATGGAATTTCAAGTGACAGGACCAGTAATTAAACCAGTAATTTTTAAAATCTGTCCTGGTTTGAGGTAAAACAGAACCAATTTTGTTCAGTAACTTCGCTTCTTAGCTGGGCCTCTTCTAACTACTGAAATTAACAGCATATTGTGCAGACAATGTTCACTTTCTCAGAGTGATAAGACCAATGTTTATA
>VUYV01000011.1:3543854-3570764 GCA_008711295.1 Anarhynchus alexandrinus | reverse complement strand
TTTTTTATTTTATTATTAATATTTCATTAAAGTAGTTTAGTTCTTTCTAAACTCATAAGTCTCTCTTTCCTCCTCTGCCCCTCTCTCTGAAGAGGGGTAGAGGGGAGCATCTGTCGGTCCCATCTGGGTCCCCTAGGTCCCCAGTAGCCAATTTGGCCTAAACCACGACAAATCAAAGTACACATTTGCCTCAGAAATCTGCACACTGCTTCAGATATATTTTGCAATGCTTTACAATGGCATACAAATCTTAAGATTAGCAGTGTTGCAACATCCTGACATTTACCTGAAGTTGAAGTAACCACAGCAGACTGTCCTTTCTGGCTCTTAGACCTCTCCAGGACCATGGCTTTGGTGACCTGTCTGTACTCAAGACTATCTCACTTAAAAGGGAAGTTCTACATTTTAAAGGATGCTGAAATCTGAACTGAGTATCGCTTTCTCTTTCAGCCTTTTAATTGGTGAGGAACTGAGTGAGGCACAGAGGGACTTAAGCCAGGCCCACACTAGGTCAGCAACAGAACCAGGACTACAAAAGATGACTCGAGACCTAATCTGCTTTCACTAAACCATCCTACACCTAGCTTAGAAAACACCCGATTCTCCACCAGAAGATAGCATATCAAAACCCATACAAATGAATGGTTGGCTTTTGCTTATTCCATTATACACCAACACAACAATTCAAGCAGCACTTACATCTGTGTATTTATAGTCGCTGTTTGTGACGAGAAACACCTTCCCAACTTCATTCATGCGGCTGAGCAGCAACGGCAGCTTCCCCTGAAAGCCAAGGGACATACAAGTTACACACAAAAGTTACAAAGATTCATCATGGGCAAAACACTCTCAACTATCATCCCACCAGACAAAACAAAGCAATTAAAACCATCAAGCAAGCAAACTCATGTGTTTTGCACTGGTCAGAGCCAGAAAAGCTGCTGGTCCATCCACGTTAACAGCCCTCCAGAGCAGAGCCCAGGGGAGGAAGGCGAGGGGGAAGGGCTCAGCTGGGCTGCGGTGCCTTTGCCAACCACAGTGCCAGGCACCCTGTGCTGCTCCCACCGATCTGCTCCATGCCAGGCATGCTGGAGCAGCTCCTCCAGCTCCAAGTCCATTCCCGAAATGGGCCCAGAGGCAGGTGAAATCTGAGCTCACACAAGCCACAAGTTGGAGCGCATTATAATTCCAACCTCAAATTAGGGAGAATTTATTCCTAGGGCTATTTTTATTGAATCGTAAATCTCAGTCCATTGCCAGAGTAGCTGATTACCTCACAGAACGGTTTCCTAAGAATTTTGCAGGCGTGTAACTAGAAACAACGTTAACTGCTTTAAAGTGATA
Organism: Anarhynchus alexandrinus; assembly: GCA_008711295.1. NCBI lineage: Eukaryota > Metazoa > Chordata > Aves > Charadriiformes > Charadriidae > Anarhynchus > Anarhynchus alexandrinus. The sequence goes on along the minus strand of VUYV01000011.1, from coordinate 3,569,420 downwards.
CTCTACCACAGAGCTCATCTAAACTAAAGAATAATTATACTGTAAGTGGTCCAGAGGGGCCTTGCGTGCTGGAGAAAGGGCAAAAGTAAGGGAACCACTGGAGCTTGCTCAATTATATGTGCTGAACACACATTTTGGGGCAATCGAGACTGGATGCTGGTCAGTCTTTCAGGATCTTTCCCTCAGTCCCTCATGGTTAAACACAGGTAACATTTTTGTTGGATGCCTAAGGAATACTTCTGTCTAGAAAGATGCTCACCTGTTGCTTTTTAAAGAGAAATCTTTCTCTTGGAGAGAAAACATGGGCAGGGAATAACAGTTGCTTTCACCACCAAAAGAAACAAAACGAGGCTTGCCAGCGTATTCACCTGTGTCCTGTGATAACATTTCCTCTGGCTTTTATATTTTACGTAAAAAACGTGCACGTGAATACGAAATCATGTGGATCACTGGCTCAGAATAAAGGCTGCATGCGAACTTTCCACTTTGTCTTTGGTTATTACAATAGAAATCACAGCGTTATCTGTTTTGTGATTTAGTAAAGCAAATCAGCATGTTTATTTCTTGCCTGCTTACTCAGTACAGAATGTCACGTAGCACAAGTAAAGAAACTTCACACTTACATCTTTCACCACGTACTTTTCCAGATTCTCAAGGGTCTTTTCCTTGAGCGATCCCTGAAATAGAAACAGAACCCAGTGAGGTAATGGAAACTTATGATGTAAGAGACATCAAAGTAATGCCAACTTTCACACTTTAAAATGCTGTGAAAGTACAAACCAGGGCGAATCTGAACCAGTGACTCTAGAGATGAGAGGCTTTGAGTAGCAGGGACCATCACAAACTCTGTGATCCATCGATTCCCTCACCATGGTAAATAATCCACTTCAACAGCATTTTAACCCTTTCAGAAGGGAATACAATAGAAACAAACAAAAAATAGATTTGCCATACCAAACAAGACAGTCAATGACCTGTCTCCAACAATGACCATAATGCTTTACTCAAAGGCCAACTTCAACATGTATCACACAACACTGCATAAGGAAAGAAAAATAGAGTCCTGACTTCTGCATGGCTAAAAGGACCACCACAAGTACAACTGTGAGCAGAGTTCTCCTGTGATGGTTCTCCATCCCACCCCAACAGACCTCTTGAACCAGGAAGAACAAGAAAATTAGGTCTTTAACCAGATGTTAACGCCCACAAAATTATATTCTAAATTTGTGCACAACTGTGTGAAAAAGATGAACTGCCTCTCCTCTCTTAATAGAGAAGAGTTGATGTGTTTCTCTGTTTAATGCAGGTACTTTTCAGACAACATAAGATAGTACCAATGTACCCCTTTTACAGTAAAATGCTGTTTTAATAATTAGGACAATGTGCAAGTTGCCGACTGCAAGTGTAAATACCCTCATGGCATCACATTCTAAACCCCATGAATTACAGTACAGAAACGGAATCTGGGCACAATAAAAAGGAAGAGGAAGCCAAGACAGATATGCTTCACTACCAGGAGGGCAGTCAAGATCTTGACTTACTCACATACAACTGTAATTTATTATTTGCTCACTAGGCGGCAAAGCGGGGCTCTTGCCCAAAAGTGAAATAACACATCTTAACTCATGAGTTACAAACTAGTCCCTCTAACTCAGTTACAACTACAGACGTCCCAAGGAGTTCTTGCAATCACCTTGTAATGAACCCAGTCAACAGCATCTCTGACATCCTGGAACATACTCCTGAAGGACATGAAGAGGTCTCCATCTTTAAACCCTGTTTCACAGCTGTGAGGAGAAAGAGGAGAGATCGTAGTGGCCAATCGCAGCAGGTAAGAAGCATGTCAAGGAGAGAGACAGTTCAAAATGCTGTTCAGAGCTTGTGTTTTCATCTTACCATAATGGTTTCTTATTTACTACTTTACCACAGCTCAGACTTTAAAGAAGTCTTGCATGTTACTCAAGAACATTTGTTTAAAATTTTAGGATGTGAGTTCCTAAATCTCCATAGCAGTACTACAGCTTTCTGTGACTGCAACTCTTATTTCTCCCCCACAGTATTACAAGAAGGAAAAAAGACTGGGACTGTGCAGTTTGCAGTATTTTACAAAAGATGAATGGCACTGATAACGTAAGCACAGTGCTGCTCTTTCTCCCTCTTTCCAACACTAAAGAGGGGGCTGCCATGGAAATCAACTAAATGTAACACTCGCTGCTGAGAGGAGGAACTACTTCTGTGTTGAACAGTTAGAGTTAACATGAGAAACTTCTCCTACAAGATACTGTGGAGGTATCTTTGAGACACTCATGAGAGTTTGCATTAGAAGAGATCAAGGAGGATTAAACAGAGCAGTATTTATTATGACAGCAATCATCACACCTGTCCTGAGAAATGATACTTCACCTGATGGATTGTCTGCACAAACAGTTCCTCTGCTCTCAGGTAAAATCCCATTAAACCTTTGCCTTCCACTCAAATAATACTCAAAGATGACCCATGACATGAGTCAGTAGCACAGCAGCATTTGCATTTGCCAGTTCAAACCGCAGCTTGTTTTTATGCTTTTACCTATTTGAAAGCTAGGTAAATACTCATGCTGCACAAACAGCCTTTTACACCATACTGTGCCTGAGCACTTCACCTTTGAGTGACCAAAGTCCTCAATTATGACATGAGGGACTTGTGGTAACTGGCTGAGGAAATTTAGCCTTTCAGTTACCAGTTCAAACGTGGCTCAAATAGAGACAGGTTCCAAATGAGCTGTCTGGTGCCTGTAATCACCCTGTAATAAGTGTGTGGTCTTAGAAGCTGGCCCAAACACCAGTGCCAGTCAGTATGGTGATACTAATACACCCTGCGAAGGAGACCTTCATAACCAGTCTCTGCTCTACACATAGATCATCGCGTCACCACTAAATTCTCTTAATGTCAAAAGAATAAGAGGCCTGAACTTTTCTCCACCAAAACCACTTGAGGGGCCTCCACTGATATTAAGAACAGCTCCATCTGTGCTGTATTGCTTTTTATAATAACAATCTTACTGTACCATCAGCACCTTGAACCAGAGGGAATACGCACCTAGTGTACCGGTCACAGTTAGTAAAGAAATCCACTAGGCAAGCCAATAGGTAGGTCTCTGCAAAGAAACAAAGCAACATTTTAAAACAAGGATAACATCATATGGCCAGTTAAATTTGGTCCCTGTGCCCAAAAGAATAAAGTTAATGCAAAAAAAACGTTACAGGTAAGTAGAGTAAGACATTAGCAAAGCTTTACTGGCTTCAAAGGCACTGAATCAGGCCTGTGTTCACTCATATTACACTCACCTGGTAGATTGAATAACGTGTTCAGAATGTAAAACCTATCTGTGTCATCCCTCTGGATAAATTTATTTGGATATTGATCCCGTGTTTCAGGCCTGAGAATAGATAAGGTGGAGAAGAATGAAACCACAAAACACAATGAGGATAAAATGTACTGACCTGCAAAATATAGTTGTAATTGGGTCCATTAACTAGTCTGTTGTGCTTTAATCAACACCCAGCTTTCCCACGTGCATTAGCAGCACAAGAGCAAACTGCATCCACCAGCGTTCCCATCACCGCGCTGGCTCCAGCAGAGCCAGGCACAAAGCCCTCATTGCTGAGTCAGCAAACTGAGCAGAGCCCACACAGGGAAACAGAGTGGTCGAGAGTCCACAACTTGACCTTAAGCCCCATACTGCTGGCTATGAGGATGCCTTAAATCATCTGCACTTTCATTGTTTGCTTATCTTAAACTTTCCCCCACTTTCCATGTGTTGCTTTACACTCCCCTGAGCAGCGTTCAGCAGGGGAGTGCAGGGCTGTGCTGCAGGAGGTTTGCCTGGGGCCCTCTGCAATTAATCAGCAGGGTGGCGATGACTAAAGTCATTTAATTATTCTGGTTTCCTTAATTTCTGGAGCTTCTGAAGATTACCTCTGACTCAAAGAGGAACGTGAGTGCATACGTAAGGGCTTTTTCTAAATTTTGGCTTCCTGATGCAAGGACTTACAGGCCTGCAATGACAAGGCTTGTCATCTCGGGGGGGCCCTGAGCTGGCTTGTGCTTGCCTTCCATCCATCTGCCCTCACAGCAGGAATATGGGGGGATCTGCTGGGACACATCAGGCACGTAGCACTGCAGTCCCCTCTGCTTCCTAAAGCACCTTCTCTGGGGCAAGAGAAACGCAGGCAGCCAGGGAAGGCTGCAGGAAATGGCATGTGATGCCTCACTTCTGACACCCTCAAAGGTCAAAACCACAAAGGGGTAGAGCAAGCTTGTTCCTTCCCCAAGCCAGCTCAGGCCCTCAACCTTTCTTAGCGATGGCTGTGGAGTTAATGGTCTCCCAGGGCAGAGGTCCTCTCTGCTCCTGGGAGCCCTTGCACAACGGCTCTGTCTTAACTGACAAGCTGCTGATGTTAAACTGTCCCAGGACAGTGAACAGCCCCCGGATTATCCCATCAAACCCTTCCCACAGCACATTTTCTTCTGTTCCTAGCACGCTTACAGAGGTGCCTGTGCCAGCACAGACCTTTCTTCTATGAACACCCTGGGCTGTTGTCGTGTCTGGGACCCTCAGTGCATCCCCAGTCAATTCTGGAGTTGCAGGAATACCAATACAGCATCTGCTGTTAGTGAAGCCCCCATGACTCCTTATACAAAAGGTGCCCTGAGGATCAGTAACAAAAAAGGGCATATTGAGTCAAAAAGAACAGCCAAGAGTCAACACTCACCCTCTGAGGAAATTAAAGCCATGTGCACACACAAGGAGGTTCCCATAGGCATCAACTTTCAACAGGTTTCCATAGTGGGTATCAAACACCAGGCCTCTGTTAAGAAAGCGATTTAAGATATGAAGAAGCGAGCATATTAAGTGGTGACCATTTTAATAGCAGTTCTTTCCAAATCAGCTCTAGAACAGCTTGCTCACTTGGTGTGGGGCATCAGAACAGAGTTGCTGTTACTATGCAGATGGGGTCTCTACTGTCCCTTTTACCTGGCTGCAGGTGAGCAACAAGAGCCATGTACTGCCAGGTGAAAGGTACAGCTGATCTGCTCTCCATAGACTTGAAAACGGAACCGTTTAACCTGGGAGAGGCTTAGCTATGCATGTACCAGGGAGGACGTGGGCCTCTTCCACAGGGTCAGGAATCTGACACCTGTGTTTGTGGTTCCCTGACAGCCCTATTGGGCTGCAAGGAAGAGAGAGATGTGATAAAAGAATTTCTCCTCTCTTTTTTATCGCTCTGTCACAGACAGAGCCAGATGGGGCATGTAACTATTGCACAAAATGCTTCGAATGTTCCCGGTTCCAACTCCAGCAAAACTCTCTCTCACTTAATAGTAGCTTGCATCCGGAGAAGCAGCCTTCCCACAGAGACATCCCTTCTGTCCCCTCCCTGGGATGAAGGCAGTGGATTTAATGGAGTCTTCATCACAAGTTTGTGAAGGGCTACAGTCTTGTTACGGGTACGGGCACACCCAGCAACAGTCTCGGTGTAGAACATGCTGAGAGGAGGGAAGGAAGGAGGCTGCCACACTGAAAACTGGAACAACAAGCCGACAGACCCTCTTGTCCAGTCTTTTGTAAAGAAGCTCCAAAGGAGTCAAAAAAGCCAAATCCAGCAAAGGCACAAATGGAAACATCTTAAAGGCGCAGAGCTAGATAAAAAACCTTGTTTAAAACAAGCCATGTCCTTTTTACCTCTGCTACCAAAAGACAAAATGTAAGAATTTAGCAACTTTGCACCATTAACTTTGCTTTCGGCATTTGAGTCATCAAGACAAGTGAAACGGATTGGTCCCACTTTCATTGTTGTTTACTGTCAGCTTAATTTTCAGGATGTCTTAAGCACCAGGACACTATTAATTAAAATCTTTACAGAAAAATGTTGAGACATTCTAGCAGCCTCATGGACAGTAACAGCTCCTTCTCCCCTGCATTTTGATTTAACTCCCAATCCAATTGTGTCTCTGCTGTCTTTGCTTTGAAAGGTTATTTTTGGACCATGTTTTCAGCAGGCCTCTTTTCTTGCACACTCCCTCTTTGCTGGCATGGACTCATGTGTGCCAGGGCCCTCCACATACTGGAGCAGTCTACTCCCTTCCCCATGATCTGTGGTCAACCACAGGCTTCACAGGCACAACTCTGAAAACCTGGCCTCATGTGTTGCCTATGAACTTTATAGAACAAATATTCAAGGCCTCGAGCAGGCTGGGTCGGTATCTGTTAGTCATTTACCTGGTAGGGAATGCAGGATCATACACAAAATTGAGCAGCTCATGAGGGTATCCAATGGAAACTAATCTTTCTACGGTCAGGTCAAATCCAAGAGATTCGTATTCAGGGGATTTATACACTGTACCAAGATGAGATTTCAGTTAGAAAATTTGAAAACAGCTAGGGGGTTAAACAAGAAGGCAGTTAAAAGTAATGTACCCATTCGCCCTCCTCCCTCCTCCACATCACACACTCCCTTCTTCGCTCCTGCCCTTCACTGCCTCGGGTCCCCCAGCTCGGAGCCACGGTGGAATTAGCTCACGCTCCAGGACTGCAGCCGAGCAGAGCCGCAGTTCAGATTTCAGCAGCAGAGTGCACCAGAAGAAATATCCTTCAGTCTATCACAGCTCTCTGCATCACGAAAAATGTATTCCAAACTGCAGCTCCTCTCCCCGCAGTCCCGTTAGGCAGATGCATGAATACTCCACATTCCACCTGCTCGGATCGGGTTTTGGTTTACTGTGTTTTCGCAAAGCTGATGAAGAAACCAATAAATTTTGGGAACACATGTATTCATGGTTAGAAAGCCTGAAATTCATCGCTGCTGTGCTACTGTTACTGCTCTGGATACAATCCCAAAGCTTAGTATTGTCTCCAGATTTCCTCTCGGGGGAATTATGTTTGCTGCAGACTAAGTTAGCTTGAAGGTAGAGCTGTCAACTTAACATACGATTTGTTTGTTAATAATACCATATGGTACTGTAAAAATCTGTTAGCTATTACCCTTGTACATCAAAATGCTACTCTTTTAAGCAAGCTTACTGTTTTCACATTTCAGATGAGCTGCTCATCTGTGACACAAACCTTAATTCAATGAAAAAGAAATGGACTTGTTCAACCAAGTCATTCCTACAATCAGGCCTGTCTTCTTCCTGCAAATGACCTCCCCATATACTGGAAATGTTACTGCTTAATCATATAATTACATTAACATTTAAAAGGAAATCACTGTGTTCCTCTGATGGAGTGTTTACATTTGCTGCATGTCGCTGTCTTAAATTGGTCCTAAGATGTAACAAGGTCAAATACAACCCTTGACTGCAAGGAAGGTTACCATGGGTTCAATGGACCCAACTGTCTCAAACACTTGAATATTTCAAATTTAGCTGAGTAAAATACAAAAACATGCAAGTTACACAGTAAGCTTGTTAGAAGACAGGCTGCTTTTCCTGAGAGAAATCTAGGACATCTGTGGGCCTCATGATATATATTAATACACATTGTCTATACTGCCCAGGTAATCACACCGTATATATACTTTGGAATACAGAAGCTCAATCTGAGAAGAGAAAACAAATTTATAAAATACTACAAAAATACTAAAAAGGCAAGGACTATAGCAGAAATGAGACTGTCAAAAGACTCGGATCATAGTAACTGTGACAGAGGGCTCCCATATCTCTTTATAATCTAAAAAGCACCAGAATCCTAAGAGTTAATTTTCCCCATTTAAAAAGTAATGAACAAACCTGTAATGTTCTTAAACAGATAACTAAAATCAATAAAACAGTTATGAAAATCTTCAAGCATTATTATGCTGATGGCAAACATCAACAACATGATACAACATTCAATGCACATAAACTTTTCTGTCCTTTAGGAAAGGAAGGGTTGATTGAGCTATAGATAGGAATGAGCAATCAAAAACCACAGCTAATGAAGAAAGCAGTGACTGACAAGGCAATTCTGGGGAGTGAGCTAGAGTTGGAGGGAGCAAAAGGCTGTTAGGTGATGAACAACATTGTGAGAGTGACACCACAGCATCATCTGGAAAAAGGAATTCCTCTGATGCAGGACAGTAAAGGCACTTCCCAGGGAAAACAGTAATGAATACACCTGCCCATACTCTCAGAAGCTGAAAGCGCTGCAAAGCTCCCTGTTATGTGAAGCAGCCTCCAGTCCCCCACTCTGTCCATGAAGCTGCTGCACTCCTCATTAGCTTCCTGGGACTTTGACCATGTTACCAACTTACCCATAAAAAAATCACTCCCAAACAAAACATTTCTCCAAGGAAACCCTGCTTATTCTGAACTCACCAACCACGGTGATGCTGCCTAGACAAAAAGAATCTCAAGGAACACAGTGGCATCTCCTCCGGAGAAGCAGAAGTGGTTCATGAACAGCTCCAGCAGAACCTTTCCAGGGAAACCACAGGGCTTTCTGTTAAATAGCCTGTGCATCTTGTTAACACTCCACCAAAGAATGGCTGTGGAGGGACATGTGGCCAGCTGCTCACAAAATGCCTTCAGTCAATTTCTTTCTTTCTGTATTTGCCTCTCTGTCTTACAGACTTCCTTTTAACTCTCTGGGCCTAAGGAAACAAGTTGAAGCACCAGTAGGAAAAAGGTCGAAGAACAGGTATCAACCTCAGCCTTCATCATCCTGAGTCTCTGTTGAGGCAGTACTGCAACAGGATTAACCTGAATGTTTCTTTTTGGGGGTAGTTATTCCCCCTACCTCATAAGCTCGAGATTTTGCTTCCTTGACTTCCTTTTGATTAAAACTAAACTACTACCTCACTCATGCCTCACGTCCTTTCCCTATTTTTCTACCACTCCACAGTATCTGGAAAATGAGAGCCTTCTCGTTGATGCACGAACTAAATAGAGACACGGGAAACTGGACTCCTGGAAACGGGAAAGGGACAATAAACATCCTCATTACCGTCATACTTACTGTTCAAGATAAACTTTCCTTTAATTAGAAAAACAGCTGGGAACAGACTGAGGGCTCACCGAGCCCACCTTGACAGCACCCTATACCACAGCACATACTGCATCAATTGGTATGAGCCACAACCCACTGACATTTCTCGTAAGCTGTGCAAATGCCTGATTCAGTAACATGAGCTTCCAGGCAAACAAACGATCCACCTCCTTCAGATCAAGTATGAACAGGCTAACACTGCTGCAACTACAGCAGCACATTCGGGGAAGATGCCCCAGTTATACGCATTACTAGATGAAAAAAAAAAATTTCAGTATTGTACTTGGGGCTGGTCACTCTCTCTCATATCTTGTTTACTTCAGGCATCCGTGGGGAAAAAGAGTAGAGAGGACAGATCAGTATTTTTTTTTCTGCAGCTGCATGATGAAAAAATAGTTTAAAACTTTCCTGGAACATCCACGTCCCTCAGACCTGGTTGCTGAGACCACAACTGGAGATAATTTGTGTGCCACGGCGATGCCATGAATTCAGCTATTTGCCATGCGGTGTCTCCTTTGCTCCACTCTTTCACCCAGTCGAGAAGGGCCCAGTCTTCAAGTACCCCCAACTCTTTGACAGGTGAGGAGGCAGAGCCACAAACCCATTTTCAGACTGTCCTTGCCCAACGCATGTGGGATGACAGTAAGACCAAAGCACTATTTACATCTTATTCTGATTTATTTTTCTGACTACTTGATGGTGGCATCTCTGCCGCTGTGCCAAGTCCCCAGCTCCAGAGGACCACGTTATTTCAATAGTCTGTGTTCCAACACAGGCAAATGCTTCAGCGGTGCAAGGCAATCAGCACCCAGCGCTTGCGGATTATGCAACTGGGGTGGAAAAAAAACAACCAAAGCTTTAAAAAAAACAGAAGCCAGTTGACAGCATTTCACCTCCCCTTAACACCATCACTTGGCTTAACATTATACTATTGAAAGGTAAAAAGCAGTCCCGTGGGAGTGTAAGTTGCAAGCCTTTGGGTCTGTGATGAGTGCGGGCATCCCTTACACGGTACGTGACAGGAGGGAAGCCGATCTGGAATGAGCAGGGGTTGTGCAGTAAGGTATGCAGTTCTCATGCATTTGTGTGGTTGTTTTTACCTTTGCTGCCAAGACACAGACAGTAACATTTTTATAGCCTTCCTGAAAAGGAAAAAAAAAAAAATCTCTACAGAGGCTCCAGGTTATGCAAAATGCTGCTGCCAGGATTTTAACTCACATGAGGCAGATGCAGATTCAGAGTGTCACTCCAGTCTTGACGGAGTTACACTGGGCTCCCCTGTTAAAGAAAAAAATCAGACTGATTTTAAAACTGCAACAGCTCTGTGCCATGTGGGACTGTATCTGCTGGAGCTCTGTCCTCTGGTAAGCTCAGAAGCTGGCCTGGCAGCTATTCCAAACGTACTTACAACTGATTTATAGAGGAGGCACAGTTGGTAATCGTGCGTCCTGCAGGCAAAATTCTGTCCTCATATCCACAAAGCAGTCTTAGATCATCAGCGCAGTGATAATTAGGAGGAAGAAGCTACAAGCACATTGCCCAAATGACACAAACCCTTCGACTTCTCTCAGATGCAGAGCAACTGGCTCAAGAAAGGGTCTCATGCTCTTTTTGGGACTTTGCCATTATTGTCCATTCCTCAGTCAGTGACAGATTACTCCTTTCAGGGCACTCACTCTCTTTCACACCACAAAACACCTGCACGTGTCAGCGCAGGAGACTCGGGAGACTGAGTCAGGAGCTACTCCGGGAATCTGAGAAGAGAATTTTGCCCTACATCTGAAGGCGCTCCCAGCGAGAGCCTCACACACTGGCTCAGTCTGACGTAGCATGTCTAAATTCAATTGTATACTTTAACACACTTACGCTTGGGCTTTTATGTGCAAAGCATTGCAGGGTAAAACAGTGCCAAACCTGCACATAGTGCTGCACCGTTTGCAAGCACACACAGTAAGAACACCAGATCCGTTCTGCAACTTACAGGTATGCACAGAGTAATCAGGAATAACTTTGAGATCCAATTTGCACTAAATACAAAGCTGAATGAGTTGGAATCGTGTTGCAAAAAGGACCCACAGAAGAATGCAGACCTCCTGGAAGGCTCCTGTGAAAGTAAGTGTTTAAAGCCTGTTTTGTTTCAAAAAGAATAGCTGGGGAAGGCTGTAGTGCATGTGATAGCTCTGTTTAAGCTGTGGGGAATAGAAAGGCCTTCAAGGGATGCTCATTTCTTTCCTTGTTCCTCCTCCACACACACAAAGATTTCAAATTCAGGCAGGGCAGCTTCTCATTGAAGATGTAACATGGTTTCTTCCAAGGCTTGCCGACACTTCTTACGAGCTAATGATGGATCACAGGACAGAAGCAGGAGCTAAAGGTTCAATGACCACCCCTTTTTGCGTTGCTTCAGCTGTTACGACTTTTGTGAGATCTATCTGCTGTCTCAAACTGCACACCTGCAAGCCAGTCCTGCCTAGCCATTTTATTTCCCACCACTACGGATTTGGTGCTGGTAAAAGCCCTGAACTGAGAACAGTGGCAACACGCTGATTTTCCACACCATGCTGATTTTCCACACCACTGAGGCAGCTTTGAGGAAGCAGCTCCTGGTTTAGGAAGGGAAAGGTGAGCTCGGGAGGTTGCTGCAGCAACAACAGAAGCCTGCAGAGTGAGCAGCTCCTCTGGGGATACAGGCAGGACGAGGACTACTGAATGATGACCTGATGTCTCATTCATCCCTGCCTCCATTTTTTTGCCATTTGTCACCCTCTTTTGCCAGTGTGCTCTCCTGTGACTCCCTAGCGTCTCCTGAAGAAGTTTCATCCCTTCCATCAGCCAACTCCTTGCCTGCCTTCCCTCCCAGCTGGAAGCCAAGAGCAGCCCAGGGAAAGGTGCTTGCAGTGCCCCCAGAACCTTCCCCCCGGCATTGGCAGGGGACTTCATGGGAGCAGCTGCTTTCTGCAGCTGGTGCATCGCCTGCTCTGATCCTTTGGGCACAGACCAGCTCGACTCCTTCCCCACGCAAGTGCTGAGAGCATTGCCCATGCTGTGGGCTTCCCCATCCTTGACCCTGCCACTGAGAGTCTCTTGGGAACTGGAACACCTTAGTCTGCCCACCCTGTTTTGGTTGGCACATGAAACTAATTGGCTTTTGACTTTCAGGTGTTCAGATAAGATCAGTGTTTCTCAAACTAGAGGTGATGACCTCCTCCAAAGGGTTGCAAAAAGCTTTAACAAACACTCAATCTTCAGAAATTTTACCCGTTATCTGGGTTCTCCAGAGGTCACACAAAGACAGAGAAGCCAAAAGGTGGACAGACAATGCAAGGGGTGTAGCCTTGTCTCTGAAGCACAGGAAATGCAGCCCAATTACTTTGTGTTAAGTCTTGAAGAAATGAAAGTAAAATAACTAGAAACAGGTTCTTTCAGTTGCTGCTTATTCCCCAGTGGGTAAGCCATGCAAATCAGGGAGTTAGGGACGTACATGGACAGGTGGGTAGCTAGTATTCAGATTTATATACATCTCAGGCACAACATGCATAATTAAGCTTGTACAAATATATTTCTGAAATTACACAAACCTGACTTAAAGAGCAAGATCAAAGTGCTGCTCATTTTAAATGTTGATCCATATTCTGAATTGCACCACAAATAAATAATGCAAGTATGCATTAGAAATACATTTATATCAATGTTGTGCTGACAAAAACTGCTTAGTCAAACCCTTAAGGACCAAGATCCCCTTTTACAAACCGATGCCCTATAGCAGTGCAAGTATCCACGTACCCTGCCTCAACAATGTCTATCAAATGAGATCCTAGACTAGTGTCCCGAAATCGGATAGATCTATCCCCAGAGCTCTCCATTCTGTCAAAATCTCCTCTGCACATAGCCCCAAAGTTGGGCATTTAGTGCCACATACTCCCGGGATGTCTGTAACAGTCACCCTTCCATAACCAACCAGACCACTGACTATTGCATGCAAGCACCAAATACTCAGTCCCTGGCACTTCTGACCACCTAACCTGCAACTCCAGCTGAGAATCCAGAGGGAAACAGTGAGTGACCAGTCTTGGAGGTGTTTGGGACACTGGACTTAATTAAAAAAGAAACCACACTGAAGCAACAATACCAATTAAACATAAGTGTTTAATTAAATTAATACCAATTAAACCATAAGTGTAGGGCAGGCATTTCATTTACTGCCATAGTTTGAGGAAAGTTTGTCTCAGCTGTAGGACCAGAGGTCTGAGGATCCCCAGAAATAACCAGGTGGTAAAAAATGCCATCCGACCTCTATATACTGACCCTCCTTTCAGTGTATCTATTATCCTCACAACTCATTACTGAGCAATGCCAGTTTTCATATATAATTAGAGAAGAGGATTTATGCTCTAGAATACTAATGACTTCAGTTTCTGTGTTACGGGGTCTTTTCCAACCAAGGGAGGTGTTGTCAGGCACTGTCATTGAAACATAAGGAAAGGGAAACGGTAACCTTTCAAGCTATGCTGTTCTCTATGTTAAAATAATTCATTCCTGACACGGGAAGGAATCTGAAATGTCATGTTTAAGTTTCACACCTGGGTGTTAGCTTCCCTTCAGTTTTGACAGCAGAGTCAGACTGCTCAGCTCAGACAGGAGCCCAGACTCGCTCCTGGCTTGCACAGTCGGGCAGGGTGCTGCCATCTTGCACCAGAAACATGGCAGAGGATTTTCTTTTCTGTGAGAACTGGAAACCCTGCAGAGGTACCTGTACTGTGGGAGCCTCGAGCCTCTGTACAAACACACTCAACTGGCTTGGCAATACCAAGAGTGGGGGCAAGCACAAAGCTCCAGCTCACCTTGCCTTGCATTTCTCTTTCCAAAGACCCATCAGGTGTTACCTCAACTTCTGCCACAGCTGCTGCAGACATTTCAATTCACAGCATCCTCGCCACACACAAAGGCAAAAACGGACACTCCTGTTTAAAGCCTTGGTTGCATGCAGCACGGGTTTCAGTTCATCTCTGACCAGCTAAACACGTGCCTGCTGTGTGCTTCCCTGCGCGCAGGGCAATGGAGTCATGCATGGCTGTGCTGTGCCCACCTGGGACCTCAGTGCCTGTAAACAAACTGACAAAGTGGTAAACGTGCCTAATTGTAATCACAAGAAACCTTAAACGAAGCCCATGGGACAACTCATATGTTTTCAATTAGGAACGTGGTGAATCACTGACTTGCCATTTTTTTATGGACTCAGCTGAACTGTGACCATACAGGATTTGTGTAAGGTCAAAACAAGTTGAAAAACAGCCAGGAACAGACCCCAGTCCTCTTGACTCTTGGGTTTTGATTTTACCACTAGACTATAAATAAAAATGCACTGTTTTATGCAAAGCAGAATTGTAGTATTTCAGCCTGTATTTAAATTGAGTTTTCATAGTACCAAACAAAAAAAATGGGTAGCAACAGTATGGGTTTTTTTAATTCATTCTATTTTTCAATCTGAAATGAGAAGAAACTGCTGCCATACTGATGATAATTTTCATTTACTCAAACAAACCTTTTCAAACACAGAAGCATTCTGTGCAGTAAGACAAAGCTGAGCTTTAAGCACACTTCAATATTTAATGTACGTTTTCTATTTCACTAGAAACTATGTATTTGTAGTGATCAGCAAACAAGACCTTGACAAAACCCTCCAGGTGCATCCCAGGATATTTTTGTATGCTTAACACACAAGCTGCTCTGCTGTGCATGAACCGCCAGATCTTGCACTAAGCCTCTCGCGGCCACAGATGTTTTTGACAGTAAAACTGATAGCAGGAAACAACGCAAGAGTCACTAATCATCAGAGGGTTGAATCTTTTAGATCTGAGCTTCAGTGGCTCCCCAGCACCCTTTTCTGACAATGCCAAACACAGGGTTCTGGGTGGAAACCAGCACACACCGACAGAGAAGCACAAAGGCTCTGCAGTCCCGAACTGCAGCACTGCCCATAAAGCAGCTACGCACCCATTCTGCAGCCTAAGAGCGATGGAAAATTCCTTACCTCTAATGCTCCTGCAAACATTCCCAAGTGCACAGCACAGCTTCCAGCTCTAAAACCTCTAACCTGGAACCGTATCAGCTCCTATTCTCACACCCTGCATGGTAAAAGGATCTGTAAAGACAGGATTTGTTGTTGCTTCAAGGACTGACACAGTACTGTATGTTCAGCTTGGCTCTGAACTGCTGGGTCTACACTTCAGGTTGTTTTTAGTGCTGCACTTCTACTTGTTTTAAAAACAAAATTGTTGTCAAGTATCATTAGCTTTAACTCTTCCCAAAGCAGGCTTATTAGTGCTCTCATTGCTAAATTCCAGATATTTTTAGCTTTCTGCTGCTGCGCTTTGTTTGCTTTCGATGTAACAAAGATTTGGGCTGTTTGGATATGCCTCAGAGGCTGGCAAAACAGAGCTTAGTGTTGGAAAGATTTCTTCTGCTGAATAAAAATGCATGGCTCGAGGTAACAACAACAGCACTGAGGTCACATTTTGCATGTTGAGAGAAGCAATTCAGACGGACTCTGCATTTCAAGGAAACTTCAGTTTGTCTATTTTAGTAGTTGGCATAACATTCCTTTGCATTGGAATAATATTTTAAAGATGACTACACAGTCACCTGTTCTTTTATGGAAATTTTTTATGGTTTCCCTGACACAAGAGAATCTTTTTTTGTGCCTAACAAGTAGCCTTCACAATTTACCTCTCTCAGATACAGCCCACTGGGAGTCATAATCCCATACTGGAAATATCCCTGCATTTCCATGGAAACAAACTACTGTGCCAAAACATGGGCTTAGTTCTTAGTTCTTCAATGAAGACTTCTGAACAGGGAAGAAACAGAAGAACAGGGAAGAACATGAAGCATGGGCTTCATGTTCAAACTCAATTTCCTAGCACCTAGAAATAAAAAGAAAATTACTTAAAGGTATAGTAGCCATTTATACACTATATCTAAGGCATTATTCAGGTATATCAGCAGCTCCAAACAATTCAGCTTCTTATTTCTCTCCATATTCACTTAAGAGAGTGAGCCTCAAAAGCTCCACATTTGTTTAACAGTGTGCACCTGGACTTATATGTAGCACAAGTGCCCATGCTGTCAATAAGCCACATACATAAATTTTTCTGTAGTGTGCTAAAATAAGGCATTCACAAAGCAATAGCACACATGTGATCTCAGAGTTAAAGCCTTCTGTACTCTCAGCTTCGGTTCCTCCTACAGAGTAAGCTGTTCGTGTCATCACAAGGGTATTTGCAACTTAATAGTACTTCTGTTGTGGTATTCAGATTACGAGATAAGGGGGTCTATTAGAGTGAAAAATACCATCATATTTCCATCTGTCTGGCAAAGACAAGAACTGGCCGTTGGTATGCTAACAGCCTGCTGACCCAGCTTAGTGTTATTCTCATGTTTTTAAGAGCAAGAAAACAGAAAATACCAGCTTTTGAAACTTTCCTTACACTGTGAAGACTTGATCTTTCAGCAGCTTCTAACACACTGATTCTTCAAGAATCCACAGACAGCAGATTAGCAGTTTGTCAGTCGGTGATTTACTGGGATGGAGCAAGCAACACATGCTTTCTCCACTCCTCATTCCCAACGCCAGCATGTGAGATCCCACAGCTCCAGACCTGGGTTTGCTCATTATACAGCTTTAAACTGCCAAACTCCGAAGAGCAGGAACACAAAGAGAGCAGGGACAATAGCCACTTGAGCACTGCACTGGTATTTGAAAAAACATCCAGCTCAAAGCATACTAGGAACAATTTAGCTTCTCCATCTGCCTTTAGCTTTGAAACACTAATGGCTAAGCCAGCCTCTGAAATCTGCAAAATCTGCACCTGTTAAACTGGAAATGTGCAAATGTGAAAACGCAGACAGCAGATGTGCAATAGTCAAGGCATGTCTCATTTTTTGCTAGGACAGTTTGAAGGCTACTGTTGTCACATCTACCAATTCCCTTCTCTAGCTACCATACTATTTCTGTATGACACAAAGAATTGTATTATCCAGAGAACTGGGAAAGAAGCAAAACTGCTTAGTGTCTCCCCAGAAGAGCCTCAAAGCCTGTAGTCCTTACATCATGATGAAATTAAACACAAACCTTTAACCTAAGCAGGAGAGCCTCGTTAGAACATTTGTATTGGAGCCCAGTACCAATAAACAGACAATAACAGTATCTGAACAGGAGAACAAATATTTCTTTGTAGCTGCTTACGTTACAAGCTCAGCAGCTTTTTAAAGTATTCAGTTCAATCTTTCACGTCTAAAAGTCCCACGTTTATACTTTGTTTTTCATCTGTGCAATCCAAATTTTTTTTATACAAGCTACAAATTCATTAGTCCCATTTCTTGGTTGTGGAAACTGAAACACAGAAAACTGACACAACTTGGCTACAGTAAAAATACTAGATCGACTGAAGAACCAATTCTCAATTCACCTGCCACCTTTTCCCCCAGATCACACGCAGCAACAAGCCAATCCTACCTTCTGGTTGAGTGTATCTTTTCCGGAGTCAACAGGTAAAGAAAAACATTTCAAAAATAAGATGTGGGTGTGAAAAACTTCCCTCTCCTCCAAACTGCAAGGATGGCTTAGACACAAACGCCTACTTGAGGAAGGGGCAAAACCTGTTTATGCATGTCGCGCTTTGGAGTAAGTTGGGAAAGACTATAGCTGTCTTTCCCATGTCTTTTCCCATGTGATGAGAAGGGAAATGCTACAACTGAAAGCATAAGCAATTTTGCAATAAAATCTTTGCAGTTCACCAAATCTTGGCATTAAATTGGCAATGTTTCCAGGATGCAAGCTATATTCCAAGCAGATTATGCTGCATTAATCGTATTTGCACACAATAAAAACAGTTTTTTTCAAGCCTCATTTGCCATTCTTTTTTATTAAAACAGTTTTCAGCAGCCAATGATAATTTTATTATTGATTTCTGGAGAACATGGAAGCAGCTGTGATTTAAGTACAGGAAAAGCATTCCAAATGAAAGCATCCTGCCTACTGATATTACATCTTATCTACCTCAGAGACAGAAGATAAAACTTTCAACAACACCATAACTTTTGGAGAAGGAGGGCAGTCACAGAGGAATCTTTTCAAGCACAATTGAGTTTGTAATTCTTACTAATTCCCTCTCCATCTGCCAATGGCCCGGTGTGAAATTACAGCCAGCTTGAGAACCCCACTGCTTTAGCTCTGCTCCTGTCAAGGGACGTCTATCCATCACCTCATTGTGCAACCTGTCCCATTTAAGACCTAGTGATGCCAAGGCCTCCTGCATTACTTGGATCCAGACCTACCAATTACAAGTGTAGCTCACACTGAGAAGGAAGCAGCCAAATAAAATGCTGTGTGAAACCAATATCTCTGTGCTGCTTTTCCAACGGGCCTCACCAACTCCTAGTCTCAGGTGAGTGTTGCAGTGAAGATTCTCTACAGACATACCTTTATCTTTCTTCCTGCAGTTTGCAGTAAACACCAAACAGAGAAGGCTGTCCATCTTTTGGATTACATGCAACGTTTTCCTTTACCAAAGCATGGGCAGTTTTGACAGTGCTAGTAAAACAGGAAGGCAGACCAGAATTGTTACTGACTACTGGTCTTCTAGCCAGTCAGGATGAATAAGCAGAGATGAATCATTTGGATAATAAAAGAAATTACTATTTAGCAAACAAAAATGCACTGCAAAAGGACCTTGAAATCTCTCTAACTTAAGGATTTAAACAGGAAGGCAGGCAGCAAGGTCAGCAGTGGCAGAGAATGAAGGGCTGCTGGGGTGACGGCTGTGTAACATCACAGAAACTTGTCTTAATCCCCGCTAACAGCAAGGGCTGAAATAGCTGATGACTCTTGCTTGCATCAAGCCCTCCAAGATTCTAAGCAGCAAGTATTTAACTATGCACACAAACCACAGTCAAACCCTGCTGTTGCTGTTCTTCCTGCTCCTTCAACTTTCGTCCCAACAACACCTAGCTGAAAGGAAACATTCCTTTATGTACAAAATATGATTCACTAAAACAAGCAAACCAAACAGACTGAATAGGAAGGGGATAGTCAGCTTCATATACAACACAGATTTCTGAGCCTCTAGTACTAGTGTAGTACTAGACTTAGGGAGACTTGGGAGTTTCCATACATGTAGGAGATCTTATTCACCCCATGAGGATGCAACAGCAATCCTTGATGGGAAAACAAGGAATCTAAAACCTGTGAAGAGTTATTTCAATTTGCTTTTGTTTTATTTTGAGCTCCCAGCAGTCAAACTAATTCAAGCTGTAACCACAGTAGCTACAAATTCAGCACTTTAATGTCCATAATTTCTCAGAAAAAGAAGGCTAAAACCTTCAGGCTCTTTTCTCAAGACAAATAGACTTTGTTTGCTGAACCCACCCATTAACAGTATTTCTCAACCCTACGCAAGGAAAGAGACAAACACAATGAGAGAACATATAAGTTATTAACAAGAATTCAAAGTTTAACCTAATTTTGATATGAAAGCAAACAAAATTACTGTGGCAATGCTGTATCGGACAGCCTTGAATTTTTTCAATTCTGAGTTAAGTGGTCCTTTAATTTAATAAGGTCAAGAAATACTACCCTATAAAACAATGCATTAAATCATATTTTATGTGCAATGTAACATGATGACACTAAAACTGCTGTCAGTTGGCAAGCTGACATTCTCAGTCATCCTACTAGTAGAATACATGATCACCGCAGCATGTGTGTAATTGCTGTTACAATATACTTCAAAATGGAAATACCACATCCCTACCAAAATTAGTTTATTCTAGACAGAAAACAGTGTTATTGTAAGTAGGTTTGTGTTCTTAAATTCATAAAGAACAAAACTGTCTCAAGCTTCTAAAGTTCAAAACAAGTCAAGTGATTCTGACTTCTTTGGTACTGAACCACCTCCTAAGCAAGACTTTTGGTGCTGCCAGTGGCCGCTGGTTTGGGAAGAAAAAAGACAGAAGAGTGACAATGTGTTTTCTTTTACTGACACCACAGCCTACTCTTCACATGACAGGTAATTCAAGGTGTTCCAAAATAATCATTTTTCTTCTGAGATGTCAAAATGTGTGACTGTCAGCTTTGGGATGAATGTCATCAGTTTGTTTCTGATGTGAAAGTTCACGCGAGAGAGAGGGGAAAGGACCATGGCATATAGTTTTTGGCAGGGTGAATGGATCTTCAATCATTAAATGTGAAGATTGTGCTTGCTATATTTTTAAACAACTTTACAGAAATGTGACTTAGCAATATCTGAAAGTACAAATGCAGAAAACTAGATGAGGAGCTGATGACACTGGCGATGGTTCCGTTGTTCTTCCTTGGTCTATTTACATGTCTTGAATGGTACCCAAAAGGCTTCTGCTGAGCATGCACTATCTGGTATGCAGATACCATTTACGAATGTTAAATTACAGATAAACTAGCTTTTTACGTTGTTTTTTTTTTTAATCTAAACAGTAGCATGTCCATGTGAAAGAGTGTGTAAGTGATAACGTGCCCAGACAGAAAACACGACAGGGTCTAATGAATGCACTACAACATACTAATGTAATACTTCACTTGCCCCACTTCTTCATTATTATTTCCAATTAATTAATTATAATCATATTCTCACACTACAATCTTTAAAGCCCCTGAAATGAGTAAGTAATTTTTCTTGTGTGTGACAGTTATATATAGCAAATAATGGTCAGATAACAAAAGCCCACATGGAGAAGAAAGGATGGCTCTGAGACGTAAGAAAAACAGGCAATTTTGTATGTTAATTTCCCAGTCAAGTGAAAAAAAGGGAAAGAGTACTTACCAGGTATAATGCTTTTCATCTGCAAAAAGCTTTCCAACCTAATTACATTCTCACAACTCCTTGTAAAATAATCTGCAACTATTATCTGTGTTGTACCATGGAAGAAGACATAGGACAGCAGCCTACTCCAGAGCGGTTCAGATTTCCAGTTTTCTGCTCAGACCACATCCCATTCTTTTTCTGCACCATACCCTGTCTCTCAACTCCCCTGAATACACCAACTTTGCCTGCTTAACTGTAGCACTGTGATCTTCCAGCCTTGGAAGCCCCAAGTTTTCATGTCCCTGGGTACTGTTTTATGATGCTTGAAACATTCACATTTTTTCCTCTCATCAAACCAAGCATCGTTTTGTGGATAACATCACATTTGCTCAGTATTTACAGGAACAAGCAACACTCAAGTAAAATGAGCAGTCAGAGAAGTGAGGATAGTGCAGAATCCCTCCTTCTGTCAGGATGAAAGTTACCAACATGCTTCATGCTCCACGCCAGCCCCACTGGGATCATCTGAGTCCTTGGGAAACGCTGCCAGCTTGCAAAAGGCACAGAAGTTGTTTTTCCATTACAGAAGTGAAACCCACTACTCTTTTTTTTTATTTTTTTTTTTATTTTTTTTTTTCATTTAAAGCATTTGTTCTTGAACAACTGATTTGCGCTCCTTAAAGGCACTGCCACAAGACTGTCACAGCTGGGAAATACAAACACCAAAAGCACGCACCTGCAGTAAGATCCAGCAGTGGCAATAACTTTAAACAGATGTATAAATAAGGTGTTGAACAACCAAAGCTCTTATATGTAACTACTGCCTCATGGATAACTGCTTAAAAGAACAACAGCAAGTGATCTAAAGATAAACTGCAATTACCTGCCACAGCCTCCAAAATTCCTCCTTGCAGCATTGTGTTGAACAGTGAGCACATGGAAACCTCCCTGCCCTTTGCTTAGCCACTGACCCCGGCTCCTGTGACCCTCACACTGCCCTTAGCCACATTACTCATCTCTCATTCCTTCTCAGTAGACACAGTAACTAGATGACCATAGTTAACATACTGCATTAACCTATTATTAGGTGACCCTGACACTCTACCTCACATTTTCTCAGTTTATATTCACAACAATTCTAAATTGAAATATCAAGGGTGATAGGAACTTTTTATCCACAGCCTTTAAAGTGGTAATGAGAAAGAAAGCAGGATTGTACATGACATCCTCAGTTACAGCCTGGGTGATACTACAACCTAGGAAAGTGGAAGTGGGCTTTTTATCTCTTCCTTCCTTAAAATGCATAACAAGTCTGATTATGCAGAAAACAGTAACTTCACCCCCCCCTTCATCATCTCGGAGAACTTGCCTGTCGAGTATTTGAAAGATGGAGAAGTCATGCAAAAAATTTTATGAAACTAAAAGGTCTTATGCAACCTCCCAAAGCCTATCTGCCACAAAGAATGGGCAAAGCTTTCTAAATTAACTTGTTCAGCTGACGCAAGACACTCCCCCTGCCTTGCCTCTTCTCAAAATGGGTCACTGATGTGGCCAACCGAGGAGTGGGAAAGAGGAAACCCTATTCAAAAATGACACTCCCAGGGGCACAGGAGAACCTGCTGGCTAAAGGTGTAGACCACCATAGGCACCAAGGATGAAATAAATCACCTCGTTATTCAAGGCTGAGCTTGCACCGGGGCAATGTCAAAATATAGTGGAATCTAAGGAAGCAAGTAGGCTTATTAAGCTTTGGCTTCCTTGACACTCATAATCACTTGAAACTGTACTACAGCAACACGGCTTGTGACCAAATACAGCTTGCAGATAAAATATTAACAGGAAACACCTAACATGAAAGTGCAACAAATAGGGAACGATATATTTGCTAACAGAAGAAGCACCTGCTAACTGGAGTAGCCCATCCAGTAACTGGTCTTTGCTCAACAAGAAGCAATATTCCAAACTAAGTCAATGACAAAAAAAATTAAGATACTCACCAGCAAGTGTATAATCCATATCAAAACCAAAGCACTTTATCTTCTCCATGGCTAAACTTCTGTTTACAAAGACCCTGTAAAGAGAGAAGAAATAAAGCCATAGGTATGAGCATTTTCAAAATAATCACAAACACATTCTGTCAGCTGTCAGGATGTCTGGCCATCTTAGGTCAAAATCAAAAAATATACCTGAAAGCGGAGGCCTGTTTCATTTTTTGCCATGAGTTCTCCTGAAGCAAAGCCATGACTTTGCAGGGTTATTCTAATTATTGGTATGCTGTCTAAAGACATACACGCATGCATGCACACACACACGGCTTTGCATGTGACCTGCAAAAATTCCTAAGAATAGAAGTGAAAAATCTCCAGAAGCAGAATTCAGAGCTCAAGTAAGAGGAAACTGGAAGCAGAGGATCAGAAGCAATACAATTTGCTTGATTAAAACAAATTATTACAAAGAGGTAACAAGGAAAGGAAAAGAAAATAACATTTCGGTGAATAAATGCTCACAGCATTTGAGCCTTCTCTGGAACTATATCTGGAAATTCAAAGCAAACCTAAACAGATCTGTTTCCACACTTACACCAATAATATCAAAAGCATTTAATAAAGCTCTGAAAAACAGCGACTGAGATAAAGCTTCATGCACAAGAATATACTATTTCTAAATTGAAAATTTTTCCTTTTAACTCCCCTGCAACTCCTAAACAAAACCGCTATTTTTTAAATTCCCCTTTTACTATTAATGCTTATTGCAATGAGAATCTAAGCTGAATACTTCCAGGTCCTTTTCGATGACAGCATTTTAATACACCATGTTCGATTTAGTTTAAGTAAATAACATTGTAAAGAAATAGGTCAGAGAATATAACAAAAGCTTTTCTTGCTTCCTGTTACAACTACTACAGTAACTAAGCTGCTTATGTTTCCCCAGAACTTTAAACCATACAGCAAATCTGGAATTCAGCAGGACTTCTCTCTACCATCTCTTATCTGAACTTTAAGAATGAGAGTTAGAGCTCAGCTGCGGGATGGAGGCTGAGCTTCTCAACACTGATCTCAGACAGAAATCCCACGTACTGCTCGAGCTGTGATGCCGAGACAAAATTCTCCTCTATGAGAAAAGTCCCAGAGCCTTCACCTGTACTCTGATTTCAGTATGTGAAAATTCTCCAAATATTTAATAAGTGCATTGCCCTCAGCAGAGTAATTATCCTCTTAAAAACTGAGATCAGCATTGCTGCCGTGTAGGAGGAGTGGCGCAGGGACAGCAACACAGCAATGGAGACGGCAAGTGTAAAACCAAGAACTCGTACGTTCTGAAAAGCTGAAAGAAGCCACTGGGAGATTCTGCTCCGCACGCACGTTCTGGGCAGGTGGCCGGCATAATGTGTCTGTTTAACTGCCCGTGTTAACCCGCCACAGCTCGAATTTTAACAGCAAACTGCTAACATCAAACTATCACACTTCTATGCAAGTCGTCTTACCTCATCTCTCACCGATGTGCTCCTTGTTTAGTGCGCAGCAGTCTGATTCATCTACTTGTCTGAATCATATTACACAATTCCTTTAAAGCTTCCCTAGTACCAATGCAATTTTGCTTGGATCTGATTTGACTTCAGAAGATCATTATGTCTGAACCAAGACTTAAAGTACTGTATATCTTCTTGGACAGTGTTCTAGAAAACACATCTGTGGCTAATTTAACCAGTCACTGGATATTGTTGTTGTTCCACACAAATCCACTTGGAATACAGTTTCTCTGGCAATAGTATACTTTCCCCCTAACCTTGCACACTCTCTCTGGGAGTCACAGTTTCCTGGCAAAGTGCCTGCCTTTGACAATGGGGCTTGTCACCAAGGGGCCTCAGAGTTCTAGATGACGCTCTTTTCTGATAGATTTATGTATTACCTAAACAAGACAAAGTGATGAAAAAAACCCAACTGGAAACTGGTAAAAAAATGCCCTTTGGAAATACGAGATGGGATTGTAAATCACTAAAATTCACTCCTGAAATAGCTGGCTTTTGAGTAGGTGGAGCAAATTATCAAATCTGCAGTTTGAATCTGTGTTTGTCTTTTAACATTGAGATAGCTCTGATTTTCAAGAGGCCAATACGAAATGCTATTTGGTATTAAAGACAGTCTCATACTTTGTATAATGAAGATGATTACATTCTGTTGCTGCTGAGGCCAGGAAGCATAATTTATTAGCTAATTCAAGCATACAATTTCTGATCTCGTGTTTGTGCCGTTTGTTTCTGAAAGTGTGGAGCTTTAAGAAGGAATAACATACCTCTGGGAGACACTAGTAACCCCTATTTTGTCCAACCTGCGGAATCCAATTTTGTCCTTGACTTTAGCCTTAGCCCCCAGAGCATAGTTTTCCATCCTTCTGAATAGGACAGGGATAGGAAGGGAAATTTAAAGAAGCTCAGAAGAGTGTTTCAGAATTGCAACATTTGGGAACAGACAAAAACCAAGCACTAAGATGGAGCTGAATGCGCTTATAAAAAGGGTAATACGACAGTGCCTGTGAAAGGCAAAAACAAGGGAGCTGTGACCCAAGAGATCTCTTCCAGTCCAGCCTGCCTATGTTTAGATGATGACGACACCAAACTGACCAAAAACCGTGGAAAGATCTCTAAGCCTCTAACATTTTTTTCATCCCTTGCTTTCAGAGTATTTACAAGCTGAACCCCGAGACAAAAAAAAAAAAAAAAAA
>VUYV01000011.1:3508770-3543806 GCA_008711295.1 Anarhynchus alexandrinus | reverse complement strand
TGCTTTAAAAATATTTAAAAGCTCAACCCCAAAAAAAAAAAAAAAAAAAACAACAAACCAGCACGCGTTGATACAGAAGATCTGGAAAAGTTTACTGAAGGCAATGAAACGAACAACATCTATTAGCATATTTTTGTTCCAAAATAAGTCTTATGACTAAAACATGAAAATTACTATACCAGCCCCCTCTTGGTAACAGCTGGTAAAGATCTCTCTTTCTCCATCAACTCGTAAATATTGCCTATGACCTAGAAACCATACATGGCAGGGTCTAATCATGCCCCAGCAGTGCACAGGACCTGGCAGATTTCAAGGCATCCTACCGACTGATTTGATGTGGTAATTACTTCACCCACCAGTGCTGGAGTGAAACAGAGCAAATATTTTAAAAAGCTAAAGAAGGTTATTACACAACATGTTCAGGACAGGAAATGAGAACACTTTAATCAATTAAACCTGGATATGCCTTGGCAGATTAAATGGCAGACTAAACAGTGGCAAAAGAATACCGAACCAATTTCACTTCTCTTGTGAAGGCACAGCCAGATATTGGGTTATTTTGTAGGCAATCAGGACCTCAACTTTAAATCCTGATAAAGGAAGACATCTCCCATCTCCCCTTAGCCCCCCCAGACACAAGGGGCTAAGTAGATACTTACAAATATTTACTCCCAGAAGCTTGCCAGCTTAATTCCAGGGGTTTACTCAAAATAGTAAATATATGCAGTATCCCAGAAACTAAAGATAAAAGTTGAGATTAAATCACCACGACAGTTTCTGGGAAGAGCCAGGTGCTTCTCAGAAGCTGCAGACATAGCCCGTTTCAAAGCTGTGCTCAGATCCTAATGGAAGGTACGTTCAGCCTGATTCCAAGAACACCGATCAAACGTGTCCATTGGCTACGAAAATGTAACGTCTCCACAGAAGACACGGTATAGAGAAATGACAGGAGTTGTTTTTAATAACTATAAAGCAAAACCAACACTAAGACCCTAAGAACACTAACCACCTGAGAGAAAAGATCTTCTGGTCTCTAAAGGAAAAGATGAGATTACAAGTTTTTTACAGCTCATCTAGATAAACAAAAATCAAAAAAGCTTCCAGATTACAAACAGATGAGACAAAGTCAGAATAAGAGAAAAACTAAAATCACCCAATATTTTTAGGCAAGGAAGTTTTAATCTAGAATAATTTTTCCACTTGCCAGAATCAAAAGAAATCACTCCCTCCCTTCCCCTGATTTTGTTTTTTTCCATTCAGAAAATAATCATTCTAACTAGGAGCACTGGAGTTAAAAATTAAGCTGATCTAAAAATTTAATAGCACTGGGCAGTAAGAAAAATCAAATTGCAGGCATAGTATGAGAACACCCTCTCCATTCCTTGTGCTGAGAGGCAGAGGTGGGTGTTGCCTAAACCCAACACCCCAGCTCCACACCTGTCTGCAACCAGAGCATCTCCTTAAATAGGACATTGCCTTTCTCCTGCCTTCCTCTTTCCTTCCAGATGAAAAACCAAGCTTTGTATTTCTGCTTTGAGGAATATCCCTGTGAATCTGCCACGGCTTTGCACTCCCTGTGCAGTGTGGCTGGAGCAGTCCAAGGTGCCGGTGCTTGTGGGGAAGCCGGTTGAGGGACCATCTCCAGCCCCATCAGCTCCCTGAGCCAGCACACGGCACAGCTGGGAGTGGGGAGGCAGCAGCCTGGACTTGGGCTGGCTTAGCCTGGCACAGATCCACACCTTTAGAAAAATGGACTTGAGGAGCTGTTTAAGGGAAACCATGAAGCACATTTCCTCCCTAATGAGTTCTTCCTCCAAGATTAAACCCTGCAGCTTGGCCACAGCAGAAGGCTCTCAGTGATGACAGTATTTATTTTCTTTTTGAGCTCTACAAATTAATTGTGCTGGATAAGAGAAAAATGTGTTTTATTACAAGGAAGAAGGAACTGCTGAGCATGCATAAAGGCAGTCACAGAGAGCCCTGATATCCTCAAAACTGCAATTCACAGTCCTTTGTATTTTTACAAGAGAACTGATCTTGGTTTTGTTACTGTTCTTGTCAATCAATTCCAAGGCAGGAACCTAAATCCCAACTCTTCTCAAGTAACACAGGAGAGGAACGAATGCAGAGAGGGAGAAATGTTTTTATTTTATTTGTGCAAAATCTCAAAAGTATTCTGTGCCCTGAATGAAATTTGCATGTATAATATTATTGTAATATGACCAACAAAATAAACAAAATGCACAGAATTATACAACTGAGGAGGAACTTGGCACATGGCTCACAACTCCTCATAGCGAGAAAATTAAAATGAACAATGTGAGGCGAGGTTTCTGGAACGGAGCACTTTTATAATGATTTTCCAAATGTGTCTAGAAATACCTTGCAGCAAGAAGCATTCTTTGTCAGGACAGTATGTTTCACCAGAAATTAAATAAATACAAAGAAACTTGCAACAGTGCTGAGTAGAACAGCAAATACAGTGGGAGCTGGCTAAGTATGACCTACATGTGCGTTTAAAAAAGACTGTGGTGGACAGTTGGGCTCGAGCCAGCCACGAAACAGGGACTGACTAGCCAGAAGGCTCAGATTCCTGTTTCCTCAAAGTTTAGGCACTTTGGTTAATCTTCACTTTATGGACAACTTCCATGTTTTCGTAAGCTCGAAGAGTTAAAAAGAAATAAGAGGGAACTAAATGGATTAGCTTTTAATAATCTCCCATGTCCAAGTTCCCCACAGCTTCTTTGAAAGTGCTAATAATGAAAAAAAAATTAGTCCCCAGATGTTGTGTGGCTGGGGGAAATGTGTCACTACATGACATTATAGTTCTGGTTACAGGTGACTTCCACCACCAGCAGTGAACTTAGATGAATCCCTCACTGACCTTATGTATCTGGCACAAATCCTGTGAGCAACCTCAAGAAGATACTAACATATATCAAAATGTCTTGTCTTTGGGTATTGGTACCTGTCTTAGAGGGGATATGAAACAAACTGCTTTAAACTACTAAAACCAATATAATCATTCTTTTGCTGAATCTTCCCTCTTTAGGCAGGTAATGACCATTATTATTTATCATACCATTTTGGTCTTTTTTTTACACTGTTAAATTTTCAGAGATCCACTTTATCCCTTCTTCAACCGAAGAGGAATATTCTGACAGGTCAGTATGTTTGTAATCTTATTCAGAGATAGTGTTTGGGCTCAAGATGACTTTAAGCAGATGAAACAGTATCAGATAGGGGAGACAGAAGAAGGGCACCAAAATTTCCTGGCCACTTCTAGTTACATTTCCAAAATACTGCCCTGCAATTTCACAATACTAACTGTCCTTGCACAATTATAGTGACATAAAACTGGAAAATCAGGTTATGTCTGGAACTTAGAAGTCTGATGAGGCTGTATCCAGAAACACGACTATGAGCACTTCCCTCTGAAATTCAGCAGGATTTCAGCTGGAAGGAGATAGCCTTGGCCATTTCTGTTTCCATTGTTTGGGTTTTCTTCCCAGGCAACAGCAAAGTGCCAAGAAGCTCACATATGGATTCCATCCCAAAATAACACCCGTCTGCTCTGTGAAACTATTAAAGCTAGGGATCATGGGACATTTTTAATGTAATTTCTTTATTATTAATTTGGCAAGTGTTCTGCTTTCTCATAAGCTCGCCCATTCTGCCGCCTTAACACTCCCTCTCCCTCCTCTCTCCAATGTCCAAAGCACTAAAGCAAAATAAATACGGCGAGCCACATGCTGCCCTCTGCTACACACATGCCACCGCACAAGTCCAAGGAGGCTGCACAAAGACATATGAGGACAGACCGTAGGCAGCAGTGCCTACAGAGCTAGCTCATTTACAGTTACATGAAAATACCACATTACCTATCCAAACGTGTCTGATGAAAGGAGCATTCAGACTGATAAAGACTCTTTTCTCATTTGCCACCTCAACGAACCGATCATTTTAAAGGGACTTTATATATAGCTACCCAAATAGATAAACAGTTTCAAGCCTCATAGCCTAGTTTATATAACAGTTCCACCTGTTTGCAATCACTGATGTTCCCGTATCTATAAAATGAAGAAACTTTAGCAGTGAATAGCCTAGACTTTATAAATTTGAACAAACAAAAATACATCTTTAACCCTAGAGATCAAACCAACCAGTTGGTAATCCTTTTACTTTGTCATTATTAAAGCATGTATCATTTTTTTAGCAGGATCTCAGCATACATTAACAGCTTAAATCACTTAACTCATATTACCACCATAGGATGCTTTGAAAGCAAATTTGAGCACAAAAATGAAAGCACAAAACTATGAAGCAACATATTCAGTACTCTGTGAGCGGTCAGCAGGAGAATTAGGACTAGGAATCACAATGCCACATCCCCTGCGCTAGTCAGTAAACAACAGAGCAAGAAAACAAAACTAAAACAACAACAGAAACCCCATGTTCAGGATGAGAAGTCTCAAATTACTCTGATGCACAATGTTAAAAGCATCCCAAAGTCTGCATGTTTAACAAAAAGGCCATCTCAGCCTTACTGCCCTGTTAAACCAAAACCACAGAATAAAAGTAAATGCAAATACCTGTTTCCTGGATCTTGGTAACTGTCAGTAACAAGAGTGGATGGAACACCAACTTTTTCCATTATTTGCTTTAACTAGATGTGGTTGCTATTTAAACCCTAAAGAGCTATGTGAGATAATCCAGAGGGTGCCTAGAAGTACTCACTCCAAGTTAAAAAATAGACACTAGGGCAATTTGGTGGCTCAGAGTCAACCTAGTTCTTGCCTAATTACAATCACGTTAAATGACAGTACTCCTCCAGAACAAATGACCTAGTGATTATCCTCTACCCGGAAAAGTCAACAAGCAGTGCATGAGGGAGGTGGCCTCGCAACCACACACACTAAGGAAAAGCCACCTAACAGCTACACATCCATTTTATTTCCGAATTAAAATGTATGTTGCCAACAGCAGAGTAATGCAGTATCCTCTTACCAGTGACCTCTGCTAGAGAATGAATAACATCTAGCTTGTATATTAATTCATCTTTAGACCTCACCTCCAACAGGCGCCAACAATGTTGTATAACGAGGTTGTGGCTGATAGTAACACTAGCTAACTCAAAGTCTTAGTTAAAGTCATCAGAAATACCCTGAAGATAAAACCCCACCACTTCTCCTCCCCTACAGATTTTTTCTAATTCTTGATGTTGCTTTTACGGCCCTTGAACTCTACAGCATAGCATATGTGTTCATACTCTCAAGCTTTGCTTACTTCATCAATAAACTCAATACTCTGATTTCTTAAGCAGTTATACAAACTGATCTAAACACCAAGCAAAAATTTTGGGAGGAAGACAGCTATAGGAGGAAAACAGCTATAAATATTTGAACATCCTTGCCTGTGGCATTCAGACATGATTATGATATAGTCATCATACTGAGTCAGTACGCATTACACCAGTTAAACCAGTCTCAACTGGGATTTCTGCCAACAATGTTATGTGTTGAACATCCATCCATCAAGTATGATACAATAAGAAGTGCAACACCTGAAAAAACACATTCCTACTATGAACGACTACAGTAAAACATGACTATTAAAATGGTATCTTCAGAGCTAATTTTTTCAGAAAGTTTTTAAAAAGTTTCATGCCCACAAGAACATTATTTTTAAGATACATTATTTTGCTTGGATTGGAAACTTTTCCCCTTATTTTATGCTGCTTCAACATTTACAATTCAAGCATATCAAATCTCGCGTAGTTCATTAGAACCAGAAAGTTAAATCAATTGGTTTAGGTATTTCCACTGGTATTTAAGTAAGCATGAAGTAAACAAACAGTGAAAAAAATTTTTAAAATTTCACACTTCAGAAAACCGTGTTACTAGCAGCATTTAGAAAATTCCAATTAATGACTTTGAGCCCAACTGCGCTTCCGACATTGGTATCAAAAGCTAGCTCCAGTTATGCTCATCTGCAAATGTGGCCCAGCTGCCAAGCTCCTCCAGCTTTCCAGATTGGGCCCATAATACCGCTGGGACCAGCTTTAAGGTAAAAAAAATGTACTGGTTTTAAATTTTATGTTCTTTTTCATTGTTTTTGTTTCCAAGTCACTTCAGATTCATGTTTTCAAGTTGTTTTTTTTTTCTTTAGCTGCCAGAGTAAGAAAAAAAAGAGAGAAAAAAAGAGAGAGATTGAAAGAAAAACAAAGAAAAAGGAAGGAAGAGAAAGAAAAGAATCTTGACAATGAATGCCGTGTCTTCTATATCTCTTTTTCATAAAACTGGCAGTGCTTCAGCAATATCCAAGAGTTAGAGCATACCTGGACCTCACTGAAACAAATTTCCATCCTAGAACTGATGGCTGTGACCAGCACACATATTCTATATCTGAACAATTATTAAAATACTAAAAAATATCATGTAAAACAGCACAGTGAAATAACTTCAGTCCTAGTCTATCATGTTAAGTCTGCACTTATCTTTTAAGTAACATCACATCTGTTAACACTAAGATCACAAAAAATACCAGAAATAGAAATCTGACAACACTACCTCTGGAATGAGGTTGTTTCAGATTCTTACAATACTGGATTATCAAAATAACTCCCATGAAACTGGTACACCAAAGCCATTAATAGCACAGATTTATACTACAGTCTTGGCATCAGGTTCTCTCATTCTCTTCTGTTCCCTCCCTCCCTCTCTCTCTCTCTCTCTTTTTAAAAGAGGATAGTAATTAGAAAAGTGCATTCCCTTTATGTATTTCCAATGTTGTGCCTTCCATGAAAATCTGACGTGCTAGCAACATTTCTGCTCAATATGTTTTGAATAAGACATTTCTACATTCTAAAAATGGATACCTAAACTATACCACAGACTAATTTTGGACTACCAGATCCCAGCTCCAAGTGGGAAACCCTCCTTTGTATGAGCGCACTCTCATCTTCCATAAGGAAATTCTTTCTGAAAGTAAAGATTTCTTACATGAGTAAGGGTAAACATGATGAGGACTTGAATGTGTGAGCTCTTAAGGACAAGTACCGCTTCCTTTGGATCTTGTATAACACTTAGCAGACTGTCAGCACCTTACCATAACAAATGTTGAAGAAATACTTAGAAAAAAAAATAAATAGGCCTTACTCCTACTTCATTTCCATTAGTCTAAATCCGGAGTAACACAACTGAAGTCACAGGTAAAATTACAACAAAAAGGTAAACCTGTCGATGACTTCAACATGGTGAAGATTTTTTGCCAGGGAATGGTATAAAATCCCTCTCTTTTTATGTGCTATATATAGTTACATTCATTAGACGTTTCCATATCTGACAAACCAGCCGACACAGAGAGACTCAAATAATGCTACCACTTAAGACATGCCCAAACACATTCACTGGAAATTGGAAAGCTTCTGAAATGCATCACAGGATTCATTACTTAGCCTTAGACATTGCAACTTGCACAACCTGGCCTATCATATGATGCTAAGGCGTTCTTCTGTAATTAGATTCCATTTGAAGACTCAAAAGATACCTAATACTTTCAAAACACTTCCTCAGAAATACCACCGTATATGAATCACAAATGCAACATGGCATTTAAACATGAGGTTGGGAAACTTGACTTCTTTTTCTGTTTCTATATCAGACATATGTCTCCCTAACTCCTGATGAATACACTCTGATCATCATGCTGCATGACTTCTCAATTTAAAAAAGCTAAACTTTGAAGAAACACCTCCCACAAACAGAATACTGACAATTACTAGATGCTGTTGTTTTTAACTCTGTAACAGTCCAGGCATCTGATAAGGATACAGACTGCATCGATCTTTTATGCTCTACGCCTGGAACCTTGGGAGCTGTGGGCTAAATTTTTGGCTCAACCAAACCTCTAACGTGATCTTGTGAAAACAATCTAGTATCTATACTGTGACTCCCAAACTGTAACATGAGTGTGATAACATTTCTTGTATTCTGTACTCTATTTTGTTTATTTAGACTGTAATTGTTTTACAGCAAAGATGATTTTAGGCATGCCTACCACAGAAAAGGAGGCTGAGATCCCATCTAGCGCTTCTATATGCTCCTGTGGCGTACACAATTAACCATACTAGATATAATTCTCAAGCACTTAATTTCTGCTCCCATTTGATTTCCTCCTCATTTGTATTTGTGCATTCCAGTGTATATGGCTACGCTGTTCCAGTGCGCGCTGCGCACTGCAATCATTACTGTAACACTTCTGCCACTGAGTATTTCTCGACTTGAAAGCTTCTATCCCAAAATCTAACTTTGATTAATCTTTCAAATGCATTAAGAAAGCATACCCTCACTTGCTCTAGTGCATGTATCTCAACTCTACTGTTTGTAAATTCCTGTAGGCCAATACTGTGCTATCTTCTAAGTTCCCTTCTACTTACACTTCTGCAAGGAAGGTGAGAACGACCCTTCTGTTTTACCAACAAGCAAAACCCAAGAAATGTGGGTTTTATGCTAAGTTTATTTCCCTCTGTCTCAGTACTTTAGTTGTGGTGTTACATGAATGACTTACCGGTGATAGGCTTCCCGGCGGTACTTTTTCAGAGCATGCCCATCCATGTTTGCAGGGAGATCTGCTGCATTCTGGAGTCGGTCGCTCCATGAGGTTGTCATCTTCAAACGCTTATTTATTTCTGAAAGGGGCAGAAGAGAAGAGAAAAGCTTGCTTAAGTTCAAGGTTTGTTTCACCAGAAAGTAGTCTGTTTCCTGGTATGAAGAGATGCAATGCCACTCAGGAAGTTTTGCAAAGTAGCCAGTGGAAAGATCTGAGTTTGCAGGTCAAGCAAGATGCCTTCCTCTGAGATGTTTGGTGAGAAAGGGAGTCAAAACAGAGAGTCCAGAAGGCTTTTCCACATGGCTGGAACTGCAAAGACATTCCTATCCATTGTGGTGAAAATGCAGTTAGAAACAGCTGTCATTGCTGAAAAGGGGTATTTTTCACCTTAGAGTTACTAATACACATTAGCTATAAGTGACAGAAAACCCACCCTTTATACACCAGATAAGTTAGGCGGGGCAAACCCTACAAACCCCAGTGGGATTGACCTTGCCACTTTTACCACGTGCTAAAAATAAAGAGCCTTGTCTCTGGCTTTGTTTCTTATTTGATCTCCAAGCAAAGACAAAGCTTCAAACCGATGCTAAATTAGCAGAAACAATTGGAAGGAAAGTAGAAAGATGATCTTTTGTCCTCTGCAGGTCAGCCACATTCAGACAGAGCAAGAACACACTGCAAACCTGTAACGCTAGCAATCCAAATATTCACCAGCAGATCTTCACAAACATCTGCACCCCTTCATAAGTACTGGTTGTCAAAACCAAACCACTGGACAGACCTTCTCATCAGGAAGGCCCTGCAGTGACGAAACAGGGGTACCTTTCCCACGGGTGTTATTAGCACACTGGGGCAATCCTGCTCACCCCCTCCTCCAGCTAGACGCATATCCTGCTGCATCCCTGGCATCAGGGTGGATGATGAAGCAGCCCCATGGTGAGTCAGTTCAGCTCACCAGTCCAAGCCCTCACCCATCAAAACTAACCAACCAAAAGCAAACAAAACTCGGGAAGTTCTCCACTGGTCATCAGGCTGAACCCAGCTCAACCAGTCACAACACTATCATTACAGTCGGTGCAAAGAACGGGGCGGGAGATGCATCCCACAGTTATACCAAATTAGGTATAACACAAAACCATTCTTGTGTAACCCACACAACTGCTGGACCACAGGGCTTGGCTTGTTTGCTCTCCCTTAAAAGAAACAAAACCACCCACAAGCTACACGGGTAATGATACAGCAACAGTTTCTAGACACCTTTAAAATATGACTGCCCTCATTTTACAGAAGAGAAACTAGGTGATTTCAGCAAGTAGAGAGTAGAGCGAGTGTCCAAACGAGCGTTAGAAGTCATGGCACTTTTGGCAATCATATGCGTGCTTGCTCTCCTAGAGGAAATCTGTATAATTTTTTAGTTTTAAACTTGATTAAAGAGCAACAGTTGCAATCATCACAGCATTTGTTAGTCTATTTACCTACTAGTTGCTGGTCATAAAAATCAAACAGACGGCAAACAGCTTGTCTATAAAAAATATGTTCCTCTCTCCCCCAGCATTCTCTGCTTGTCTCCCAGTTACTATAACCAAGGTTTACAAATGCATCTTCTGCCACATCCTAAAGGTCACCAAATTTAGGCCCTGGCAGGCAGCCCAAGGGACCGCATGCCAGAGCTGAGAGCTCTCCCCCCCAAATTCCCTGCAACACACCCAGGAGAGGAGGTCACCGCAGCGAGAGGGCGATGGGCCATTCCAGCCAGCCGCAACTTCCACAACAGGGCATGCAGGGAGACACAGCTTCTAAAATAGCCCAGGCCCCGGCCACCAAGGGCTTATAAGTAATTACCAGCTATTTAAGCCATGCCCAAAGGCAGATGGAAGGCAGCACAGTGCACAGAACTAAACAGCCCGCAAGCATCAACCCATTCCACTTCAAAGGCAGGGCACTGCCTCCAGGAATGCTCCTTACAGGCAGCAAGGGCTACAGCAGTCCTGATGGAGGAGAGAGGCCTCGGGAGGGGAGCACTGCCCATGCAATAGTGACAGACTCCAGGACAGCAGACAGACATGCAGCACAGTGAGGGATCTGGTAGAACCCCAAGACTGCAAACTACAGAAAGGGCTTGTGTCCCCAGAGGGTGGAAAATCATCTTCCCCATGGACATTTCAAGATGGTCCAGATCATCACCACCTTGGTCTTACATGGAGCTATTTTAAAGCTACTAACCTAGAGCTACAGCTTCAGGTCCAAAAGACATATATATTTAAGGCCTCTAAAAGGATAGTTAACTAGCTCTGAAAAAACTGTTGCATGGCTGGTATTATGACTCTTAGGCAGGTCCAGGTCTAGGTCTTCCAGCTGAAACAAGTCCAAATCCTAGTTTCCTTCTATTTAGAAGAGCTACCCTATTCTGCTTACCCAGCCAGACACATAGCAAGATTCGAAGGTTTACACCCACAACCAAAGCCAGAGACTTTCCATTCTGCCAGCCTCTTCTTCCCACTTGATCTGCTTCCCATCACTATCACACCACATGAGAGATGCTGACACAGCTACTAGGATAGGACTGCTCCCAACAGCCATCCATGCCAGACATCTGGTTGCTCACCAATAGTATCCTACAAAATGTCCTAAAATCCAAATGGCAGAAGAACTTTAGCAGGTTACCTTTAACAACATTCTTTCTAAAATGACAAATCAGCAAAGCAGTTTGAGCTGCTATGTGATAAACTTTCCCCTACAGTACGATAAACCAGACTGCATCATTCTGTTTGTGCTGGGATTCAAAAAGCTGAGGCTTGAGGAAACCACAAAAATCTGAGTTTCCATAATTAAGCAAGAAAGGCCTGAATTATTTTAATGTTCCAGCAGTTTTTTGCTGTAGCTGTATGAACAGAGTTCATAGGCAGGACAAGGTTTGTAGACAGAGGCAATATCTTTTATTAGACCAAACTGGTATGGCTGGAAAAAACAGACAAGCTCTTGGGCACACAAGCTTGTCTAAGTTTTCAAACTCTAACAGTTGCTCTAATAGAAGATATTACCTCTACCTTCAGGCTTTGCCCTGATTTATTCATTAAAATCCTTCTTTTAATTTTCACACAGCATGAAATAAAAAAATCTTATGCTGAAGTTTTGTATTACAAGAACTCAAAGGCACTCTTACAGCTTAGCAGGCTCCACTGGGACTGTGACAAGAGCCTACTGCTCTGAAATAAAATAGTAACAACTGACAAAAAATACTGTGATGGATGTAGATATTGTGATGGATGTTCCCCACCCAAAAGTCTTACACAAAAAGTCTCATGGATTTCAATGAAATTGTTCTGATGCTTCGAAGGTGTAAAAATCAGCCTACCTGCACGGGTAAGAGATATGGGACCTGATCCCTGAATACAATTTCCTTCTTCCAAATAGAGAGAGAAAAATAAGAAGGGCTGAATCACTCCATACACTTGTACGCCACTGGAATAAACATCTAAGAGAGCGGGCAGCCAGCCAGGCAAGATTCTCAACTCTGAGCAACTGAAATACGATGCATCTCTCTTTAGTTACAAATCTATTTTTGAAATCAATAATCTGTAAATAGCTTCACATAAAAATAGAAATCTTTACATAGATAAAGCATGTCAGAACAACTCCCCATAATTTATTGCAAACATGCTCCTTGCTAGTACAGTCTTAATTAAGCATCTGAGAGCATCAAAGCTTTGATACAGAGCTACTATCCAGCACATATGCTTTGGTCCAAAAGAGCATGAGATTTTTAGCACATATTTTGAAATAAGTCCATTTGCTTCTTTTGTCAGGTTTTGACTGATTTCAAGTATTATCCATAGTGTATTTTTTTCAAGTACTCAGACATACAAAATAACCTGTCCAGAAGCATTCCCCTTTGAGTTTTACTATTAATTTTCTTATCCTTTTTGGCCAACAAATAGTCAGAAATTTCTGCACCTGATAATACTTGATGTGTTCAGGTTAAATGCACTGCCTGTGTTTTTTCTAAGTTTGTTTTAACACTTTGATAATGCAATGCCAAATCAGAGGCACCCACGCTAAAACGTAGAGATGAACAAAATAGCAGCGACAATCCCACTTTTTCCAGGATATTCTCCGAGAATTTATATAGCAGAAAACAAAAGCATCACTAACCAATCCCAACATTGTAGCATACACACACTAATTTGCCATGCACTACATCTGCCTCTTCTCACATGTTCTGCTTCAAGAATCCTTAATACTTTGTCAGTACGACCCACGCATGTATGTGCACAGTGGAAAGCAGAGAGAAAAATCATCACACCTAACATTAGCTACTTAAAAGCTTTGCATCCAGAGGCTGTGGATGTACAGACAAGTCTCGTGGTGCCCTTGCCAAGCCTAGAGTGGTTCCTGGCTCCCTGCTGCAATGCTGCTCCATTGCAGGTGGATTTGTGGGGGTCTCAGCAAGGGAGGAATGAACCATGTTAAAATCCTGAGAAAGGGAAGAAGAGAGGGGAGCAGGATTGGGGTTGGTTTGTTCAAAACTCGGATCAAATTCGTGGCCCAGGCCATGGCATGGTCTCACAAACAGGGAGGGGAAAAGCAGTTTTTTTTCTGCAGCCAAGAGGACTGTCCATGCAAGGGTGGTTAAGAAAAGTGAGTCACCCTCCCTCCACCAAGGATTGGTTGCATATAGTTTAGGCAATACAGCACTTGGGACAGCTAGCATCACAGGAGGTGAAACCCACTCATGTTACCATCATATCCTCTGACATCCTGGGATGGATTGCAGAAGGTGGCCAGGACTGCGCCATCCCCCTCAGCAGCATC
This sequence comes from Anarhynchus alexandrinus, assembly GCA_008711295.1. NCBI lineage: Eukaryota > Metazoa > Chordata > Aves > Charadriiformes > Charadriidae > Anarhynchus > Anarhynchus alexandrinus. The sequence goes on along the minus strand of VUYV01000011.1, from coordinate 3,530,384 downwards.
TGCTGCTGCCACAGTGCGATCAGGGGCCGGGCAGGCTTCTGGCCTTACCCAGCACAGCAGTTCTTACACCTCCGATCCCAAAGCACTTAAACTCTCATTCACATAATACATTCAGGGGCAGCAAAAGATGCTGTCCCTGTTTTGTCAGCTAAGGATAGTGGGGCACAGAGCAGGTAATAACACAGAACAAATGGGAATCAAATGCAGAAGTCCTAATTTCTCAGTCTCTGTGCTAAAAACCAGTCTGAGTTCCTCGTGCTGTCAGGATGAACCACAGAGATAACATTGCATCTTCCTTGCACAGTATACTTCGACATGAATTCAAATTTCAATACTTAGCATCAACTGGCAGACACTGAGAGGTCAGCTAAAAAGTGTATTAAATATGACTTCATGCTTAACATTGTCAGCTTCATAAATATAAACACACCTTGATATATATGCCCTACTTTAAACTGCACAGTAGGAATAATACCTAGACTGATACACCCTTAGCAAGCTCAAATCTCTACACATTCCTCAGCACACCTGACTTCTGCTCCCTATTCAAACCCTGCATTGACCCCTGCCTCTCCCATGTTGCACTCGCACTCCCAAACTATTTTTCTTTGTTTGCTGCACAACCATTTCAGTCTCCTCTTCAACATCACCACTCAGGCACTGCACTTGATCTCACCTGCCATGCCCACGCCGAAGCTCTCTGCAAAGGCAATTAATCAGTTCACATATAAACACCAATAGTTACCCCTCTTCCCCTAACATGCTGGTCCTTCGACAGCTGCCTCCCTGGAACAGTCCTTTCTGTGCAGGCTCCCATCTCAACCAGGGGATGACTCAATTCAGCTATAGCCCTCAAACACTCCATAAACCCCAACTCTGTGTGTCCCAAACTCACTGAAGGGATGTGGTAGACGAGACAAAGATGAGACATCTTAGGGCTGTCAGAAGGCAAGGTGACATAGACTTTCTAAAACTAAAAATGCCAACTCATGAGAAAAACGTCTGTTAAGTGGCATTTCTGAAACCCAGAACTATTCATGTGAGCTAAATACCGAAATCTCTGCTCACGCTCTGCTTGGGAAGAACAATGCAGAGACAATGGACAAGGGGACTCCCCAGTCCACATTTTAATGTTCCTGATAACTCAGAACTACAGGTCCCAGATGTGCAGAAGTCAGTATGATCACAGAATCCAGGATTACCACCAAAACACACCGGAAAACAGGACAAACTACTCCTTTAGTACATACCAGTGCAACACAAAAAGAAAAAAAGTCTTGTGATAAACCAACTCACAAAAGTTGGCAGAGGTCCCACTTTTGCAGAGCTAAGGACAATAAAAAGAAGCTTTTTTAAGTATGGTAGGAACAAGAGAAATCCTAGCAAGGGAGCAGAGGCATTACTGAACAGAGATGAGGAATAATGCAGAACGCGTAGAATTTTTCAAGTAGTATTTCTAGTTTGCATTGAAAAGAAAAAAGGATGATAGTGTGTTAATCCCTCGATGATAACGAAGTACACCCCGTGCAATTTGCAACCAAAGTGAATGTTACAGAATACACATCAGAAATGAACATGTTTAACCAGCCAGTCTGATAAAGTCTCCCCAGGAATCCTAAAATAATTAGCTGAATATATTTTAGGCTACGTCATGTTTACCTGATGGCAAACCCAGGAAACGTATTGAAAATGACAACACTGGATTCAATTAATGAAGAATTAGAAGGCAAAAATATAATCAGTCTTGGTCAAGTTATCAGTTACACTAGGTATCTAGATCACATCTACAAATTCTTGAAGACTGAGAACTACCTGTACTTACATATGACACAAGCCCCAATGTAGTAGGCTTCCGACTCGCTCCAAGCCACAGGGACCAAATGGATGCCGAATGACGCTCAGATCTTATTCTGAATTGCAGCCTTACACACCAGCTCTAACTGTTGGTTTGCACAGTTCCTCTCCTCTACCCCACAGCTCTGGGATGACAATTCAAACCATTCTGTGTTTCACCGCCAACACTTCTGCTTGATAGCCAATAGCAAATGTTTCCAAAAGGTGTTTTCAATTAGTGATGCTTTTGGAAAATTAGTATGTCCATGACTTGAGATCTCTGGCAACACTGGAAAGCCCACAGTTTCCAAATATAAGCAGTGAAGCCTGAAAATTACCTAAACCAGAAAACTGACTTTTTTTTTCTCCTTGTGACTAAAGTTAAGTTCTTCACTTGAAGAACTTCCACTTCTGGGTGGCCACCACGCTGACAGCAAGGCTTCAGGTTCATGATAGCAGGAAGGACAAAATACGCTCTTCCTATTTGAATATTAAATTACTTCCAAGAGACACTTCAAAGTGTACTCATGATAATTAATACTTGAGGTTGGCTTTAAGCAGGATAATTCTGTATGCCCATTCTGTATGCAGGGTATTAAAGAGGTAGAGATCTGCTGTTAAGAACCTGTTAAAGTTAACCACAGACGTATGTATTGAGCTCACAGTAGATCCCACTGTCAGTACACAAAGACCCACTGGATTACATTAGATTGATAACACTCTCCTGGCTCCATAGATTGTACTAACCCTCCCACCTCCAAGCTGGCAACACCCAACACTGGTTTTGAGTCCTCCTGCAGGAAGGGGATAGCTGTTTCTCTTGGGCACCACCACAGAGCTGACATCAATGAAGCTGCTTTTTACAAGAGCATGCTTTTAGTGAAATTGGTAAAGCATTCCCAGTCATACATTTATTTGACTATGGTCTGACTGATAGATGATGGTAACTCATGGGTTATTTCTCAATGGGTAAGGTATAAGAAGGGAGAGTGCTACTCATATAGCTTATTGTAGCATTTGACGTAATTTCAGGCTGAATTTTATCTCTGTCGTAAAACCAGATGTTAAAGTAATGGCTATATATCAAATATGTTGTAAAACATGTTTAACAAAACCTTGCTTATTTTACATGGATTTTTTAAATCAGACTATTTCTACTGACAACCATTCCCACAGAGTTGCTGCACAATGCTTAGAGCTCCTGTAATAGTCCAGGACCCAAATGTATTAGTCACACTAAAAAACACAGACAGATAAATTTGGAGTTTCTTCGGGTGACCATCCATTTCTACCCAAGGAGTTCTATTCATTCAGGAACTCCAAGGAGCACTAGTTATTTCAAATATTTTAAGCATTATTTAATTATCATCAATTTAATGGATGGTTAGAAAGGAATTTGGAAAACTATGAAATCCACAGTGCAACTCTGTGAGAAACAAACCTCAAATCTGACCCTCTCTGAGCACCAATAGACCATCCATTCTCCTCATTTATCTCTGAGTTCACTGCCTTGAAACAGGAACCACAAATTCTCCAGTGAGCTAATTAGCATATTTTCTAGCTTCCGTATAACTCATGCTTCTCAATACTTCCTGCAGAATTACCATTTTAGTTAAGTTGTCTCCAATATACTGCTTCTTACACAAACGGGTTTTTAGGGGTAATGCTAGTTCTCTACTTCTCAACGTCTAGTGTGCCCCATATTGTCCCACCGCTAAAAAAAAAAGGAGGGCCATACTTAAGGAATGTGAGACTTGATCCAGAAGAGCAAGAGCTATGACACAGAGAAGAATCAGCAAACATGAGCTCTCAAAGAAATGCTGCAACTGCAGGTCAGATATGAGCCGTCAGATATATCCGTAAGCAATTGCTCTGATTGCACAGGGTCTTGAAAGATTAAAAACTACAGATTAATTTGATCCCTCTGCTGTAATACAGTCTACCCTAAATAAAATATTTAGGAGTTCCTATGTATTTGCTTTAGCTGAAAATCGGGAGGTAAGCTTTGATGCAAATGCCCACCACAACAGGAATTCAATGTTTGATCGATATCTGCAAATACTAAAATCATTGCTAAAAAGATGAAGCATGACAGCATGCTAGCCGAGCTGCAGGTCAACATAAACAGCACGAAAGGCAGAAACGTCAGCATGGAAATGAACACACTGAATTCTGCAAATCAGAAAGGAAAGTTAAGACAAACTTTTCTATTCCAACTCTGTTCTTTTACATCAGAACAATCTGAAGCATCTTTAGCAACAAATAAACTTGCTGGCAATTGACAAATATAAACCGTGGCAACTCAGCAGCAAAAGCATTGCTCCCCCTTCTCAAAGGAGACTGACGGTTTCTTCTGTCCCCTTCAGCTTGTTACCTCCAAGTAACACTCCTGGTGTTCAAACCTGTGCAAGGACCTATTACCAACTCCGGACAGCTGAGCACCTCTGTGTGAGTTACAGTTCCCAAAGAGAGAGAACAAGATGAGACATGCCATCCCCGGAGAGAGAACTGGAAAGCCATCCTTCCACATACCGATTTCAAACCAAGGAATAACTGCCACTCTAACCTGCTATTAAGGATTATACAACAGTAGCTCTTTTGGCAGCAGATCACGGTGTTTCAAAACAATGACACTTTTCATTAGATTCCACGGTGTTTCAGGAAGCAAATACAGACTTAACGGGCCCTTCCCGAAGCACAGTAGCAACCAACAAAGTATTTGAGATGCACAACTCCTACCAGTAGCCCAGTCATTCTGAAAGCATGCAACTGGGTCAGCTTGGATAACGCAAACAGCCAAAAGTCCTCCTAATCTTCTAAACACTGAAGGTGAGGGAGGACATTTTTGTTGGCTTTCCTTACTGACTATGCTTACTGGTAACAAAACCCTCTTGTCTCTGAAGATCACGGTCCCTGCTTCATTAATATTTTATAGAAAAAGCAAAGATACTGAAAGCTTATTCTGGCTTTTTTCTAAACTTTGAAAGTAAAAGAAAGAATAAGGATGTTTTTTCAAAGACACTTGAACCCTCTTCCATGCTGCATGGGCCCTCTCTAGGTGTTTATGGGCTACATAAACAGATGTAACAGCAGAATCAGCATCGGAACCATCTCCAAAGGCTGGAAACACGACTTCACATCTTCCTCCAGCCTTGGCTGAAAGTGGTCCCTGCTCAGCCCAGGTGCGGACAGCCAGCTGGCTAGCCATTCTGAGTCCCAGGGCTCTGGACACAACACTTGCCAAGGGACGTGCTGCTGAGTAAAGAAGCTGGCATACTTGAACTGGGGAACACTGGCTCCTCCTTCATAAAAAAAGTTACTGAAAATAAACACTGAGATCAACAGCTGAAGACGATCCGGTAATTCTGAGAGTTGCTCTGTCAAAACAAGTGAGAACTTTTTTTTTCCTGATAACAGTTTTCTTTCCCAATGCCACTGCCTTCTCCTCCCACCTTCTTTAAGGAAAAAGTTTAGCAAATGCTCATATACTAACTTGGTCTCTCTTCCTTTTGAGATCTTACCCACCAATAAGAGGCAGATGATTGACAAATACACCCATCTTTCCAAAAGAAGAAGGATGAGCTGAGGACTAGGGAAGTCTCACACAGGAGAGAAAGCCTTAATACCCAGCAAGACCCCAGTCTTCATATGCAAAACTTGGCCAGTTTTCAAGTTGCTGTTTGTCCACAAAATACAAACAAGATAAAATAATGATACTCCTCAGCTGTCAGGGGCACTGTGAAGACAAATACAGAAATCATTTAGTAAAGAGGATCTTGATTCTCAGTTATCCTAACATATAGGGCTCCAGACCCATAACAGCCTACTGCAAATTTCACAGGCTTCCTACTTTTGTTCTTAATAATGGGTACCCATCTCTCTTCCAAGAAGCCTTCCCTGAGGCTGATCTAGCCTTTCATGTGAGAACAGCAAGAGCCTTCTGCATCCAGGCTCAGCTCATCAAAATTGTTCCTGGGCTGGCTCTAACACTCTCCTGAAACGCTCACAAAGGCCAGAAGTACAACTCCCTCCTTCTTTATGTTCCTCCTAGTTCAGTAACCACAAGTACCCCTCACTTGAGCCACACAGAAAGCGTCTTTCTCCCCAAACCAGAGGCTGGACTTATCACACATCATGGAGATCAGAAAGGCGCATACCCAAAACCTTTCCCGCACTCTGTTCTTAGCAAGCAGTTCCACACAGCAGCTCCTTGCTGAGAAGCAAGCCACATGCACCTACCAACTGAGCAAGCACAAAGATGAAAAAACAGGGAACGTGAAGTTTGTAGGTGTCTGGAAGTGTTCTTACGGTGTGAAGTTCCCATCCACATACAGAGCACAATTCATTCCGTTTCTGACCTGTTTTTTTAATCAGAGGCAAACATAGTAATTATAGTATGCCTGATTACAAATGAAATTACAAGTCTGTCCTTAGGGCACAATAGTGTCCCCACCTAGGTGTTATCAGCCCCCAAAACTCATTTAATCTTGACAGATGTGTAGTACCAAGGCACCACTTCAGGAAACTCTACAAGTAAATTAATTTTACAAATACTTTCTCTGCAGTATTCCCATGCTCTTCCAAAAGACTGCTAATTCATACAGCATTTCTGAGGCAACCTATGTAACTTAATTCATCAGTAAAATAACAGAACATCTATGATGACTCTGAGCTTTTGCTGAGTCTCTGGCTTCCCTTTGATAACCTAACTGCCTCGTCTTTATCAAGTGATACCAAAGGCCTACATTATACTGTTTTCCAACTGTATCAACTTTTCTTTGGATACTTTTTACTACCCTGTCCAAGCAAAACACAAACCACCAAGTTCATTTGCAGAAAACAAAGTCATCTTTCCATGGTTCCTTCAGTCCACCATTTTTAACAGGTCAAATCAATCCCACTGACATAGGAGACTGTTCTCTGCCAGGAGCTGAGAAGGACACACATAGTGCTCTCTCTGTACTTGTCTCAGCATAGAGGTTGCTCAGAGAGAACACAGATGAAATGACAGACCTACTCCATCAGCTGTGACCTGGAAGAAACCTGTCAGCCTGAAGGGTGAGAGAACATTAACAAACAACTAAGAAGGCATCATCAGCAGGTCCCTGTTATCCCAAAATCAGTGCCAAGATTTCCTGACAGTGAACCTTCCCCCTGGCCGGGACTTCTCTCTTCAGGGAACCTCAGGCATCTTGTCAGTGTAAACTTCAAGACTCATTCAACGGCACAGTCTTGTGCTCCTGCTGCGGATGAGTGAACGGCTTGAACCTCCTGGGTTCTGAGACACCTTTAAAAATGTCTGTCCCAAGCAGAGTAGTACGACAGCCCTGATACACTGAGAAGGACTTCTTTTTCAGCATGTTACCTGACCTACTGTAGTTGGTAGAAAAAAAGCTGACCATGCGCCCAGCCAGCACAAAGCTTCCTGTGCAGCCACAGAAATGCCTCCTTCTAATTGCTTTCAAAACAGCAATTGAAAAAAATTCCAGCCTGGCTCTGAACGTCACAACACGGGAAGACAGTTCTCTACATGTCCTAACCTTTCCAATATTTGTTCTTGACCCCCCCCAGCACACATCGATTTATGAGGACTGAAAGTGCTTTTTATTACTGTCTTTGTTAATATCTATTCACTACACGTCTGTGAAGAAAAATGAGTGGTAGATGAGTAAAACATTGTTAGTTTTTCATCATCTGTTCCCTCCTGATTGCTCAAGTTTAGCAAGCAGGGTTTTTTGGCCTTGGCTCATAAAACTGCCAGTGCAATATTGCAAGAGAAGTTACAATACATTTAAAAGAAGAGGTTAAGAACCTACCTAACCTATTATCATATGAAAAAAAAAAAAAAGGAAAGGTTAGATTACAAATGTGTTTTTAACAAACTCTTAAAAAGGCCACAGTGTTATTTCCCTGGATCAGAAGTGACAAAAGCCCCCAAATTATTGAAGGCTACACATGGGTATTTCATCTCAGACCACAGCAAGTAAAGCTCTTTCCAATTTGTATAAAATTTGCTCATAAAATATCACACACACCTGCTGATGATTCCAGCACTGACATTTTTTAACATACTCACTCTCTATAAAATCATCCCATTTCAACACCACTACAAGGACGATACTAATAAACGTCAGAACATGTGTGAGACACATTCTGCTCAGGATGTCTGCAGTCACCAAGTGGTTAATGGTACAGGCAAGCTAATGCCTTCTAGAGACTAAACTCATTATTAACTAAAAAGGACTTAGCAGAAGATCGTCTGGTATGCTAGTCACTGCTTAGCAGTGATGCTTTTGGGTAGAGCAAGCATTTTGAAGAATACAGAAGAGGGGTTTTGCGTCAACTCACTTGAGGCACTCACAGCTTTAGGTAGCAAATGCTCATTTTTATTATTTTTCACTAGCAGAGCTCTATCCAGCCTTGTCAGCTGCAGCCCTGCTTTTGATTACAGGTGGAAAGGGTCTGCTGATCACTCCTCCCTTCAGAAAGACCCTGTTCACATGTCTGTACTTCCCTTTAGGCAATGTTTTATTTTCCTTTTTTTAACAAGGAAAACAATGTGGAAATGCAGCATCCCAAAACACCAAAAGACTCAAAACAGGCACTGCCTTGCTGACCTGCCCTTCATCACTGGTGCACCAACTGACTGATGCTTGCAACATGAAGCGGAAAATGAAATCTGACTCCTGCCTCAGTTTCCAGACAGCAGAACTAACAGATGATTTACCAGTCTGGCTTGCTTCTATGTTAAATTCCTCTTTCCAGCTTCACTCAGCCACTTGTATTCAATGATGGGAAAGCTACAGGAACTGAACTGGAAGAGCAGTTTCCAGGGACAGCCTCAAGCTAACTGGTGCTTAGAGCACCTGCAATTTATGTTCAAGTGATCAGTTTTTTCTTTAGGGAATGAACTCATCCTGACCTAAAAGCATACACAGAGAATAACATTATAAAAGTGGAACTGAACAAGCAATGAAAAAGAAACAACTATGCAGCTATTATCGGTATCTGTTCTTAAAAGGTCTCAGTGAATACTGCAGAGGATGTCAGAAACAACATAATTTAACCAGGACACTCGGGACCAAATCTTGTAGCCCTTTCTTGTGACTTCAAAGGTGTCACGTGTGTCATGTGTCATATGTCTTTGCATAGTCTTGAAATTGAATTGCTTTGTAATATCCAAAAAGGTGACTTGAAAAGATGAGAAAGAAACATTTGAAATACTTTTGCCAACATGTTCAGCTCTTCTTTTTTTAGGGAAAAAAAAAGGTATCTCTGATGGAGAAAGCAAAGGAAATCAACATCTAAAAACATTATTTCTTTTTAATGCACTGGTTCTACTTACTGACTTCCAAAACTACCTAAGCAGACTGACATTTACTAGCACTTACTCTTAGATGTTATTATTGGTAATTGCTGTGTTATGATTGCAAAGCACTGGCATAAATCTCAGTCAGCACCTCTTTGGGTTTCTGTGGGCAGAACATTCACATGCTCTTCTCTGACCCCAAGTTCCAAATTATTCGCCATACATGCCTGTGTGCAGCTCATCACCAACTGAATCAACCCAAACACCAGCTGAATTCAGCTGGTCTAGAGATTTTAGTATGCTTTATGCTAAACCATCAGTCTTCTCTCTTTTGAATTTACCTTCCTTCCTAGGTTATTTTAGAAGCCGATTAGAAAGTTTCTCTTGTTATACACCGTGGCCAGATGGACTATATTTGATGCAAATGCCAAGAGGAGCACAGTCCAAGGAGTAAAATACAAGTTGATTCCCACCCACAGCCATCATTCTCCAAAGGAGATAAGGAATACTGATTTTAGCAGCAAACACTGCCTGAACAGCTAAAAGCTTCCTCCTGAACCCAGCGTACACAGCTGGGATGCAGCTGTTGCTACCACAGCAGTGCAGGCAGCAGCTGCTGCCAGCGGAAAGGCAGCAGCTTACACAAGAAAGGTTCCACAGTCCAGATCTGGCCACCACAACTGCCAAAGCTGGACCATCCCAGTTGGAACGTATTTTGGGGAAGTGTACCTTCCTGGAGGGTTCAGCGAGAACTTGCTTCCCGACAATCTAGCAAGAACGTATCTTAAGTGTTTTATGTATTATGCCAATGTTAACAGGGAGAACTACAAGGCCTGGGTCAAAGCCAGCTAATCCAAAGGGCTGTTCTTAAGTAAACAGTGGAAAACCACTCTACTTCAGAGCCTCCTACAGAAACCCGTACAGGAAATCTCTGTTTTACCCTTTCCTCTGAACCAAATGTGCCAAGTAAGCTTAAATGATAATCTTGTAGCAAGCATATATGCAAAATAGTAAGTCTTTGTTTGAAAATATCTGGAAGGCAGCTGGGAGCTGTGAATAGTCTGTAACTAAATTAAGCTAAATTTGGACCACATAATGACTTCAAGGAACCTTTGTTTTTAAATAAATCAGTTGTGGTGAAAAGAGACGGAATGGTAGTTTTGGAGACCGAAACAGTCTTCTTATTAACAGGATGGGTACAATACAAGCAGTACTAGAGAGTACATTGTTCCCACACATCTGTTTCTACTAGTTTACTTCACTTGGGAGCCACCTTCAAATTTCAAAAGAATCACATCTCCTTGGGCCTCCTTTTCTTCTTCCATCCACCTACAGAAGCTGTGCCCACACATCCTTTGATTTCAAAAGAGAAACCAACAGGTTGCTCATGTCCCAGCCCCATTTCTATAGGTATCTAATTACTGCGACTCCTGCTCTCCACATTTAATGGACTCACTCCTTTGCAGATTTTAAAGCAGTTTTAGCTGGCATGATGCACAGGGTAAGAACCCACTTGTTTTGTTGCTTACATGTTAAGAGAAGGTAGCATGCAGATAATCACAGCGGGGTTTCCAAAGTCCTGATAAAGTCAGAACTTTATCTCTAATGAAACTACTAAAAAAGGGCTGGCTGTGCTGGTAAATCCCACAGCAGGTATTCGTGCCCAGAGGACGATAAGCTAAGGTCACCAGCAAGCAACAAGTTTAGCCTCCTGTACCAGACTTGAAAAAGTGGCAGGACTGAGAGGGCTGGCACACAGACATTCACTACTCCTACATTTGGGGACCCAACTGTTTGGGAAGTAAGAGCAAATCTGCTTTTGACCTTACAGTAAGATGCACACACTGTTACACATTCAGGTAGCAGTAAGATTCGACACAGACTGCTTGTGGGTTTTTTTAGGCCGAATTACTCAGGCTCCCTTCTTGATCTTGTGCTGTCATATAAAAAATGTACTCCTCCTAATATGTCTCCATACAGCCAGGTGTCCCAAGCATCTTTTTAGCCCTGCAAACACATGCATGAGACTTATGTAGGTGGGTTTAGATTATCAATTGCTTACAGCGACTACCTTAAATACCTACTTTTTTTTTTCTAGATGTTGCTTAAGGTCTATTTACTGTACGTTAAGTTCTATTTATTGTACATGCTCAATTCTCCCTGTGGTCATGTTAAGAAAGCAGACTCATGTTATACATGCTCTCTGTGTAGAGTACACAATCCAAGGTTTTAGGAACCATTCCAGTTAAGGAGTCATAATGATTAAAAAGCAAAATACAGCTCATTGCTATGAGCATCATAACCATGACACATAATAATAATTTCTTTAGTAGCACAAAACAGACATTTTACTAAAGGAAATATTTATATGAATGTGCACTTTGGAGATGCTCAAAGAATGAGATATGCTTCAGCACAGAATAGCCAACCTTTGGAGACTCAGATCATGGCCATTTCGAATATAATTTCAAATGGTATTTTTGCTGCTGACACTATAAACAAAAATTAAAAAGTAGATGCAGTACAAACAATAAGTGAAGAATTCCCATGCGCTGACTTGGTAACATATCTTATCCCAAACACATCCCGAAGAGTGAGACAAGGCTTCCACTCCCGGGCACATTCTGTTCAGTTTTCCGTCCTATTATTCTCACTGCTAAAAAAGCCACAGCTGTTTTATATCAGGACACCCAGCATTCGTGAGCCACCCCGAGGCAAGGACACAGCACAGAGCAAGCACTGCGAACTCATCCCAAGGTACATCACTCAGGCTGTCCTCTGCTGACATGTAGCGCTGTCCTCAGTTTCCCTTGGGGTAGAGCTGAAGTGCCTTGCTCTCTTCATGGGTTTATGCTGGATGGCATGACGAGTATTTCTTATCCTGAAGTGATTAGTTACTGAGGTGTTCTTTTAAAGGAGTGAAGACAAGGCACGGCCCTGCCAAACAGCAAGCCAGTTCCTATGACAACTTTCCACTGCAGCCTGGCTGGAGACCATTAATTCACCTTCCCCAGGCCAAGCAGCTTCTACGTGGTAACGTTACTTTGGGACGCTACAGACCTCTGTCGGATTTTCACCAGTGGCCAAGCAATGGCAGATTGCATGGCACTGAACCACACAGATCCCACAGTACTCCTAATTTCAAATTCCTACAAAAGAACAGGTTCACCAAGTGCAACTGTGTGACCCCGCTTTTGTGTTTGCCCAAGATTTCCAGGGCAGAGCTGCAGTCAGCCCTTCTTCCTGCACCTCCTTGCGAGTCGGTATCTACAATGCCAGTAGGATTCAAAGGTTGCAGATCATCTCAGTTTGTCCTGGAGCACCAATTCTGCAGCCAGCCCAGGGCCATCCCCAGATAACAGCTAACGCTGCAAGCTAACCACCCATCTATAAGTTTTTCACTGAAGCATTATTTTATTAAGCTGAACTGCAAGTAACAGGTATGATGTGAGCAAATAAACCTATCTGCTTTTTCAGTAAGCACCAGTTAAACATCCTATTTTAATAGCTTGCTTCCCTTCTACTTTAGACACAAAAATAAAACACTTATATTTTTAAAGGAAATTAAAAAAATCCTTTCAGTGTTTCCCAAAGAGTAAAATACCGCAGTGTTTACCAGTAAACACCACACTAAAGTTTCTGTTTTTTCAAAAACAAACATTCCCCTGGAAGTTGAAAAACAGCCTAGAATAAATATTTCTAGTGATTTTAGGAGGGGTCTCTTAACTTTCAATTCAAGCTATGTTAGGAATCAAATATGACAAGGAGTAACAATTCAAGGGGGGTTTATTGTCATTATTATTATTAAAAATTGCCTACAAACTGGAAATTAGCCTGGGAAAATTTCAGCTTACATCTGATTTTTGCTAGTGTATATCCTAGAAACAGCATATAACACTAATGCTACCAATGCAAATATACTAACAGGCTGTTAATTTCAAACCTCAGCTGAAAACATTTCTCCCATTCTTACAATTTTTCTCCCCATTTATCTCTGCAATTGTACTTAATTCAATGGAGCATTTTAAATGTAATTCGGTGGTGCATTTTGCCATACAATTTGTTTGAATGACGCTATACAGAGTAAAGGTTGTATTGTACTATATAATGAAACTACGTCTATGCTTGAACAAACTCCAACTGCTGTTAATCAAACCAGCAAGCTCCTGAATGATCTTTTGGACTCCAGACTAATGGCAATAGATTATTTTAAATAGCAGTTCTACTCTAAAATATGTTTAGGTTGACAGGGTCTGACAAGGACTGTGACAGACTTCCAGAGCTGAGCTGATCAGTTTGCAAGTAAAACACCAGAATTTTTCCTCACTGCCAGAACTACAAATCAGCACGTGAACCTTGCTGAATGTAGTTTTGAGTTTTGTTTCTGGTTTTCAATAAAACCACATAGCACCTGAAAAGCCCTGAAAATCTTTATATTTTCAATGTATTCACTAGCAACAAATAGGTATAAGAATCAATACAATACATTTCAGTTGGTGAGAAGACGTTATTCTAAACGGACACAGGGGACCATTTGGATAGGTAAGAGGGGGACATTTCTAAGTGACTACTTAGAAAGCATTTTTCAGTCTTTGAGGTTTAAATGGTCAATCTTCCAGAGCTAAAAAAAAATCAAAATCTTTTCAAACATAAGTGATTATGCCTTAGGATGAACGTTCTCAAGACCACGCCAGAGAGGATCCTTAGTATCCAGCTTGGCAGCCCTTAGAAACACTAGCAAGGGAATAAACTTGAGGGTTTCATAATGCCAGTGGTTCCAGGAATTTTTAAAACTGCCTGTGCTACAAGAAACAGTACTGCCCTATTAAGTCATCTAGTCTATCAGAAACCAATGTAGGTTTATTTCCGCCACACATTTTGCAACATTATTTTTGGCACAAAAGGAGGGATTAAAAAAAAAAAAAGTCATAAGCAGTGAGCAAAGCAGTTTTGCGTTGGGTTTTTTTTTTTCTTCATTTGGTGCCTCGCTCCCGTCTTTAGGTTATCAGCTCAAGCCTGATATAGCGGAATGCCAAGAGCAACTCAAACGAAACAGAGCAGTGACAATGAACCCCTCGCCCTGATGCAAGGCTGTCCGGGAAGCGTTCTGCCCAGCGCCGGGATCAGGCTTTCTTTCCTCAGGGAAGAGGATCGCCTGTACCCACCTCCCCAGCCGGGGTGGCGGCTACCCCGGGGAGGGGAAGCTGCAAGGCGCCGCCGGGACCCCTCCGGTCCACGTGGGACGGAAGGCGGAAACGAACATACCGGGTGCTGGCCCCAAACCTCCGAAACGCCTTCCCGAGAGCTCCTTCTCCTCAGGCTGCACCTCAGAGGGGGCCCGTGCGGAATGGGCTGAGGTAACCTGGGGGTCGCCCCGCTTGGGACGGAGTGCAGAGGCAACAGGGACCCCCGGGTCAGAGCGGCCGGGCAGGGGAGGGGGCCAGCCGGGCCCCGGGGAAGCGGCGGAGCCGGCGGGCACTGCCTCCGAGGCGATCCTCTCAGCGGCAGAAGGGGAAGTGCCGCCGGCGGGCACCCGGGCTTCACTCACTGNCCCCCCCCCCCCGCGCCGTCCCGGGGTGTGCGCCTGAGGGGAGCCGGGGAGGGGGCGCTCCCCACACACACACACCCCCCAACGGTCCCCGCCAACGGTCCCCGCCACGCGCCCGACGCGCGCACGCGCACCCGCACGCGCGCACTGCCCCCGCGCGCCCGGGCCACTCTCACCTCCCGCCGCGCTCGGAAGAACTACCCCGCACAACTGCCGCAGCGCCCAAGCGGCCGCATTGCGCAGGCGCGGCCCGCGCTCCGCCCCTCCCAGCGGCAGGGACCGGGGAGAGTGTGCGAGCCCGGCGCTCAGCCGCAGAGCAGCGGCGGCAGGGAGCGGCGGCAATGTGCCAACCCGCGGAACAGCCGCACAGACACCACCACCCCTACCACCACCCCCTCCCCCAGGGCCTGGCATCGCTCCGGCCAAAATCCCTGGGGCTGCACCCCCGGCCCGGCATCCCCCGGCCCTTCCTGAGCCCCCACAGTTCTGTCAGCCGGACTCAGTGCCGCTGTACCCCACCCTGGCTGAAGGAGCCAGAGCTTTGGTTAAAACAACGCAATTAATTATTGATTTTTGGGGGGAGTGCACCTGCAGCGTGCGCTGGGGCGAGGGGGGGCGGGGTGCGCCCATCCATCGTGGGAAGGGTGGCGAGGAGGTCACAGGGAGCGGCTGCGGGTGGCGTGGGGGGTGGCTTGAGGGACACTGACCATGGCGGCAGCAGGAGGGGGGTCCTGCCCACCCCGAGCAAAGGTCCACTGCCACCAGCCAGCGCGGGCCTGCGCCCATCACACCTGCGGGCATGGCGGTCCGGGGTGGAAAGGCTCAGGGGACGGTTGTGCAGAGCAAAAAATATCCATTGGTCCATTTCCAGGTGGCCGCAGCCCCAGCAGGGTCCTGGCCACCTCGGGGTGGTCCCCGGTGACAGCAGCTGTCCCCCTGCCACAGATCACCCCAGGCAGCTCTGCCAAACCTCCGGCACCCGAGTCTGGTCTCCCTTCCCACACCTCGGTGGTGGCCGGAGGCCAGGAATGACTCCCCTCCTCTGGCAGTGGCCTTTCCCTCCCCACTGCTGTGGTGCTTCATTTATCTCCCCAAGGACACTTCCCTCCGCTTTCCCTACCGCCCTCTGCTCCGGGCGATAAGGCACTGCCACCACCTCCCTGGCACGGGGACACACTTGGCCGCCCATCGTGGCGCTCTGGGCTCTCATCTCCTCGCCAAGGGGAAGCACCCAATGGCACCAGCCTTTAACACATGCTGTTAGTTCTGGATAAAGCAAAGCCCGTTTTCGGTGGCAAGCCCGCGGCCGGGCAGCATTACCCACCTGGGAAGCTCATCCTGCACCTCCTGATGCCCTGGGACACCTCACGGCACCTGCGCCGGGCACCCAAGCGAGGGGTTTCAGTTGGAGATGCATCCACCTGTATTTGGGAGCTCATTTCTATGCATCCATTCGTATGGGGAGGGACCCTTTATCAGGGAATGGAGCGATAGGACGAGGGGTAACAGTTTTAAACTGAAAGAGGGTAGATTTAGATTAGATGTTAGGAAGAAATTATTTACTCTGAGGGTGGTGAGACACTGGAACAGGTTGCCCAGAGAAGCTGTGGAGGCCCCATCCCTGGAGGTGTTCAAGGCCAGGTTGGATGGGGCTTGGAGCAACCTGGGCTGGTGGAAGGTGTCCCTGCCCATGACAGGAGGGTTGAAACTAGATGATCTTTAAGGTCCCTTCCAACCTAAACCATTCTATGATTCTATCATTCTATCCTCATGGCAGGGCCCATCCTGGAGTGTCTGTGTCTGTCTGCATATCTTTCCAACACATAACCCCAGAAGATGCACTGAAGCTAACAAGGATGACTAAAAATGCGAAATGGCTTTTCTGTGAAAGAAAATTAAATAGACAAAAGCCCTTCAGCCTACTAAAGAGGCTGAGGGGGCTAAGGCAAACGTCTGCAAAATCCCGCACGGGGAGGTGGGCAGGAAGGAACCGTGTCCCAGCTCTTCCACTGTGTCCCCACAAGCCAGGGGCATAGAATGAAAGTAGCTGGCAGTGACTTTGAAGCGCAAACAAAGATTATGTTTTTTCATACGGTGCATTATCAAACTGTGGATTACAGAGCCTGGTGGCATCCAGGACGTGAACTTGCACTGATTAGATAAGGGCCAGCAAACACAGGGATGTGACTGCTGCCCAGGGAGCCCCAGAGCCACAGACAGCCAGAACCATAGAAGTTATACCAGAGAAGTGTAAATCTGCCCCTGTCAGAAACAAACTCCTGAGTTAGGGGGATCCAGTACAGCCATTTTCCTATTTTTATTAGTGGGTTTGTGTGTGTGTGCAATTCAGAGAATACATCCTTCTTTCTTATGTGCATGTTTATCCCTTATATATGTTTTCTCCCTTATTTTGCTGCCCTTACCCACAGAGCTCTCCCTCCCGCAGGGGGTCAGACCCGCCTGTGCTGCAGGAGATCTGGCAGCATTCTCCCAGGAGACACTTGGATCTGCCTTTTTCCCACCACCGGGAAGCATTTCCCTCTCCAGCGGCCGGTGCAGTGAAGCCGAGTGGTGAAACACCTACCCAGACCGTTAGTTTAATGGACTGTGCTGGAAACCAGCCAGAAGGTGTGTGTCCCATTGCTGTGTGCGCACAGCTCAGAGGACAGCTTTTTTCTCTGAATCACAAGACCAGGCAGATTACAGTTTGGGAGATAAAATGTTTAACGAGCCCCATCAGCAGGCGGCTGCTGTGCGGAGAGGATCACAGAGTTTTAAGGACTCCTCCTGCTGTCTCACAGCCATTGGTTTTTGAAGGAACTGGGAGGTATGGGAAGGTCCTGGCCAATCCACTGGGTTTCAGTAGTGCCATTCCTAGCTATGGGACTGTTTGTTCTTCTGCCTGTTTTCTGGCCTGATAAAGATCCCCCTGTGGCCATGGGTGTGTGTCCCAACAGAGATCTGTGTATTTACTCAGGCATCAAGGTTTCCTGAGGGTGAACACAGCTCAGTTTGTGCCCACTTCTAGCTTGCCATCTCCTTTCAGGTCTGACATGCTGGTGTTCAGCTTATCTCCAGCCTCTGACCTTGGAATGGAATGGAATGGGATAGAGTGGAATGGAATGCAATGGAATGGAATGGAATGGAATGGGATAGAATGGAATGGGATAGAATGGGATGGGATAGAATGGAATGGAATAGAACAATAGGATAGGATAGGATAGAATTAGAATAGAATAGAATAGAATAGAATAGAATAGAATAGAATAGAATAGAATAGAATAGAATAGAATAGAATTAATTTGGGGGAATTTGGGGTCTGGGCCTTTCAAGGGCTTCCTTCCAGTCTGCTGGGACATGGCTTCTTCTCCAGGACATGGCCACGCTGCAGCTCTCCCTCTCACTGGGAGGGCTGTATAGGTTTGTTGGCCAAGTCAGTCCCCGAGAGCTGGGTCAGGGGCTCAAGGGGCTCGCAAGGGAATTGCATTTAGGTGCCAACCACCTGGGATGGGGGTCCTGCTGCAGCTGCCTGGAACACAGGAGCACCCTCAGAACTGGTAGCTCATGCTGAGTTGGATCCCAAGGTCTCAACTACCCTTTGCTCCTCTGAAAGGAGCAGCCTTCCGGTGAGCTGGAGCCACATCCTTGTTCTGCAGGACACCGATGCTTACTATCATTTACTGACTCCAACTCCTTGTGCTCATTCAACTACAAGGTCCCAGCAGTCACACTGGGAACTGGCTCAGGTCCTACCTGTTTCACACAGTCTCCTTCACTCTGTGTAGAAAGATTCCAGACCACCGCAACCTATTGAGAGGCAAAGGGATTCAGTCCAGGGGCTTCACCCATGG
Source organism: Anarhynchus alexandrinus (assembly GCA_008711295.1). Lineage (NCBI taxonomy): Eukaryota > Metazoa > Chordata > Aves > Charadriiformes > Charadriidae > Anarhynchus > Anarhynchus alexandrinus. Next base: position 3,511,843 of record VUYV01000011.1, on the reverse strand, counting down.
ACGTTGGCAGTCCCTGCAGAGACCCTCACATTTCTGCTGCTGGAGGAGACTGTGACACTCCTAACTCTGCTCTTAGACTACATATGTGTGGCAGCGCTAAAACAGCACAAGTGGGAAGGCCAGGATAGGCTGCACTGCGCTTTTCCAAGACAAAAGAGAACTGCAACAGCCTTCACCTTCAGTAACAAGCATCAGAGCAAAGTCATTGAAACAACGCCACACACATAACTAAGCAGAGCTGGTAACTTCTCAGTTATCTGATCAGTTGCTGCCAGTGGCAGAAACCTGACTTAGGATATTGTAATGCAAAGCAACAGTTGTCGAGGAAGTGGTAAAACACACTTGTGTGTGATGAGTATGTGAAAGGCCAGAAAAAAAAAAAAAAACAAAACAGATGAAGGAGAGGATTTCTGCATCAGCAGTGGGAGCCTGGCAGCACGGGCCAGGCATCGTGCTCCAGGGCCAGGACGGCTGGCAGCCCCCAGCGGGGGCCACCAAAACCTAAGCTACTCAGACGATCCAAGTGCTGTATGTAGCCTCACCATCACTGACCTAAAATGGGCTTCAGGAAAATTGAGTCCTTCCAGGAACACTACTTGTGAGCAGATTTGAGTCCTGGAAAAACAGGGCACAAGCCAGGTCTCTCACCCAAACATGCGCATAGCTCCTGTCTCCACTGACTGACACTCCTCATTCCTCCTGTGCCCTGTGGGACAGATACATGGGACTATAAAAGACGAGGGGTAATGGGTACAAGTTACTCCTGGGGACATTCCAGTTGTTCACAAGAGGAAAATTTTTCACAATGAGAAAAATCAGCCATTAGAATAATCTCCCCAGGGAAGTGGTGGATCCCCCATCACTGGACACTTTAAAGATTCAGCTGGACAGGGTGCTGGGCCATCTTGTCTAGACCATGCTTTTGCCAAGAAAGATTGGACCAGACAATTCATGAGGTCCCTTCCAATCTGGGATTCTCTGATTCTGTAATTCTATGATTCTATGACTAAGGTGAGGTATATACGTGTGTGTGTTGATCCTGTTGCCAATCCCTGACTGCACGCCTAGGACCAGCCTGCTCCCATGGTGGGACAGTGCTCTGCCTTGGGCTGGGCTCACCTCACTCCCAAGTGAAAGAGATGTTTTCCCCATGGGGTTTCTGCCCCAAGCAATGCCCTTCTAACCATGGCTACAGGGACGTGGGCTCCTGTGCACTCCAGCTGGGGTTGCTTCCATGCTTGCAGGGCCTCCTCCATAGCCACTGTTATGATTAACTGCTGATCCCAAGGAGATGTGAATCCCAGCACCATCTATCCCCCTTTGACTGCTCCCTTTGAAACAGCAACAGCTCCTTTGGAAGTCATGGCTCTCTCCAGTGCCAGCCCTGGCTTGCTCGTCCTCCCTACTCATCTGCTGGACCTCCCTCATGCTGTTCCCTGGTCACCTGTGAAGACAAAAGGGGACAAGTGGAGGACAAGAAGAACTGGGCATCAGTGCAGAGCTCAGTGGCACAGAGATGTACAGCAGGAGACAGGATGCAGTTGCAAATTTCGCCACATTCCTCACACCTGGATCAGAGATGTTTTAGGCTGTTTTTCCATCTCACAGCTTCCTTTCGTGCTGCTGCTCCCAGAGATCAGACACTTCCCACTGGTTTCTTGGCAGGTTCTGCCCTGGGGTGCTGTGTTCCTGGGCAGGGCACTTGGCCAGCCTGGAAGTGGGGTGTGTGCGTCCCCCTTCTCATCAGCTCTGCACCCCTGGGTACTCCCAGCAAACCCCTGTCCAGCCTGTTTGCATGGACAGGACAGAAGCTGAAGCGGCTCTTTCTGTCCCTGGCAAACAACCTGGAGGCAAAATCCTCCCCTGGTCCGTCCCTTGCTGGCTGGACCGGCAATGAGTCTCTGTCCTGGGCACCCCCTCCTCCAGGCATGTCCCCACCTCTGCAGCCCCCTGCACTCCAACTGCCTGCAGCCCCATCCTGCAGAGACACCACACTGCTGCTGGCACCCTGGTCCCCACTGAGGAGGGGGGCTGGGACCAACCCCCCAGGACACCTTCATCCCAGGCACAGGTGCACAGCACGGGTTCCCTTGAGCACTGGTGGGGACAGCTGGGGGTACCCCAGCAGGAGTGATTTGTGTGTGTGGGCGCGCGCACACCTGTGTGTCTGCCTGACTCTTTGTCTGTGTGTCTGTCTGACTCTTTGTCTGTATGTCTGTCTGACTGTGTCTCCACCTGCCCATTTCTGCCTGCTCCCTTCTGTGTTTCTGCCTCTCCTTGCCTGGGTATATGCAGGTGCATCTGCATGTGTCTCTCTGTGCGTCTGCTTGTCCCTTTGTCTGTCTGGCTCTCAGCACTTGTATGCGTGCGCCTTACTGTGAATGCGCCTGTCCCTTTTCGCGTGTGCCTGTGCGTCCGTCTGTCTCTTTGTGTGCGTGTGACCTTGCCCATCTGCCCGTGTACGTTTGTGTGCTCTGCGTCCGTGTGTCCGTCCATCCCCACACACACCCACCCGTCTGTCCCGCCCCCTGCCCCGCCCGCCGCCGCAGCCCTTCAGCACCGCGCCGCAGGGACAGCTCCCGCCGCCTCCTACCGCGCCGGCCCCGGGGGCGCTCCGCGCACCGCACCGCGCACCGCACACCGCACCGCGCCCCCTCCCCGCCGCAGCGCACCGCACCGCCCCCCGCCCCGCCCCCCCGTACCTAAGGGCCGCCACCCCGCCCGCCGCTTCTGCTCCGCCGCCATGAGCTACAGCGCGGAGCCGGCGGCGCTGTCCGCCTCCTACCGCCACCTCTTCGCCGAGACCCCGCGGCGCCCTGAGGCGGGGGCGGCGGCGCCGGGGCGGGCGCGGGCGCGGGCCAGCGAGAAGGAGCAGCTGCAGGGCCTCAACGAGCGCTTCGCCGGCTACATCGAGAGGGTGCGGGCGCTGGAGGAGCGGAACCGGGCGCTGGCGGCGGAGCTGGCGGCGCTGCGGCAGCGGTCGGACGAGCCGCGCCGGCTGGGCCAGCTGCTGGGCGGGGAGCTGCGGGCCCTGCGCGCCCGCCTGGAGGAGGCGCACGGGGAGCGGGCGCAG
>VUYV01000011.1:3380811-3508595 GCA_008711295.1 Anarhynchus alexandrinus | reverse complement strand
GGCGGCCCGACCTGGCGGCGGCGCTGCGGGAGCTGCGCGCCCAGTACGAGGCGCTGGCGGCCCGCAACCTACAGGCGGCCGAGGACTGGTACCGCGCCCGCTGCGCCCGCCTGCACGAACGGGCGGCCCGCAGCCAGGAGGCCGTCCGCGCCAGCCGGCGGGAGGCCGGCGAGTGCCGCCGCCAGCTGCAGGCGCGCCTGGCGGAGATGGAGAGCCTGCGCGGCGCCCACCAGTCCCTGGAGAGGCAGCTGCAGGAGCTGGAGGAGCGGCACAGCGCCGAGGCCGCCGGCCTGCAGGTGAGCCGGGAGACCCCGGGAACCGTCACCGTCACCGTCACCGTCCCCTCCCCGCCCAGGGTCCCCGCCACCGGGGACACCGAGCATCCTCCTCCTGAGCGTCCTCCTCCCGGGCCATCCGCCCCGGCGCTCGACACCTCCGTCCCAGCAACCTCCCCCAGTGCTGTGTAGCACCGGGCGTCTTCATCCCACGCAGTTCCCCCCGGCGCCTCCCCGCCCTGCAGCACCGCCACCTCCGACCCAGCACTCCCCCTCCCTCGGGCCTGTGCAGCGCTGAGCATCTCCGCTGCATGCAAAATGCTGCAGCGCAGCTCCATCCTCTGCAGCAGCCCCCCCCCCGCAGCTCTGTGCAGCGCTGGACACTGCAGCCCCATGCGGTGCCCCCCCTGCACCATGCAGCACCCATATCCCGTGCTGTGCTGCACCCCATGCAACACCCCCCCTACCCTCCAGCCACCAGCACTATATAGCACGAAACCCCTCTGCTTTGTGCAGTGCCCACCCACGCGGAGCCAGTGCCCCCACAGCACTGCACAGCCCCGGGCATCCCTGCAGCCTATTTCCCACCCTAGCAGAGGGTCTCTGCCCTGCATGACAGATCCTGCTTCACCAGGGCGTTGCCTGCTGCCTTCACCCTTTATCCATAGGCAGAACCCCAGATAGGCAGGTTTTGGGGGGACAGGCAGGGCCAGAACACTCCCTCCAACAGCCCCTTCCCACAGGGGACATCCCTGCACATGGCAAAGCTGTTTGGGGTATCGCTCCATCCTTGCCCTGTTCCTTAAGGGTCAGCTCCAAAATTGTCCACACGTTCCCCATCGTTGTGGGTAATTCCTCGAAGCCGTCTGCCCAGGATTGGCCCCTCGCCTTGTGGCCTGGCTCTTGGCACCTGCACTGCAGAAATTGGAGCTCTGCAAACATTAAGGCTGAATTTGCAGCCAGATCCCAGCATCTCCTGTGTCTGTGGAAAGACTCACATGGGGTGAGTCTCCACTGAGCACTCCATATCTCTTATTCCATTACTGCAGTATTACCACATTTTCTTGCTACAGGGAAATGTTCATGATTTATAATAAAATAAATCCTGAGGTTGTTCTATTACATGGCTATTAAATGATCTGTGGTTTCTAAATCAAGCCGTTTCCTTCTAAATACTGAAGCAACTGCCTTACGTCATACCTGAAGGATGTTGTTATTTCACACCCAAGTAATGCCTTGTCATTTTCAAGGCCAAATTTTGCCAGGCTCCCTAGAATTCAGGATTGTAGCTCCAAGCTGCTTGCAGTCTTCCTGAATAGTTGAGGTCTTCTTCAACAAATATTGTGGAAATGGGTAATATGCAATATTTTCTGTAGTGGGTGAAAGGATTACATACAGTAATCTTCTTAAATAGTCGTGATGCCATGTGAAAATAGGGATTCTGGGAACAACCTATCAATTGAAGAAAAAAAAAATGCAACTGGATTAAATAGCACCATAATTGAAATTGGTTTAGCTATAGCACAGCAGCTTTTTACTGCATGACCCTCAGGATCTGCTTAAAGGGTGGTAACACTTAGGTGTCCTTAGAGCAATGTGCTTGTGTAGCAGCTAAATATTTTTTGTGGCTGCAACCAGTAGAAAAGGATCGGAGTCTGTCTTAAAAGAGAATATTCCTATTGTTTGAGCTTTTAAAATGTTCCTATAGACTGCTAAAGCAGGTACATGTCTTTATATAGGCTATCTAGTCAAATCTGAACCAATATGTGAGAGCTTTCCATTAGGGGACAGGTTTGCAATAGTGTGGGGAAGGGGGTTTATTCAACCAGCTGGTAGAGCTGGGCGGTAGAAGAGAGGTACAGACAAAGTAACAAGGATAACCCATTTTTAAAGAGTGTTTTTTTTCATGCAGGCTGCAGGCAGAGAAGGGGGCTGTAGGCATGGAGGGTCCAAGCAGCAAGAGTGGGGCTGTCCCAGGGTTAGGTCACCCCAAGTCCCTCCCTCTTGTCATGGCTCAGTGCAGCAGCAGTCTGGCTGCATCACAGCAGAGATTTTAATCTGTACTGCAGCAGCATCCACTCACATCCTGGGGCTTTGCAGTTGCTGCCCCAATGGTCTCCTTGAAGACCTTCCCATTGCCCAGTCCCACCTCAGAGGCACAGCTCCATGCAGCTCTTTTGCTGTGGAAGATGGTCAGCGCAGCACAGGTCAAGGCAGAGACCCCAAGGATGGCCTGTAAATGTCCCACGAGATGGGATGTGTCCAGCTAACTTGACCATGAGATGCCCCAAGCCACATTCAAGGTGAGCTGGCACTGTTTCTCTGAGGGTCTCTGCTCAAACTGGGCTCATTGTGTCAGGCTCACCGCAACTCCCTGCTCCTTGGGCAGCTCCACATCTCGTGGCTGTCTCTGCACTACGCACAGAGGAGGTTATGCAGGACACAAAGGAGGGGACAGGATGGGGATGAGGACAGGGACAGGATGGGGATGGTGTGGCAGGACAAAGCTTGTTTGCTGGAATAGATGAGCTGGAAGCACTTGCAAAGGCCTGGCTGTAGGAGGGGTTGTGGGAGAGCAGGCGTTGACAATGGCCATTGCAGGGCTGCACTGTCACTTAAATGCAAACTGCTTACTCATTCCTGCTCCACATCATGCTCCTCTGGTGGCACAGCGGGGCGGCTGGCAGCAGGAAACCATCTGATTGGGAAGATCCCGACAGGAGCGGGTTTCACTGCTTTCAGGCTGCTGCTGCTTAGATACCTGGATGCATGTGGGAGGAAACCAGGCTGCTTGTTTTCTGACCAAAAAAAAAATAGAAAAAAGATTAGTCCCCTTTGTTAGCAAGGAGATCTGGCCTCAGACTCCTCCACATTGCAGGCAGAACTGGATGTAGCAGCCATGGCAGGGTGAAGCTGATGGGAAGGATGCTAGAAGGATGTCATAATCCAGCTGAGCACTCTGGCTGTCATGGCAGGGCCCTGACTCTGTAACCCCTCCCCAGATCCCTGCGTTCAGAGACCCCCCAGCCCCCCGAGGCACTTTCCAAGGCAGGTGTCAGCCTTCCCCTCCTGGAGCCAGCTCTTCCCTCCTCCTTCCTCTCCTTCCACCACCCCGGACACATGTCCCAACCCTTCTGAAGCCCCCCCCAGACACAGACTGCAGCCCTTCTCCAGACATCTGCTCCAGCCCTGTGCTGCTGCAGTGCTGGGTGCTTTCGCGTGTCCTGCTGAGCCACCGCCCCTGCTTTGATGATGTCTAAGCCCAAAACTTCCCGTCCCTCTCCAGCAGCTCTTCCCTCCTCTCTGCTGCAGCCTGCCTAGTCCCCCACAGGACTGGGGGCTCCACCATTGTGTGCTATTTGCCCCCCCTCCCCCATCTCACAGACCCTGCTGCAGATGGGAAAATATACAAACCCATCGATGTTTGAAGTCTCCCCGTTCCACGCACACCCTCACAATTCATGCCTGGTGCTCTGCCAGCTTCTCCATCCCCGTTAGCGTGAGATTTCATGATTGCAAGCTGCTGGTGGGATGTGCCATCGTGGACCAACTGCCCATTGCAGCTTCCCTGCCTCTGCAATGGGCAGAGTGGAAGACCCACGGGAGAGGTCCCCGCTCTGAAACACAGTGCTGAGCACCTTTGCCTTTGCAGGACACCATCGGGCAGCTGGAGGATGACCTGCGAAACACCAAAAATGAGATGGCTCGGCACTTGAGGGAGTACCAAGACCTGCTTAATGTCAAGATGGCACTTGACATTGAGATAGCTGCCTACAGGTAAGGCTGCTTTGACCCTGCTCTGCCTGGCCACCCCCCAAGCCCAATCCTCTGACCCCACCAGGCTGGGATACAGTCAAGGGCCTGGAAACTATCTGGGTACACGTGATAGTGTTCCTCCTCTCCCCTGTCTGTGCCTGCCATGCTCCTGCCTGGGGAGTAGCCATGGCTCCACGTCATGCCTCGATCTAGCAGCCGTGATCCGTGCCCCACAGCCATCCCAGCAGCAGTGGTTTTTAATGGGGAACAGTTGGGGTTGGAAACTTGTCTCTCTTGCAAAGTCAAGGTAGACGCAAAAGTCAGAGTCCCTCTGGTTCAGGGTTTTATTTCCCTGGAATTTCTGGAGGGAGAGGAGGGAGCTGGACTTATGCTCCAAAAATGTCTGACTAAATCATATGATTTTTGAAGCAGTTTCATGGTGCAGTGTGACCTGAGTGTGTGTCCGCTGCAGGCTGGGGTGATAGCCTGGACCACTCGGACTTGCCCACAGGTCACAGCACGACCTCAGGCTTTGCAGATATTTCAGGTGAGGTGTCCCCAGACTAACCTCTTCCCTTGTGATGTGCTTGCAGGAAGCTGCTGGAGGGAGAGGAGACCCTCTTCAGCACGGGAAGCAGCGGCCTTTCAGCGCTCAATCCCCTCCCCAACCCCACTTACTCCTTCCAGCCAAGAGGCTTTAGTTCCTCTACTCTGTCCTTCAAGGAGGAGGAGCAAGGAGAGGTGATTAAAGTGACCTCTAAAATATCATCCAGCCGGGCTGAGATGATTGAGGGGACCATAACCTCTGCCAAGAAAAGAGGGAGATTAAACCTGCATGAAGGAATCATTGCGAATGCAAAAATGTAACCGTCAGGACCCCGTCCGTTTTGCATTTGAGGGGGAACAGTCTCCACTCGGCCTTTAAATTGCCCCTCTGGGCACAAAGCTGCACTGGGCTCGCAGGAAGCCCCCCATTAGAAACACGTAACCCCCCGGGGACACCGACCCGGGGCTGGCTTCCTTGCGGGTCCTGCCATGCAGAGGCCGAGCTTGGCACATTGCTCCCTTTTAAATGGGGTGGGGGCGTGGGCAGGTAGCTAGATGCATGTTGGTTGTTGTTGTGGTGGCACAGTGGACTCGTAGCACCCACCACCCCTCCCTCGGTGGGCGAGGGGGAGCTGGCTGGGACTGCTGCTCAGCCGGCTGGCCGGGGAAGGGGGGGGGCGAGGGAAAGAATTAAACTATACCTAGTGTCAAGGCTATAGACCTTCATCTACTATCCAAATCCACGTATAGCTAAACTCTTCCCCACTTCTCAAGCCGTAGCCGTCCACTTTTAATCCCAGAAGCACAGAAATAGCCATACTGGACTGTAACCACACCTGACATCTGGTCTATGAGCCACTTATGTTTTAAATTACAAGGAATGTTCTGTTTTTCTTTTTGTCCTGACAACTCTGTCTGGTTTTCAGCACCGTTAGTCCAGGCAGGTGCAGGGCAGGGAACCAGTGCATGGGAGGTGAAGGCACTATCACACCACGGGGCACAGCACCTTGTCTGGTGTCGCTGGCTCCAAAATGTCGGGGTCTGCAGGGCCCCTTGTTTGTCTGCACAGTCTTCACATGAAAAGCCCGTGCTCACTTTAGCATCGTGCCCCAGCTGGGGCTGGGAAGCTGCAGGACTCCTGAACACCAGCCCGCAAAGCATCCTCGTCTCCGCTCTAACTGTTCCAACGTGTGCCAAATTTGATATAGGATTTACAACCATAGGTTTCCTTCAATGCCTTAAAACTGCCAGCAATCGCTTTTGCAAGAGCCGGAGACTCCGCGTGTGCGTGTGTTGCGTGTCAGTGCCCTGGCAAGGTTACCATCACAAGACCTTACTGCCCTCGCGGTGGTGCCAGAGTAGTTCCTGGAACCAGCAAATCGTTTGCTCGCACTCTTTCCTCTTCTATTGTAAGGCACAAGTTAATAATTAAAAAGAAAGAAATAGTTATGTGGATCAAACCAAGCTGTTCTGTCTTCTTTGCTGCTGCCTCAACCCCGGGAACACACCTCAGCATCTGGCCCACAGCCAGTTTGGTCCCTGGCAGCCCCTGCGGTCCTCTACAAAGAACTTGGTGTTGGGGTCTGGCTGCCCAACTCTGCTGGTGGGGCTGCGAGGCAAGGCTGGTCCCACTGATGGCACTGGGGCACATCTGGGTCTTACCCCCAGCTGCCTGTTGCAGTGACCCTGCTCTGTAGAAGAGTTCATGGCCAGCTAGCCGAGGGAACAAGGTCTCCCATGGCTGAGCACACCCTCATTCGCCCAGAAAATGGACTCTGAGGCTTTGATTTGCATCACACCCCTGCCAGTTCAGTCCCAAGATACTTAGCGTTTCTCCTCCATCCTGCCTGCATGCTCAGGGGTTAAAAATAGCCTCTTTGTTTGCCTTCACAAGTGAAAATAAAGCGATTTACACAATAGCAGATGGAAGAAGGGAGAGTGCACTCACCTCCCAAGTACAGCCAGCAGTCAAAGGTGCTCACAGAGCTGGCGTGACCAGCACTGGCTTATATTTGGAAGATGCCCACGCTCTGCCTGAGACATGCCTGTAGAGGGACACATGGGAGGGCAGCGGGACATGGAAAGAGCATGGGCAGGCTTCCCGCTGGGTGACCCTGCCCGCAGCATGCTGTCCTATTGCCTCCCTGTTCCTGCCTTCTCATGGCAATCTGCCCCAGAGCCCTAGGGACACGCTGTGACAGTCACAGGCTTCTCCGCTAGCGCTGCAGCCCAGGAGCAGCGCAGCCACCTGCCTTGACCCTGCCACACCAATAACCTCAGGGATGATGCCCTGGCCTGGCTGCCCACCGTGGGGTGATGCAGGCAGGCAAAGCAAGGGGAACCTTTCGGAGGCAAGGGAGGGGGCTCAGGGCACAGCTGGGGCCATGCATCCCACCAGCAGCCCCCAGCGAAACAGCGCAGAGCAACTCGGGGCGCCCAGGCAGAGCTAAGCACCTGCAGAGTTAGGTCCGGGGCACTGGCACATAAAGCAAGGATCGTCCAACCTCCAAATATCTCCCGGCTCAGCTGTCAGTTAGGAAATGCAAACACACAGCATTTCTCCCAAACCATAAGGGGAATAAGAGGCAGATGTGACTGTGCAGCTAATGTAATATATTCTGAACCTCAAATACCCTCCAGCGCTGCTTTGTTTCTGTCCCTCGAGTATAAGCAGCCTGACCTGTCCTTTATTTCCGGCACACGCCTCTGTAGGGATTCCTGCTTGCTCAGCTGGCTGAATGTTAGCAACGAAGCTGGGAATTTTACTTTGGCGATACCAACGTGGAGGGGCTGCAGTGGTGAAGGAGGGTAAAGGAGCCAGGGGGGAGGACGAGGTGCTGTTTTGGAAAATGGCTGCTTTGCAAGGGCCAGCTCCAGACATTTCCTGCATTTCTGGAGCTCTGCAGCATTTTGGTGCTGTCTCAGGGCATTAAGCTCCAGAGGCGGTAGAGGGGCAGCAGGCAGGGACAGGACCTGCCTCTGGTATATTCAGGGTGCAGCAGAAAGGACCAGACTGGATTTTAGATTACCTTATGGTTTTGACAGCCCCTCTACTGGGCTCTGCCCCTATGATCTTACAGGATCTGAGGTGCCAAGCTTTAATTACCCTGAGAGCAGCAAGTGATTGACCAACCCCACACTCTCCCAGGACTGAGGGTGAGCGAGAGTCCTTGCAGGAGGGGGACACGCAGCTTTCCTGAAGAACGGAACCCAACCACAGGTGCTGTGCAGCAAGGGAAGCGCTCCCAAGGGGGAGTCAGGGCTGCCCCGGCTCTGCAGCAGCCTCCCAGCTACCTGTGTCCAGCCTCTGGCCGCAATGCCTGTGCCGTGGGACCCTGGCACCCCACTGTGGACACAGCCCCTGGGCAGCTCCGGGCATTTCCTGGGGCTCAGCCCATTTTGGCTGCAGGATCAGAGAAGGGACTGCTTAATGCCCAACTGAGGCACACCGAGCCCCATCTGCCCAAGTCCAGCGGGCCTCAGGCGGCTGCTGCTGTTGGGTGAGAAGGCTGAGCTCCCCATCGAACGCCTGGTGACACGTGGCCCCTTCTTACCCTGAGGGAGGCCCATGCCACACTCTCCTCATCTTTATGAGAGGAACAACGACAGCAGAGAGGGACATGCTTGTATCAGCACATTACCAACACTGACCTCTGGCTATCTACATCCAGGCCTCTGTTTCTACCAGAAAAGTGACTCCTTTCACCTGCCTGCTTACATGCATAAGAAGGCTTCTACAGTAGAGCACTAAGCCAGAACAAGGCAATAAATCCTCCTTTGTGGTCCCGTCTTTCTTATTGGGTTAAACACCAAGGCTGCCAGAGGAAAGGAGTGAGTCACACTGCAGATGCTTAAAGATTTATAACTCTGCAGAACCTCGACCTCTCAGATAAAAGGCAGCTGTGGACACGGGCTGCACCATCAACGTGGAAAGAAGCAGAGCGCAGCTATTTCTCCATGATGCTCCGTTGCCTTCATCTTTATGCTGGGGAGAACTCCAGCCTCCATGCGGGGGTGCAAACTCCCACCACAGGGCTGGATGTTTGGTTTTTTTTCCCTGGATGGAGATGCTGGCCCATGGACCATGCAGCTGTGCTTTGGAGCTACCTGGTTCTGCTCATTTCATTGTCACGTAGGAAGAGCCTTGTTCCCACCGTGATCCTGGAATCAATGGTCCTACAGCTCCGCTGGAGGTTCCTGCAACAGCTGCCTATGCTGAGATGTACAGCTCCTTAAAAACCAGAGTCGCTCCACACAGAGAAGTTTTGCTGATGACGCTTGTCCAGATGCTGGAATTCATTAAAGAGTAAGCCAAAGAAAAAGCAGCCAAAGGAAAAAAAAAACAAACACCCAAACATCTTCCTTTGGCAGGAATGCAAACATCTCCTTTTCCAGACCGGGGAAGAACCCTGCCATTCAGCAAGAAGCAATCAATAGGCAATTCAGAGCAAAGTCTCTTCCAGCACCTTTGGCCGGATCCATCCAGCTCTTAGCACGCAGACCTCCTCAAGGAGAAGAGCTTCTTCCCCCAGTGAGTAACCCACGCAGAGCCCTAACACCAGCAGCCGAACAGATGCATCTTGAATGATCAAATGTCGGTGGGGTCTGACACTTCAAAGCAAAGTTTATATCAAAATAGCATGAGCAATGCAAGCTCATTCATGCAAGTCTTCGCAGGCATATGGGAGTAAGTATTGCTTGGCAAATGCAGCATAACACGCAACCAGGGCACTGTGGGGGGTGGGGTGAGAGAATGTTCATCGATCCTGTTCTGTCCCAGCAGATTCCAGCTGAACCATAAGGGCCGCAGAGCTGGGGTCTGCAATTATGGGGAGGAGGGGGGTACAATCCTACAGCACGTGCAGTGGTCTTCATCTAAAACTCAGATAAACCAGAGAGGAACCTGCAACTCTGCGACAAACAATTATATCCTTGTAAAAGCAGGATGTACCGCAAAGACACTGCTGCCCAGAACTGACCACTCTGTTGGATCTCGGCTGTGTCCACCATAACATGAAGGAGCAGCGTTCATGCTAAACACAGACACCCCTGCTCAGATGGAAGGGAAACACCCATAAAATTTCCAAGTGCAATTCGAGAGCCCCAGGCACACATCCACTTGCTACTCATAGATGGGAACAAAGCTCTTGGGGTGCTGTGAACATCAGTGCTGAAACAACAGAGGCACCAGAGTCCATCCCTATTGTAGCAGGGCCAGCTCAGCTCCTTTGCCTTTGAACAGAGAGGCAGTTGCTGGCTGCCTGCATCCCAGAGAGCACAGGAGAGACCAGTTCCTGGCTCCCCTATGCCCAGAGCAGCCTTGTAAATGCTCTGACACACACGTAGCTGTTCCCCGAGATGGCGTACGTGCACAGACCTAAGTGCAGTCTCTAAGAACTAGCTGGTTGGAGATGTCATTTGGAAAAGCTGAGGTCAGACTGAAAAATGCAGTTTGCACTGAGGCTTAGAACATCATTAAGTTTAAGCAAGTTTTCAATGGAAATGCAAAAAAACCCAAGCCCCAGACACAAGGCACCTCATTAGCAAATTCCTAGTCTAGCAAAGATGCCTGAGAGCTGTATGAATAAGAATGCCTGGCAATGCCTGAAGCAAGCCAAAATATTTCAGCAAGCCAAAATATTCAGGCTAGATTCTTAAGGAAGCAAGGATTATAGGATCATACTGTGACTGAATGTCCCCTTTACCCCCTAAACCCTTCTCCAGTCATTTTTTATGCTAATCAGCTTTACTTCAGCCACATTTGAGGGAGCTGAAGGTCTCAAAGGTACCAAACCCCTCCAAGTTTCATGCAAGCAGGTGCATCACAGGTGAAATACACTCACTGATTGAAAAGTTGAGCTTCCTTTACTAGACACCAGAAAACCCATTCAGAGGGCAGAGGTTATAAAGGCCTCAACTCCAAGGCAAGCTTCACTGTGGGCTCATTTACAACCAAAAGACAAAGCTGTAAAAGAAAAAAACACCCACCTCCCCAGAATGAAACAAGCTTTTTTTTTTTTTTTTTGAAACTGGTGTCTTAAAACCAGCTGAATGTTTTTGGCTGAACTCCATAGATAACTACATCAGTCCACTTGCAGCTGGAGCAACCTGCAATACAACTAATTCAGCCCAGATGTTTATCACTTGGCAAAATCTTGAACAAGTCAAGTCTTCAAAAGAAACAGACTTGGTTGCTTTGCTAACAGATACTGTTACCAGTCCTGTTATACCTGCATTCATGAGGGGGAGCTCAATAGTAGTCTGTTAACTTCCTGCCCTGACATACCCAGCAATAGTGTGGAGTTTACACACACAGCACTTTATAGAAAATAATTACACAGAGCTGAGAAGTGAAGAACTCAGCTCAAGGTCATACAGCAAGTCAAGGACAGAGCTGAAAAGAGAATGCAGGCACCCCTGCGTCCAGCTTACCAACTCATGCAGAGGAAGACCACCACCACTCCTGTTCTCTATGTTGTGGCATACAAATATCTGCTATTTTATAGCCACCAATAGGTGAAATGTTTTCCCGTGTCCTGCGCAGAAGAAAAACGGAGATTTGCAGGTTCTTGTGAAGGGTGTTGGGCTTCTCACCTGATGAGTTCTTACCTTTCAGTCCCAGGTACACGCAAGAAATGATTCACTGGTCCATCACTTAACCACTTCTGTCACCACAAGCTACAGAAAAGCATGCTGCAAGCAGTGTGCGCTGAGCACATCGTGGTGTCTTGGAATGACTGATTGCCTCCCAGCACCACATGAAAAGGGCTCCAAAGCAGCTCCCCCAGGAACACACTATTTTTCTCAATCTTTGCCAAGTCCCCACCACCCACTTTTCTACTGCTAACATTTCCCTTGGAAGAAAATAGACATTTTAAGATTTCACTTCCAACTAGACTATTTTACCACACAATTAGAAAATACAAGCTCTCTTTTCCACTTTAGGAAATATTTCTTTTGCAGATCACTGCTGCTTTGACACAAATATATTGTTATACTAAATCAAAACCCAGTAAAGATGGTGATACAGCTCCAGCAAGAATTTTGCAGCTGCAGGGCAGCCAATCAATACTGCATTTCACCTCAGATGGGATTACCATTTATCTCGCAAAAACAATAAAATTTGACCTGTTCAGTGATTAAACCTGTATCCATGGCAACTGTCTGAAACCTCAGCAAATGTAAATATCCCTTGGCTCATTCAGCAAGGGTCTCTTAAAGACAACATGAGTAAAATTAAACTTACGATCACCTTGTTGCTTCTCTTTGTGTTGAACTAGTCAGGGTTACAGAAAAAAACGAGGTAGAAAAAAACAAATAAAAAGCAAAAACGATGAGAATGCACCATTTGCAACATTCTCTCCATCTCTCAGCAAGTACTTATTCACAGCAGAACAAGTATATTTTAAAGGTACCTAAACACTCAGGCTGGCACCCGGTGCGCTCTACTGAGAATGCAGCATATTAGAAGATTCCTGTGGACAACTTGGCCATCTCCCTCTCAAAAGAAAGAGATGTAACACATAAAAACTCCTATGTTTCTGTTAATAGTCTCTCTCAACTGCTGGAGTGAATCCCTCACCCCGCCCCTCCATTTGTATGGAGCCCAAGTTTCATAATAATGATACTCCACACTGAAGAAAAGTGAAAACAGAAATGCCAGGGATGTAATTTTAATTTGTTAGTGACTGTTAACATGCATTAACATAAATCACTGCACATAAATGCCTGATGATTCCCTGAAAAGAAATTCAACACACACTAGTATTAGACAAGCTTGAATGACTTTTCAGGAAACTCATTGGCTCTTTCACATGGAAATAAGTGTTAAGGGTTCTTCTGGCGCATGTGTGCCATAGTCTGGTGGCAATGCAGATCAAGGCTGGGTGCAATATCAGCATTCAGAACATAAAATGTAGTTATAATTGCCATTGCAGTGCCCCTCCATTTAGAGGGCTCAGCTGCATGTTTTGCTAGCTTCTTGAACCTTATCTGCTTATTACACTAAATCTGCATTAAACACAAACAGGCAGAATGTAACCAGCATGACTCAATGCTCATTGCTCAATTGTAGCTTGATTCTGCATTTATAAGAACTCCTGACACTAGGGCTCACCATCTCCTCTTGCTGGGAATTAGCAGATCTGTAAAGCAACTCAGAATTATGCCTATAATTCTGCATATAGTGCCTGCTATAGTGCCTGCAACATAACGAATGAGTCCAAGCACACCTTCTCTCACTTCCAGATCACGAAGCTGGCTCATTTCCCATGAGGGCAGAGATGCCATCCCATAAACTGCCTGTTGTTACAGAAGCTCTTCTATCATTAGGACCAAACGCAACTGGAGGAAAGCCAAGGTTAAAAGGAGACCAAAAGAAATAAAACAGCAGCAGGAGAGCTGAAAGAAGATTGGTACATTTTAAAGCAAGCAGACTGATTATCTTCTGTGCAGGAAACTGCACAGCCCACAGATCAGCCTTGGCAATAGCCAAAGGTCACCCCCACTGCACGCTGACGGGCCAAGCAGAGCCCCAGGGGGTACTGCAGGCGATGGAGAACAGGTAAAACGTCAGTGCCTTCAGGGTACGCTTTAAGGTGAAAGAAAGCAGGATGTTCAGCCAGGAAAACTAAGCTAAGAATATGCTTTCTGACGGAAGATGAGGAAGAAATAAAGAGAGAAGAGGACAAATGGGAAATAAGAGGTCACTAAGCATTCATACCAAAATATCACAGGCAACAGATCTTCAATCCTCCTCATTAAGCCCCTGAAAGATTAAAGTAGGAAGTCTTGGCCTTCTGCATTTTAGCTAGCATGTGATTTACCCTACAGAAAATCTCTCTTTAGAGATCTCCAGAAGCCCCTTTTTCTAANAAAAAAAAAAAAAAAAAAAAACCAAACAAAACCAACAAAACAGAAACTGACACCGACATCAGAGCCAGTGGCAGCATAGTCATCTTGAGGCTATTCAAGTCAGCAGTATCCCGGAATTACATTAATTTGAATTAACTATCAGCTTCTATATAGCTGTTAAACTTTGCAAATAAGCCCTTCTGTAGATGTGAAGTTCAAGCCTGGATTAGGAAAGAATTTGCAATGTAAAATCTGTCTATACTGCTAATTTTTTTTAAGCATAGAGCTACACATACAAAACAAAATCATGAGTGATAATGAAACAGGAAGTGGCAGCAGGAAGTATACGACAGTTGCCTTGTATAAAGCCAGGATGATCAGAGTGGCAGGGAAAGATCTGGTTCACAGGGGACTTGATAACAGCCAGAAACATGAATGAAAATAATCTAGAGGTGGCTTTGACAAAAAGATGCACGCATTGAGGAAAAAAAAGGGTCCTGTAACTACACAGCACTATGTATCTGTGTTGAAAAATCATCTCGACATCTTTACTGAGCTATTTCTCATTGAAATCCTCATTAAAATGAGATTCCCAGAAATTCCATGTTACTTCAGCTCAAGATACTGAAGTTAGCTCCAGTGGAGAGTCTAGTATTAAACTACCCTTCACCATTCAACATCCTAATTGAAATTTGTCATTCTAATTACCCCTGAGCACATCCAGCCATTTCAGTATCAACTGCTATAATCGAGGCTGACATAGGGAGCATGGCATGGAAACATGAGAGCTCAATTTTAAATTGGCTAAAATAAAATTTATTTTACTGTTACAATATAGAATCTCTTATCAACACAACTCACAAAGTGTTTACAAAATAATATTTTCTGCTGCATTTTAAACACTACTTTTATACAAACTTTAAAGGTAAAATAGGAATTTGTAGCTAGAAATGTTTTTGTTACATTTTAGAAGCATCACAAGAATTACTTCAAACAAGACTTTTTTTTTTTTCTTACAGTGTCACCTTCACAGACAGAACTAAACGTTTATTGTAAAGACCTGAGGAAGGATTCATGAAAGCTTTCTTTAGACAAAGGATGCCAGTGAGCAAGTGCATTTGAACTAACTTAGGTGCTCTGAAAGCCTTACAAAGGAATCTCCTCCCTCTCCCCAGCTGACTATAGGGAAGGGAGGGAGCTTGGTGCATAATGGTAGCTTTCATGAATGCCCACGTTAAAGACCTACTATGCAGTAAGACCGTAACATACAAAGCTCTGGTCCTTAATGCTGTGCAAGAGACCTTGGAAATCTTAAACAGAATAGAATTTGAATTATTACAGTCGTCACAAAACCTACTATTTTAGTAAGTTAAAATTAAAGTTACCTAATGTACTCTGTGAATCTGGCAGTAACAGGCAAGTATTACATTACTCAACCTGGTCTCCACTATGATGCACTAATACACATTAGAAGAGTGGAAAAAGCTACCATTTTCACTGCTGCTAAAGATATGTGTTAAAGTGAAAGGATTTATGCTCCTGCCAGTCAAGTCAGTGGACAGATTTTACATGACAGCAGGATCAGGCTGACAGTGATTATTTTACATACAGCAAGCAGGTAGAAAGAGGTGCTAGGTTTATTTTTTTTTTCATGCATAGTTTAACCAGCTTACAGCCAGCTCATCTCCGTTAAGACTAGAGATGCATGATACACCATTTGGTATAAGCCAAACTACCAGCAAAAATATTTCCAGTGCAAACAAAATTGTCTTTCTTCAAGAAAAACAACTAAATTTAATGCTATTTCTCAAAAAGCAATGCTTATGATGCGTCATTTTCTACCTATTTTGGTCTGCATTTATAAAGTTCCCTTCCTCTCCCCAAATCACATCCGAAGACAGATGATCACAGTACACTACTTTTTTTTTTTTAGGCAAATTACTGTCTCCTCCCCAGAGCAAATTGTACTGCCCACTGAAGATCATCCCTGAGAGCACTGTTCTAGCTAGACACTTAGAAAGTAAGCAATATCTCATATCTTAGAAGAGAAAAAGGCTGTTCACCCCATGAGATCTTGTGGTTTTAGAAAGTAAAAAAAATGCAGCTACTCTGAGCATTTAAATTCCCTGAGCTGAGTGAAATTTGAAGACGGTAATTTGTAACACAAAGCATAGCAACATCTATAGCTGTACTTACAGATGCTGTAATTTTTTTACAGTGGTAAAATCAGACGTTAAATTACAAGCATACAGCAGTTGGTGGTGGTTCCTTTTACTTGCTTCCTGTCACAGGCAATACGATGGCCTTCTTTGGTGAAAAACTGCAGTGAAGAAGCTTGATGACTTCGGATTCTTTTGCCTTCTGATATTCTAGCAATCTTTAAGTTACAGTTAGTGGAGATACTACCAGGCCATAGTGCAGTACAAGTAAACCATCCTAGAGAAAAGAGAAATAAACTGTATCATTGTACAGTTCTCAATCATACCTTCTCCATGAGGCATTTCTGTCACTGCCTAGTATGACGATCACTGCATGGCAGAACATCAGCTTCAATCTCACTCACCATTTTAAACCATGTCCCTTCTCTATGCCGAATGGCATTTTTTAAAATATCAAGGCAAATAATTACATTTCCCTCTCCTCTGTGGGGCAGAAAAACAAAAGTAATCAATTAGGTAGTTCTAGAAAGTGCTGCCAAAAGCTGTACTGAAAGAGCCCAGACTACTACTACCCATTTATTAAGTAAAGACTACAAGCGACAAAGAAAAAAAATAAAAATCTATTAAGTCATGTTTCTCCTCTTCCGAGACTGTTCCACATACTAAAAAACCCCTTTCACCTGTGAAACAGGACACTTCCTGACTCATTAGTCTTACTTATGTCACTTAATTCATGCACAGCTGGTGAAAGGTCTAGCCCTTTGTCTGCTTCCACCATTGATCCACTGGGAATCTGACTTGTTGCATTAGACCTATTTATATGGACAGGCCTTAATAAAAGTTTTCTTTTGAAGAGAGAACTGCATTAATCACAACTGACATGTTACAACTTCTACCATATTTTGCTTCTGATGTTTTTGTCTATTAACATACAGGACCTAAGATAACATATGTTCCAGAGATGTTACACAGTTCTGCGTGAGGGGGTGTAACCAGCACATAAAAAAATAAATCTTTAATTAAAAAGTTAATTACAAAAAATATAGTAACAAGACTGTTGCCACTTTACAGGTTCTGTATTATAATACAGTAACAGCTGAAACTACTATATTAGTCTAAACAGTGTTTTGGAAGACTATATAATATTTTTAAACAATAATTTGTTATCTATGTAAAAATGCTTTTGACTGGTTGGTGTAGCCTCAACTGCTCATAAAAAAAATATCTGAGCCATTTCACATTGGAGGAAATTTAAGATTAAGAAATTGATCTCAAAAAGACTCAAGAGGACAGAATGTGTTTTTCCACGCATGCCTCTGTGACATACTCTTTTTCTTCCCTTAGGAATTCTTTTCAGACAGTGCCTATCAACACCTCTATGTTCTGTCTGGAAGATGACCTCTTATTAGAAAAATAGTCTTGTTTTGCCTTTAGTGCCACAAAGCTCTTCCAGTAGAAAACCAGCCTAATTGCTGCTGTGTATAATTATTTTACTCTCTCTTCTACCATTAGTTTCTTTAACTTTGGCATTTAAATGGTGCCACTGGAAACAAAGCTACTGTTCTGGGGAAAAATAAAGTGGAAGCACTATTGGAGTTTTTGGATGTGATGGTGAAAGAAAACAGATTCATAATGAAGGAGAAAATGTTCTCATTTATCAAGACCTGAAACTCTGCTTCTGGCTACAGATTTTGTCATTTACTTAAAAGAGAAGATTAACATTCTAAGTCAGGAAAAGAGGGCACCAAAAAAGGAGCCAATTAAAAAAAATAAAATTAAAATTGTATGGTCCTAAAAATGGCCATACCAGGGCAGACCAAAGGGCTACCTAGCCCCTTGGTGAAAGCCTAGATAAAGATACATGAAAAGGGCAAGTATGCTACCTTCCCTATATAATTTTCCAATTTCAAATGCCTTTCTCAGGAAGTTCCTGAGCCCTAAGTCAAAGTAGCTTTGTATTAGAGTCTTCTGATGACTTTTCTTCTATGAACTTGGTCTGTAGCTTTTGAATCTACAAACTTCTGGCATCCCAATCTAAGGGAAATCAAATCCAAGTGGTTTGCATACCCCCCCGCCCCCCTATTTTATTCCTGTGTTATCAGTGCCAGCTCATCAACACCCCTTCATCTTCTCATTCTGTTAATAACCAGAAATCCATTGCTAACTCCTAAAAGGATACAGGAGGAGGCAGAAGCTTTAACTCATTTACTCAGTGCCTAGCATAGAGTGGGATGAGTGCATTGCAGTATAAAGACAGGATCCTGACTGTCCTCACTTCTTGTTAGGTAGAACAGGTACTATGAAGTTACTTACGAACCTCTTGGCACATACTATGTTGTTTGTTATACCTTCACAAAGGTATACTTACTCCTTGTGCCTGTTAACTATTTCAACAGAGAAAAGAAGACACATTCAAGCTTCCTTTTTTGGAGATCTGTAGTCGAAACCAGTTTTTCCTCTATGGTAGAGTTTCTTAAAGGAAAGAAGTATTTACACAAGAAGAAAATGCTACAATGTAATCTTTGATGAATGAGTTTTGAAACTGTACCTTTGGCAGTAGGACATTTAAATGAATTATCTGTCTACACAGGAAATATCTCTATTAAACCAAAGGCCAAAACCACTGCAATTCCTTCTGTACTGAGAATTAACTCAGTACTGGCATTGCTTACTCTTATTCACTTTTTAAGTATTATATATTTCTATATATGTTCAGCTGCTTTCACTAGATACTGTTCTTAAAAGGAAATCTGAGCAGAGACTGACCTCTCACTGCTTATTACAAATCTCAAATCAGGCTAACTCAGACACGCCCAAGTGAAAAGCAAAATGAAACAGAATCGCTTCTACAGCAAAACTCTCCACTGTTCTTTGCCACACATTTGTGAACCTGATCTAAAAGAAAGTGGAAAGGATCCCACCTGTTACACCCAACTATAAACTTTAGACTGAAACTGATAGAAACATAGTGTATACATCTTTTGATGTTGTAAGAGCAGCAGCAACAAAACCTACCACACTTTCCAACTTCAATATCCCCACAGCAAAGAGTAAAACACTTCCATAGCAGATACATACTAGAGGGTCACAGTAATTAAATTAGATCATAGCTCTTACTGCCTAGCTCAGGAGAGACCAAAAAAACACAATGGCACTGGGTTACAAAAAGCTGAGAGTTACAAAGGGAGCGTTATCATCTACAAGACCTCTGTGCCAAGGGCCAGGGACATAAAGGAAGCTACCATTTTTAGCTTTTCCCATGTGTGAGCTCATTATACCCATCAGTGATGCAGAGCTCTGAGAAGGCCAGTTCCAGACAAGTGAAAATAACTAGCAGCTTGGATCACGTTGCATTTGTGCAGCAGAGCGGAGGAAGGCAGTACAGGGAAGAAATTGTATTCCCATATAATTAACAACAAGCTTCCTTCCTCAGCTACTTGATCAATATCTTAAATACAGACAATCTCAATGCTTGGTAACAAAACTAAGCTTTTTAGAAGTTTCTGTCAGTGTCTATGATCTCTCCTTGCAGTAAATTCCACCAGTTCTACACTGTTTTAAAAATTAAGCTAAGTTGCTTCTTTTTACATAAATACTGTGCAGCAAATTTTTAACGTTTTTGTCCTAAACAGAGCTAGAAAACTTATTTCAGGCTAATTAGAAAGATTCGACCAACCACCCAATTTCAGAAATGTTAAAATATATTGAGATCTACAAGATTAAACAAGATTTATTCCTGAATTTTTTTTTAGCCTTCTATCAACTACTCAGAAACCAACATGTTAATTGTTTACATTCAACCGCTAAAATAAGTTGCCTATTTACTCCAATTAAAACAACCCAAACAGGTTGCTATGAGGTCAGTATCAGGAACTGATCTTCCCACACTTGCTGGAAAGGCATGCAGTTATTCAGAACAGCTAAAACCCTGCTAGCTTGCTCCTATAGGAGCCTTTAACTTACTGAGGCTCTAAGGCATTGCTACACATTGTTACTTGTCAGGAAAAAAACCCAACCCTCCAACAACCAAAATCTTCACAAAACAACCTTGAGCATTTAAGAACCATTCAGGAGGAGTAAAAGCTCCTAGAAATTTACAGTGATTATGGCCCAGAAAAATAAATCCCGCACAACGTATGTCATGCTGCATCGCATTGGAAGAAACTCTTCCAAATTAAATACTGCCAAAGAATACATGTTAAAATTAATGCCTTTGGCAAAGAGAAACTTATCTGCATTTTTAAAATCACTTTTCTCAGCAAAAAGAATAACTGCTGACATGAATGAACTTGCAAGCGAAAAATGGGATTCAGAAGAGCAGTTATTTTTCTCCTTTAACAGTGATTGTCCTCATTCAAATAAAAAATTCTAATGCTTATTCCTTTCAATGACTTTGTATTGCATAAGTAGCTACTGAAGCTATTTTCTTAGCATGAAGTATCTACAATGAACCTCAGAAACTGGTAAATGACAACGGCAGTGTTGAAGAGTGTTTCAGGATCCTAGTGAGAGCTGTTAGGGGCATTCCAAGCCCCAACACTGGTTTGGAAAGTCTGGAAGGTTATAATGGCACAGGATGCCCTTGGAGCTTAATGTAAAATCCATCAAATGTTCCTGTGTATTTGTAGTCTCACTGGGCCAGGACAATCATGTCCCTCATTGAATTTCAGGTCTTGGTGAAAAAGAAATAACCTTTACCATTTTTAGACTTGACCTATCCACTATTAATTTATTTTCTGGATAATTATCTAAAAACATTTTCCAAGGTATTTTAATCCTAGAAATGCATCCTCTTGATTTCTGCAAAATAATATAATGTAAGACTAGTGAACATGAAAATGTGTCACAATTATTTCAATATAAAAAAAGAAGCAACTGCAGTTTACTTGCAACACTCCTACTGTAACTATTTGACATCCTTAGAGGTTTCATAACAAAATGAAGAAAAATTAAGGATGAACATGATCTTTCAAATTTCCTGGAAAAAGTGACTGTGAAAGCACAAGTCTTCACACAAAGCAAATATCTTTTTCTGTTTGTTTGCCCAAGAGAGCAGGCTTGCGAGAATTCATCACTAGCATACTGATTTTGTAATAATGAGACTTGACACTGGAGAACGTATCCCGAGACAACTGTTCTCTCTGTGGAGCTGCTGACTGTTACTTAGCCACTGAACATCAATCAGGCAGACCCAATTCTGACAAGAAATGAAAGACAGTAAACTTCAACTAGGCAGACCTGTTTCTGACAAGAAACGAAACCGATGCAGTTTTCCTTGAAGTGCTTCCCCAAGAGCATTTTTCATAGATGAAAAGCTTTTGTGCTGAGGTGAAGTCTCATGTACATTTGACTATACCTCTGGACTGAGAAATAAATCATCCCCCTGCTATTTACTGAAGCTTTTAGTAGAGGGCACTTCCATCACTATGTGTTGATTGCTATATTTACTTACAGTGCTTCTAACGTAACGAGTTCAAGTTTGTACCAGCTTCCTCCCAGTTTCTATCACCTGCTTCCCAAAGCAGGTTAGGTTACTGTTTGCGGGATCCCTCCTAGTTACTCAAATCAGGTACAGCTGATGCAGTGTCCAAGATACCTCAAAATTAACTTTCCACTCCTTGTCCCTGACACAGAAGACCTCTTATAGCATGAGAGGGCTGAGGAAATGTAAATGTAAAAGATTGTGCATGCGTGTGCACAAACAAGTCAAGAGAACTGAATTTGCTACTATTTTAGCCCCTCTGCCATCTGCTTAGATTGTTTTCAAAATAAAATATGAATCTAAATCCTATTTCTTCCCACTGTATTAGATTGAACATAACTTTTCAGACTTCCAAGTTTAGATTCATATACAGTTTACCATACATCACGATTTTACATCTATATCCTACTATGCACTGGGCAGACTATTTCATTGGTTTTGCTGCACTTCTAAAATGCTGTGACCCTTCCCATTATAAAGATGCTTGAAAAGATTCCCAAGGGAATAAAAAAAAAAAGCAGCTTTCTTATTTGCAGAGCCAGCAGCACTTAATACAGTAAGTTATCAACAAGAAATAGTTGGCTATACACTCAAGCTGTGACCAGGACTCGTATAATATGCATTAAGCATATTAATTGCATTCATTACTCTGTATCTTTGGCTTGTGCTTTCATGAGCAAGTTTATTCCCCGACCCAGTCAAAAGGCTACCTTATTTGGGATGCTTCAGTGCTTTGATTTCTTGCAGAGATGCAATCTCCATGGAGGAAAACAAGGAATGTTAATTGAAAGAAAGGCTAGTATAATTTATCACCGATAAGACAGCAACTTGTTTCGGAGTTGAAAAAACAACCCCAACAACCGCATAAAAACCTCATATCCGGAACATCAAACCATCAAGAACACTCTTAGCACATGGTATACTTCTCAACTCTATTTACAATATAAAAAACATTTTGCATAAGCTGGAGAGATTTTCTAAGTGACTTCTTCAGACAAGTTGGTGCTACCTGATATCTTAAGAAAGAAGTATTCTATTTTAAAATAGAAAACCAGGAACAAAGCTCCAGCTGCCACACATACCTGTACTGCACTCTCTCCTATGGCTTGACGAATTTCCCTCAGTGTCTGGTAGTGTTCTAGCAGGTGATCACCACATATTATGTCCACCTGTGAAAGAACATAAACATGATCAAGTTCAACCTACCTTTGGACTAGCAAAACAGTACTTAAGCCCTTCAAATTTGATTAGAAGAGTTCAGTTCTAGCACATTAGACTCTAAAGCCATCTTTACCTTTGTTGTCCAAATGTATTTAGCACGCACAGCACAGCACTACTGCACTGCCCTAATGCCTCCCACCCCATGGCCTGGGGCTCACTTCTGGAACACAAAGGACAGTTTGTTTCACTCCCAGTTTGGTGTGTCCACTAAAAAAAGTTGTTTAGTAATAGCTGTGATGAATTTAATGGGAATTTAGATCATTTATTAAAATGATCCCACAAACATCCAGAGTCATTCATCACTCGAAAAAAAGGGCAAATTGTTTGTGCCACTGACAGAAAACGAGCAATTGCTACTCTCATTCTTACTTTGAGTGAGAAAACAGGTAAGTCTGCTTAATATGACTGGAAGATGTGTTTTAACAGAAAAGAACAGCTCACTGTATGCCACTGTCAGCAATTACTTCACACAGTCCTCCTTCAAAATGCAATCAATACTTCTGTGCTGCAAGTGAAGGGCATACTCAGCAATTCTAAGCAATGTCCTCTACTGCAGCTAAAGTATGTCAATGACGTCTGCAGTTCTGGGAGGCACTTTTGTTAAGTAACTGCCCACAAAACCAGTAATTTTGAGGAAAATAAGAAACCATAATGAGGTATTCTGAATTCCCTGCCTTGACTATTATGAAAAATAAGCTTCTTTATAAAGTTACTACGAATTTACTGTGCATAATGTAAATCCAGCCTCTAACATTCCAAATTAGAGCAGCTAACACAGCACTGTTTGTCTCTCAACTGCAGCTTGCTTACAGTTTCCTTATGAGCAATTTCTAGATATGGAAATGATGGGGCTCTCATCTATGAATTACAATGACGAAACCTCAAAATAAAAATTAAGAGCATTGACAATGAGCTGCCCCACAGCTTTCTGCAAGGAAAACATCTAAGCTCTGCCACTGCAGTAGTCGGGGAACATACTGCAATATCATTACATATTCTCTTATATGGCTACTTTCCACTATAGGATGCACTCTCTCTGTGCTTCAGCTATTCAGTTCCCCTGGATTTATGCTCTTCTGCATGCTGACCCCCTATCTCTCTCCATCTTTGTGAAAAGATTTAGGAAGATTTATGCATCATGCTGGCAAACTGTTGTGTTCTAGGAATCAGCAACACAGTAATTCTACTCCTTAGAGGTTCAAAATGGGCTAATTCACTTCACCAGTATGAGAACAATGTAGAATACTCAATTCAAGTTATGTAAACTGCTTAGTATTACTTCTGCTTTTAGCTTCTAGGAGGAAACCAGCAAGTAAAAACTAATCTGGACATAACATTAAATGTTGATTAGATATTGATCCATGTATACACACGTGTGTATATTTAACATCAACATTAGACGTATATAACACACAACCTGAAAGAAATATATTTCTTTTTCTTTTTGAAAGTTGGTTACAGTTATCTCTACCATTTCCCATGCATTCTAGCCTCTACCGTTATTACTGCAGGAAGATAGACATGTCTGCTTTGCTTTCCAGTGATACATGAGTTTAATTACATTTGCTTTATAAGCTTACTTTTATAATTTTTATGCCGTAAGGTACTGAACACTTAATCTGGCTCCCACTGAAACATACACGTTATACATATGCATACACATTTTATATATTCTACAGAAATAGAAAATTCTAATCTATTTGGCCAATACAGAATGCAAACAGACACAGCGACAACTGCTGACAATCTTTCAAAATAGAAGCAGAATGCTTGTTTGAAAATATCCCACTGTTGATCCTGCTGCTCCAGTTTCAAATAGTAGTCATTAAAGATCCAGTGTCTTCTAATAAACTGAGAAGAGTTTTTCACATTTACCATGTTAGAGTGCTCTGAATACCAAATGCCAAATCTCCTCATTCCAGCACCAAAGCCTGAATTTCTGGCTGCTAATTGTTATGCCAGGATTCATTCTATAAGGACAAAAGAATAAAAGACAATGAAGAAAATCCCAGTTCAGGGTGAAAAATCAGTTGCGAAACATGTCTCAGAGGAATCCTGGTGCCATACAGGAATTAACATATTCCATTACAAAAGAGGAACCAGCAACAGAAGTACTATGAATTTACTACAATTTCAACTGACTGGTAAAATTGAAGCCAACTAGTAATGATAGCTAGTGAGACAGCAGTAAATACAGTTTGACCTTTTGCTGAAAGGGAACATGAAGGTGTAGCTGCTGAATACTCAATCACTTCTGTTAAAATTCTTATTAAAATAAAATAGCCTTTCCATTATGCCATTTATTTTCTTCAGGTGGCAGGTTTGCTATTAGAGCTATTTCTCTAAAAACCACGATAACAGACAATTATAAATTAATATTCACCAAGTAAGACAGAGATAAAATGGAAAACTTTCATGTAAGGGACATCCCACGTAAGATTCCTCCCAAGGGGGAATCTGGCCCAGAAAGCAGTAGACCTCAATCAATACTTTCTATGCCAACCCACACTATCCAGGGAAGGACCAGGAAAACACAAAGTTTTAGGGATTGATATAAGTATTTGGGCTAGTTATTCAAAAAGCTGGCAAAGCTTTCCATTTCCTTTAGTTACTATTTACTTTTCAAAGGTACTAGATATTTCTATTCCAGGGTCTAAGACTGGCACAAAGAAACTACACCAACAACTACATTGCATGAGCACAGACTTTCTTCCAATCTTTCCCCAGGCAGCAGTTTAAACACACACTTTCAGGAATGCACATGTGTTTATGGAACATTTCTGTTCCATAAGCTACATTAATGCATTCAGACCAGCCAAGTCACAAGTCTTTCAGCAATCTCTTTCTCTTGTCCTTACAGAATGAATGGCAAGAAGGGATAATGCTGCCGCAGGATGACCTCAAAGGAAACAACACTTTAAAGAAAACTTCTGATTCTCTCCCCACTCTTCAGCAGAACACAAACTATAATGATGTGCATCAGATGTCGAAACCAAATACCTAATGGATTCCAAACACCATAGCCTGTATTTAGCTCAAATTAAATGTTAACTACTTAGCTATTACTAGCAATTCCAGTTACTCAATTATTTTCACAAAACCCCACAACAAATTCCAGCAAGAATATTTAGGAGAGACCTTGTAATTAGAAATATATATAAAAACATACAGAAAATGAATCATTGTCCAAAGCATAGAGATCAAAACAAAGCACCAGAAAGAATAAACTATAGCCTGTCAGCTGAAGTGGTAGATAAAAATAAATGAAGCCTTAATCTTTCATTTAAGCTATGAAATTTGAATCATAATCCATTTGCAAACTCAAATACAGTAGTCTGAAAATAACTTGGGGCCTGAGACAGAAAAAAAACGCAGTGGCTTCAAACTTGCTTTTTAGACTTTTATATATACTCTCACACGAGTCAGATGGCTTATTTCACATTTTCATTTATCTGCACAAGTGGGTTGGATTGAGGTTAATGAAGAAGGACACATATTAGCTAATATTCTACAGGAAAAAATTAAGTCAAAGAGGTCCAAGTACAGTCAGTAGTTCAGAAGAATGGGTAACATACTTTCTATCACTTGGTCACTGAATCAGCTGTAACAGGGAACAAGTAAAACATTCTGAAATAATAATTTTGCAGATTGTCAAACTAAGCTGATATTCAGTAGGAACTCCTTGCATTCACAAATAACCACACTTAGTGTCCTTACTAGAAGTTTCAACAATGAAACCAAGAATGCAATTGATATACTGAGGAGAGAAAGGAGGAAAGACTCTGTGCCCTCCTTACAATCAAATCTTTCAAATCTTTTCAAGTCCCAGGTAAGGCACAATTAAACACTGTGGCAGTAAGGCTTCTGTAGATAAATGTGGGGAAAAAAATACTGCAAATGCAGTACATTTTAGCTCAATAGTGCCCAAAATGTGCATTTCTGAAAGAAATTTCCTAGCTTCCCAAGGGAATCTAGTTCTTGGACTCTAGTCTCAAGTTAAATGCATCAAACTCTTGACATTTTATATAAAAATTGATTACCTAAAAAGGTAATGAAGAACTGGAGAGAGTTAGAAATCAACACAAAACAAGTAAAATTAAAAATAAAAGCTTGTGGTCCTAAGTTAGTATCTATTTCTTCTTTAACATACTTTGGGAAAGCCTACAGGAAATTATGAAACACTGCAGTCCTCCACTCTTCAAATTTCCACAGCAAACTTTTGAAAAAGCAGCCAAGCACCTTCTATGTTTATATTAGTTGCATATACGGTTTACAATTTGTTTCCCTAAATTCTTCTACCTGTGCTCATTTATATTCAGGTTCTCCTTAATTTAATTTTATGGTTTCTGGGAATTCACCCAGGGAATTTGGAGTAAGACATGATTCATTAGGCTTATTAATCTTCAATGACGTATCTGACATCTCTTTCTGCATGTTTACCAACAAACCATCAGCTTCAGTTCTGCATACTACAATGGGAAGGTGACAGCTCAGTACATACACTCCTTTAACCTTAAGTCCCCATATGACAAAGAAATCAATCAGGATAGGAAAAATACTTCCTGCTTCATTTCCCTAATTCCCTTGTCTTTTAAAAATAAGCCTGAATATCTTCAAGAAATCAGTCATGATTTGTGACATGAAAATCAACTACAGGTTTCCAGAGACCAAAAAAATACTCACTGAAAAAAATGGGAGCCTATCAGTTAAGAGGGGGAGGGAAAAACCAAAGCAGCCAAAGGATCTGACTGTAGAAGAAAGCAGATTTAATATTTCCTCCACACAGGGCTTGCACAGAAGACACCAAGAGATTAGAACTAGCCAATGATTGTGCCTTACTCCAGAATGGCACACTGGATACTTGAAGCGATAAAAGCGCCTGGGTCAGCATCGAGCAACATCTTGAGAAAGGAAATCTATGAAATCATCAGCTTTTGAAACACAGTAACATTTACCCACTAACAGTGGATCATGTCCTGTCCAGGAAGTCCGAGCAAAAAGTAACCAGTGGGGGAAAAATTCTCAAGTTATTTCTATTAGATGATCGCAAGACTGCAAAATCTGAAAGACATCCAACACACAGGCCTAGCTCAGTTTTGAAAGATGGGTAACTGCAGTTTCCATTACAGATGTTCAGTGTTCCTGAGAACTGAGATTCTGGTGTACTACTTAAGAAAACCCAAACAAACAAAACAATTCCTCCCCCTTAAATGAACAACTCAATTAATGCAAGAAGTTTCTCTAGCATAATTTTATTTGTATCAAGTTACCACCACCTGAAAGCTACAAAGACTCTCACTGAGAGGAAACCAGCAAATGAAAATACATTACTTCCTCAGAATGATTAATAATTTATATCCGATTTGCTTTGTGATCACTGAAAAGGTAAGCAGCGTGAATAGATACTCATTACTGAGACACACAGTCATGCCGTATTGTCTCAGACAGTTACTGCTGCATGAAAACAAACTTAACTCCAAAGGCAGCACTTAACTTCCATCATTTGCCTATTCACATCAGTATCGGCTTGATTTACCAATAATTGACAGCTTTAAGAATTGGTTACACATGACAGAACTCCTGTACCTTCTCAGCTGAATGGCTGCTGAAACATACTGAAGAATTGAAAACTGGTTTTGACATGCAATTCCTTCCAAAATGGTTGAGAAATACAAAGTTAAACTCTTTCGTATCATACTCTGCTCCTTTGAATTCTTATTTGGAGGCACATGTCTACACTTGCATTCATACTTATCATTTCAACACATCCATCCCCAGTATCACTCTTTTTTAGCCCTTGTTTGCTTCTTCAACATTCAGTTAAATTTTACTGATACTCAGCTCCTACGTGTCTTTGTTTTCATATCCTCCCACGCTCACACACTTTCCGGTCTACATACTCAGTTTTATCCTTGAAACAGCAGTATCTTTTGGGTTTGAATTTGAATCTGCTGAAATCTTACGTGGAACTTTAGAAACTCTCTGCAAATAATAAAGGATTATAATGAAAATTTAAACACATTGCAAATGAGTCGAGAGGTTTTCCTTGCAGATCACAACATTTCCAACGTTTCATTTTTTAATCCTTACTGCATTAAAAAAACCTAATATTACTTCTAGACTCTAATGAACAATGGAAACGTTCTGTCTGAAGCACAGGCATTACATTGATCACAGTGAACCTAAGTGCCGCTACAAGTGGCATACCTGACAAGCAGGATCCAGATCCATTTTTCTTCTGAGGAATTTCTCCACATGTCCAATTGTTGCCTCCCCTGAAACACGCACAAACTTCTTTTCCAAAGGCTGCAAAGAATAAATGTGAGATTTTAAGACTATGTACATTTTCAGCCATCATCCCTTATAAACCCCAAACCTAAGTGGAAACCCAATAACAGAGGGAGACAGTTTACATTTTTGGACTCTCTTCTGATCTACTTCCAGATTACCTCATAGAGAAAGGACTAAATACATAATACATATTAATACATAATGTTATTGTTAATTAATACAAATTAATACATAATTAAGACATAATTAAGACTCCAGGTTCAAACTTCCTGCTGTTTAAAACAACATTTAAAAATAACCAACTACTGACTTCAGACCTATTTCACTATTGAATTACTGGAGAATGATATTTGCTATTAATTCTGCATAGAAATTAGTATTACACAGCATTTTAAGAACTTCTCCCCCCACAAGCATTTACTCATCAGAAGCACATGAACTATTTCCTAAAGTTTCCTTATTTTCCCCAAATCAGGCTTGCGTACCAAACACGATTCAGGTAATTAAACCACGCTGCATTTTGTAATGCAAGGAGCTTAAGTCCTTTAGCATTCTAAAATATTTCTATATTATGGCTTAGGCTGGAATCAAATTAATGGTCCATGAAATTCCAGAATCAATTAAAGTATACTATTATGCAGAACACAAGGGCAAGACTGGTCTGAAATCATTTTGTATAATTTCTAAATACTTTTACAGCAAGGACTGCAATGACAAGACATTCGTTATGCCAGCTTCAAAAATTTAATAGGTTTCTACGGATAAAATTTTAAACAGCTGACTGGTGATATGGGCAGCTAAGCAAAGAAGCACAAAGGCAGAGCAGATGACTGCATTCAGTGTGATAAATGGATTACCTTTTGTGTCAATTAATTGGATTTTTATGTTGACTTCTGAACAGCTGTGATTTACTATCCAGGTTCATCATATTCTTTCAATTTGAAAGAAGGGTCAGAGGGTCATGGACTACCCTTGAATTTAAATATATATCCATGATAACTGTGGTTTTGGAACAACAGTTTGATTTATTCATGTACAAGAGCTAGAAATGCCAGTCAGACCTGATCTAAGGAACCATGCTGCTGCAAGCTTGGTGATGCTGAATTTATGTGCTGTATGTATAAATCACAGTTTATGGCCACAGACCTTGTAACCTGTTCTCTCCTCCCCCCATCCCCACTTGGGGAAAAAAAAAAAAGGTTGAAACCCCTTTGTATATGAAGTTCAACATCTAGTTCAGAACAATAAGACAGATAAACAACTGAGAACAGAGCAACACCAAAAATGGATCAGGGTACGTTTTGTGAGAAGTGGAGATTAAATAGGATTTGGAAGGTTGATGAGTAAACCTCTTGGTCATGAAGTAGAATAAAAAAGCATGAAGATATGAACTGTGGTGAAGCAAATAAGGCTAGAAAGAAGAGAGTGAAACAGGGGGTTAACACACAGCAAAGAATTTAAAAATGCTGTAGAAAAATACCAGTTAAAAGATGTGGTATTTCTTGAAACTCACATAGATGACACAGAAGTCTAAATATGCAAGTAAGCTGAGTGGCACTTTAGTTTATGGACAGTAGGATTATTTGCAGCATAGAACTATTCATTACGGGTATTGGTGGGCAGCCTTTCATCTTCAACATCCTCAGAACACTACAGTTAAAGGGAGCAGGAATATTTACGGCTTCAAAGGGGAAAAAACCCAAAAACCACTTACACACAAAAAAATCCCTTTCCTGAAAAGCTGGGTAGTTCTGGAGGCATAACAGATGAAGAAAACTGACTGTAGACATTTTCAGGACATTGTCCCCCTTCTACAGATGAATTTTGTTTGAGGAAACTATACTTACATTTCAAATATTTATGAATCTGTATTTGAAAGTTTGAAATTGCCTCCTAAGCTCTGCCATAACAAACATAATTACTATTAAAAATAGTATGAATAACTGCAATCAAATCAAATGATTCAGATTTGTGCCTGAAAATATATTGATTAGAAATCAACTCAGCTGAAAACATGAAGGAAACTAGTAAAACAGCACAATCAGGACAATTCATATTTAAATTACTAACATGATATTTTTCTGAAATTCTTCAACAGTAAAATTCTCCTGCCAACTATATTAGTTAGGTGTGTCTTACATTCTGTTATTCTGTGCCATTCCATCTTTTGAATGTACAATTCCAATATAACGAAAGATTAAATGCAACATATACTGAGTAATTTTAAATTACATCTCCTTCTTGCCCTCGAAGAGTCTTATTTTCTAAATGTTTAGCTAAAATAGCGGAATGACACACTCTGAGTATCTCTAACTACAGCACATAAAACCATGAAGGAAGCAAACAATGTGTAGTTCCTCTATGAATCTGTAGCAAAGTAGCTTAGTAATAAGATCTGTATTGGAAGAAGAGCCATATTCTTTAGCAAGGATTGGGAACGCTATTTCTTGTTTAGCGGAACAGTCTCTGTTCAGACAACAGATGTTGATAGTAAAGAGATGGAGAAAAGAATAAGCTTTCTGCTGGCTAAGGAAGTCTATTGTGCCATCCAGACAATTTGTATACTTTTTTTGGTTGTTTAAGCACATAGCAATTTATTATACTGTTGTTATACCTCAGGCTACGCTTCCTCTGAATAACCTATGCAAGCTTTCCACTACA
Organism: Anarhynchus alexandrinus; assembly: GCA_008711295.1. NCBI lineage: Eukaryota > Metazoa > Chordata > Aves > Charadriiformes > Charadriidae > Anarhynchus > Anarhynchus alexandrinus. Next base: position 3,477,351 of record VUYV01000011.1, on the reverse strand, counting down.
ATTAGATAATCTTCTTCAAAACCCAGTATTTTAGACAATGTCTACACCTCTGTTCAGGATTCCAATAAAAGCCACAGTAGTGCACCTTTTGAAGACAGATGCAAGAAAAACAAGCTAGAATCACCTAGGTGAAATTTCAGTATCATTCCCATTCTCCCACCAAAACTTTATGCAGCCTCAGAAGCATTCTCTTCCTATTCTGTGATGCTATGCAATAATAGGCTTGAAAGCACACTGAAATCCAAGGTTGGTTGTTACTATGCTGATGAAAGTTCAGGCTGTACTCAGCGTAAGAAAAACAAACTAAATTAAATACATTCAGGTTATACATATTTCTGAAGTAAATCATATGAGAAAAATTCAAATCACATCTGCACCTTAAAATTCCCTGTGCCTTCGTTAGCTCTGAAAAACAAGAGAAGAGTAAACACAGTCAATATTGCTATGGTTAACAGTTATTAACACCCTAAAGCTTTTTATTATAATAGCGACTTAATGATTTAGTAGTCTGGCATATCAAGCTTATTTTTCTAATCAGGCTGTTCCTTTCATTGAACTCTAATACATGAAAAAATATCAGACTGAATTATCTTTTTCTCCTACCCTTTATTTGGTACTCCATTTTTCTTGTGAATTCAGCTATTTAAGATTTGTCTACTTTATATAGAAAAACCAAGAGCCAATTTTATACACAACATAATATTCACTTTCATAGGAATGGGTTGTAACATTAATGCTGCTTAAACATCCATAATTCATCATCCTTGATATTTGGAACTTTAACAGACAGTACCTAAGAAGTTGCTGACAGAACATGCCCAACCACCAAAGAGGCTTTCTGGGTCAGTTGTTGGCCTTCCAGACTATTTATAACACAGGATTAATGCTAATGCTATCTAGGAACTCAGGAAAGCAGCAGGTGTTTCTCTGGAAGGTGAAATACACACAAAGGTGGCAAATAACCAAACTCCCAGCTGGCCTCAAGAGAGTTTCATTAATTGCCCAGTCTGAGCAAGTGATCCACGACTGATCATCTATACTCCACACCTCCATCTTGTAGTGCAATGTATAAGTTTTTTCAAAGAAGTAAGCCCAATTAATCACATTTTACTGTTCTTCCATTGCATTAGCAAGTGTGTATGTACGAGAGAGGAAAAAGAAAAAAAAAAAAAAGCAGTACTTCATGGCACTGGAGAGGGCAAAAATCAAACATCACTATAAATTGACTACAATTCTATCCACCATTCGATATAGCAAACAAATTTATTTGTAATGCTTATGCATACCACACATTAGCATGGTACTTCAAGTTACTGTAACTGAGTATCTCCATCTCTAAGTATGTACCAGCTATCAGGGTTAAGCAAAACTATCATAAAATTGTGCCTGAAAAATGAAATGAAAATCAAATAAAAATTAAATGAAATTTAAAGCTACTAACAAGCAAAGATAGAAAAGCTTTTCCAGTACATCTGTCATTTTCTTTGATACAGTTCCGCAGCCACAGGTAATTAGACAGTACACTCTAAAAAACACAATATAGACAGTCAAACTTTCAAAGTAACAATTTCTGCTGGCTAGTACAATTTATTCCAAGCTTTCTTTATTCAAAGAGTTTTATTAACCACTCATCACCAAGACAGGCTCTTTGATTTTGCCCTTTGAAGAGGAAAATATATTAACCCTAAAACATATAAAGTATAAAAGAAGATTAAAGGTTAAAAAAGTCACTAAAATAAATTGCAAAGTAGATGTCGTTAAGGCATCACCCTTTGTTAGAAACGTCCTGTGCTTCCCTCCATATATATAACAAAAACACAGTGCACAGTTTCACATAGTATAGATGGTATTTGCACAATATTACCTGTTTTGCTGCCAACACTGGAATGGAAGCTTGAAATAAAACTACCAGAAAAACAAATACAACAACATAGATTCAAAAATCACCTTGTTTCACAGACAGGCAGATACATATTTACTAGTTTTGAGGTCTAAGTTGCCTAACATCTTCCTTTTGCTCTGAAAAAAGAAAAATGTAGCTGCTGAGAATCACAGGAGGGAGGGGGAGACAAAAGTGACCAGGGGACTTTCACAGTGGAGATCTAAACCAAAGTACTTTCACTACAATGAGTTCAAACTGTATCTAATCCTGCAGCCAAGAAAATCTAAGGACGCCTTCCTATAAAGTCACCAAGCATTCCAACCTGAAAGGGATATCCTTGGAACTAAAACCTCATTCCTGGTTTTAAAGTCATTCTAGAGAGAAATTATCATTGAGGAAGATGCAGGGCTGTTGATACAAAAGCATGCTCTTATAACTCCACATGCTCCCTCTGCCACCTGCCGGGCCAGCACAGCAGTGGCCAGTACCCGTCACAGATCCCAGAATGGGCATCCCTCAAACTCATATCTAGATGTTAACTTAATAAGATACAGTCACAACCACGACAATAAAATAACAACTTACACATTCCTAACCCAACATAAATGTAGGGTGAACAGCATTAGATTTACTCTTTTCTACCCAGATTTTAGTCAAAGCATTTGACCTTATGTCGTATTTATCCATTTAATCACATTTTACTTAATGAGGTAAAAAGCATGCCTGAGCACCAGGTCACTGGGACCCATCATGTGTTTTATACCACATTAATTAAAGGGAAAAAAGCCTTTATAAGTACAATTAAAAATATATTTAAATTAAGTTTTGAGTGTACAATACACAATGGTCAAAGGCTGAACAGCTATATAATATCTTTGCTTTCCTCTCCTGTTCAACACATGGCTCTTGGCTTTACTTAGGGCAAACCTGCTCTTAATGCAAAGCATTAAATTTCCTCGGTCTCATTTCTTCACATTATTAATATATTTCCACACCATCCTACTCAGCAGAATGGCAATGTAATATCTTGTTTAAAAAGAGGAACCTAAGACAGACTGTGTTGAAAGGTAAGGAAGAACTGTGAGTACCCAATTTGGGACATCCAAGATTGGATTTGCCTGCAGAATACTTCATACTACAGTTTTAGTGATGACTCCCACTGCTTTCAGCTGTGCTTGTGAGCATTCAGCACTTCTGCAAGTCAGGCATACAGAAAATGAACGCTGAAATTAAGTCAGGTATGTGGATTCAGCAAGGACATTCTACAGAACAGGCAGGGATTGTTCCCTAAAGGTTTAGCTCAAAGAGCTTCTCTTTCTTCCTGCAATCCCACTTCTCATCCATTTAAAGAAAGAAGCCATGTGATGAGCAACATTTTGAAAAAAAAAAAAGCCGACAAACCAAAAAAACACACACCACCACCCACCTGACCAAATTTTACCCATGGAGGAAATGTGTTCTGTATTCTGAATAAAGTAAGACACAATGGAAACACTGGACATAACATATGAAAAGACTAGGACATGATGTCTACAAAGAGTGAGGCTGAATCAAGGTGGTATGCTTTGCTGCTAGAATTTACCAATTTCCGATGGCTCGACTTTACATCATTAGTGTAAATTTGCTATGGTTACGTATTGGAGTTCTCTGAACACTCTGTTAAGGCAAAGTCAGGCCAAAAGCAGGCACAGTCTGGGTAGAGGAGTAAGAGTTGCAAAAGCCAAGCTGCTTCCCCCTCCCTCAACTGAGGTTCTGCACTGTGTGGTACTATCAGAGTAGTTACTGCTTTCAATCCTTTCTCAGTTACCCCCTCTCAATCATGAACATATAAATCTGCATATGGCCAAAGCAATACTATTTCTCCTTCCTGTATTCCTGAAAACAACTCAAGTGTTTGGGCTGTATTTCCCCCTCACAATCCATTGCTAAAAAGCAACTCTGATACAAAAGCTTCAGCATAATTCATTAAAGTCTGGGAAACTGTCAGGCAAACTTAATAGTAGATCACGTTATTACCCCCACCTATAACACTGACAGGAACACTGCTCTTGCAGCACAGGTTGTAGTTGCAGTCCCCGAGTTACATGAGCAAATCCTAACATAGTCAGCATTAGTGGTACTGCCACCTACCATTAAGGAAGTGTAAAAGACAGGCATTTTATCATTCAGTTTACTGAGACTACACTACTTTGTTAAAAATGAAATAAAACCATTTAAGTTTTAGAATTACACTTTTTAGGAAGCTATTTTCACAGGAAGACTTCTTACACAATTATATGCATCATCTAGCTATGTGTACTTGGCTGTCACTATTGCACTGTAAGTTAAAACCAGTACCCCATCTGCTATTCAACATGGAGGAAATGCACATTTGATGACAACTAAGGGCCAGTAATGGTCCAACACACATAAGCAGCACCCTTATGTCAGCCACTTGCTCTTACATTTGCCCACAACTCACCCAATGAACTCCAGAAGTATGGAGATGTCAAGTTCTGGTGGGATCCGGAACACAGAGCCCAGAACTTTTCGAGGTCTTCCTCTGCTCACTGGAACTGGCTGTGGGACAGCTGAAACATTCAAATAGTCAAAATGCAAACACAACTTGAAATAAAAGCAGCCCAAGACACTAACATTCGCCAAGCAAAACAGATGAACTCATAAGGAAGAAGACCCCATGCAATTCATCCTATTTTTTATGACTAAATCAGCTCTTTATACATTTCATGCTGTGTATCTGAACCACCATGTTACTAGCTTTCACTATGGCACTTCTCCAAAGAGCTGTTTATTTGATAGTAAGACAAAAAATAATTAGAATAATCCCTCACCTGTCAACAGACTTTGAGGTTTTTATTTTTACTCCTTTGGAACATCTATTACTTATTACGTGCCACAAAATAAAATTAACACATATTTTATAAATATTTCCTGGTTGTAGGCAAAATATAATTTGTTTTAAAAAAATCCAACCGCAATTTGGGTTTTAGTGCTGCCAGTTCCATCTATTTCTGTAATCTGAGAACTTTGACAAGTTACAGTATTCAGACAACCAAGAATCCCACATTTCCAATACTACATATCTACTTCAGTTGTGAGCTAATATTTCAAGGAAAGCCCTTAAGAATAAATGGTATAGTAAATATTTCCTTAACAGTGAAGTGATTACAGCTCACCTGGTTTGGGCACTTCTAATCCTCTTTCTTTATAGAAGTCATGCATTTGTTTTTTCTCTCCTGAAAAAAAAACACACCACCACCACAATACAGAACAAATTGGACTGTTATTTCAGATGCTGAGGATATTCATATAGTTCCCAATGGTCAGAGCAGTAAAAACTTTGAAAGTTCCTACAGACCTTCCCCATCACTAATATTCCATATCAGGCTGAGACATTTAAGATACCCAGACTAAGAGTTTGTTAGTAAAAACTGGGAAGAAATCTGAGAAACTGGCCATAAATCATACTGCAATAGCTGGAAAAACTAGCATCCTTCTGGCCGTCATCACTATTTCTATACAATCTGTAGGCTGTCATGACTATCTTTATACCACCTACAGTCTCTCTCTATATATATCCACTAAATGTGTATATTTCACTCAGTTTACCCAGGTGGACTTTCCAGATTCATTGGCTCATGAAGTTCAATGTAAATGACATGAGACAGTGAACAACTAAAATCAGAAAAATAAATGTGGCAGTGAAGAAAAAATAAAAGCATTTGAGAGAATCAGTCTTAGCAACTTTTTTTTTCAACTGAGCAAGGTGAGCTTATTAGATGGAATGATATTTTCTGTACTTATACAAAAATATGAGGCATGACTACGAAGTATTATCTGGATGTTTATCTGGATACAGTGACACCTGTGTTTCATGAGATACGGTACACACTGCTATTCATAATAGCATTTAGCAGCCAGAAAGATGCCAGTTGTCACAGCTAATTCATTAAGATTTATAACCAAATGTTACAAAACTATTTTAAAGAGTCCAGGGAGAAATGGGGATTTGAATTACTGTTTTCTGTTCAGTCTTTTCAGTCTCTAGATAGTGATAAAATAAAGAAAGGTACTTACTTTCCTCCAAATTGACAACTAATTTATAGACTATGTCTTGCAGTTGACGGTCCAGTCTATTAAAAAGAAAAAAAAATGAAAGCGTCTTTGGTGTAATACAGAATGGTTTTCATTAAACTAACAGACATGCCGAATATATTGTTGAAATATGACGTACATAAAGATTGACAGAGCAGCAACTCTGTATCTGTCTAATTCACATCCTGACAGTAGAGCTCCAACAGAAGCAGCCATGTAAAGCTAAAAGTACCATCATTCAAGAACAGTTCAAGAAACTAAAACTCAAGTTTTCAGAGTTAATAAGTACACCATGCCAACAAAGCTTTGTCTAAAAGGAAATCAAAGCAAATAGTTAGGACCTCATATCACCTCTAACACTGAGCAAATGCATAAAAGTACCCAGGGTGGGGGAGTAACAAACCCTAGAAAGGGATACAAACTAGATAAAATATCCAATTTCTTGTTTTATCTTCACTATTGAGATTAAATTTATATAAACAAAGAACACAATGCATTCTTTGTAACTGTTCCTTCATTTGAAATAAGAAAGCCCTGCAAGTCTGTAAAACAAAACATTTAAAAGCAAGCAGCAAAACTTGAAAAAAAAAGAATCTATAAAAATGGCATGAACTTACTACCTGATATTATAAAGCGGCTGTGTCTGATGTACAACGATATTGCATTTTGGACATCTGTTGCTATAGTAGAAGTGTCTCACTATGCAGCTTTTACAAACTGTAAAGAAAAGAAGCCCCATAAAAGTCACATATCCATTATACAATACCACCTGTTTAAGCAAGAGGCGCAATTACACCCAGACTTCTCAAGTAAAATTTGTCAGAAATAAAATGAAGCAAGTCTTTCAACTCTCAAACTCAAGTAAACAGCAGCTCTCTGCCTGTACAGGATATAACAATCCTGAATATTCAATTAATAATTGATTAATAAATTATTAATAAATAATAATTAATAACCCAACTGATGCAATGGTAGGTGTTGAATATCTTAACTGTGTTACCCAGAACAAAAGTAGAGCTAAGGCAACAGAATACTGACTGCTGCAGACAGAAGATATGCTAAAAAGTTCCCTACAAACAGTTTCAGTAGAAGAATCAAGGTAAGAAATTATAATTCTCCCGTTTTCATTGTATTTTACATGAGAGGAGAAGAGAGAGGGGGTGGAAAAAGGGGAGGGGAAAAAGAGGGAGAAAAAAAGAGAAGAACAAAAAAAAAGAAGCATTTTCCCTGTATGCATTGTTAATGGCTGGAAGGACCAGGAAGCCAAGATTCTTGGATTCAGGTGGGAACACGGGTGTGGCTGAAAGTCAGCTTCACAGAAAGTGTTTCAGTAGCTTTGAGAGAAAATAGTTCTGTTAGCAATGGAAAAATTGCTAACACAACACAAGGATTGAGGAGAAAAATAACAAGACAAGAACATGGAAATCAGTTTTTTATTATCCATCTATTTCTATTCATCAAGTTATAAACTAACTATTCCATGGGTGCATATAACTGTTTCTGTATCTGAACTGGTATTTCCACACAGCCACTTACTGAGTTTTGTGAACTTACAAGCTCTTATCAGCAACAGTTTAGGAAACTCTCTAGTCCATTACAAGCAGAGCCACCCAACTTTCTTTTCTCAGTTACATACTTAAATTCCTGGAGCCCACATAAAAAGTATGTAGTAGCTCCGGTTTTGTTTTACTTGGGCTTTATCTTTCCCTACATCTTTCCTCTTAACCAGGGATACTAAGCTGACTTAACAACTGATTTCATGGTTTTCTGATGCTTAATATATCCACAAATATATTTGCCTTAAAGAACAGAATAAATGCAACACACATTCATGTCAAACAGAGAATTATCTTTGGGAAGGCAGAACATCTCAACAGCTGGTTCTTGTTTGAATTTGCAAGCAAACTCTTAGAATTACACTACTGATACTTACAGGTGTGCAGACATTCTGTGATTGTTGTAGCATCAATAAAGTAACCTTTGCAGATGGAACATAGGATGTAAGGCGTCAACTCTGCGAGGTTTATCATACGCTAAAACAAAGACATTTTGTAAGAGTTTGAATACGCAGGCTAAGCTGTTAAGTTTCGTGATTGCAGCTTCCAAAATATCAGTCTTAAACCAAGAAAAAAATCTGGATCAATGTACTACAGAAATGGGTTTTCCTAAGAGGTCAATCATTCCTCATATACAGCTCTTTTTCAAAGACTTTCATCTAGTATTCTAATTTGACCTTTTTGTGAATGGAAATCCAATTTGTTTCATGAATTTTGTATCTGAAAAACAAACAAAAAACAACCCTTTTGGGAAAAGTTCTTTTGGATAAACTCGTTAACAGAATATCACATAATTGGCAAGCTTGAAGTGGATACTGGTAGCAAATAATATAATTTTTTGAAAAATACTCAGTAAGAGTGTTGGGGCCCCCAGTCAAGTGGACTTGATTAATAACTAGTGCTGTCTCTTGTTTCTACACACAATTAGGGATTATACAAATACATATGGAAGCAAAGACTGAAATTTCACTGCTTAGAAATCTGGATTATCAGGAACACATAAAAGCAGTTTTACAACTACTTTCCAGTCAGAATTCTATTTCAAAAAAGAAATTTCTTCTATAGCAATGATCTGAGATCTGTCTGAAAGAGATAATACATTAGATTTTTACGTTTCGTTTCCTCTAGTCTCAAAGCCAGACTAAGGGGCTTTCTTTCCCTCAATGACAGCATTCATTTTGCCCACGTGCCACCGTTTACCACCCTCTCAGCTATGCCAAGAGTTTTTAAGGGCTTCATTTAAATGAGACAGATGAAGTGAACTTGGGTAACGCTAAAAAGCCTATCACCATACAGCTTTATGTCGCCTAAGCAGGGGTCCAGATTTGCCCCTGGAATTTTTCAGAAGTCCCCTAAAGCATGTAAGTCCAAGCCCACCGCTTACAGGACCCGCCTGAAAACCGCGGGCTTCTGCAGACGCCAGGCCTCACCCGCAGACGCTGCGTTTCGCACGCGGCAGCCTCCCCGCAGCAGAGCAGCCCGCCCGGCCCGCCGCCTCCCGCTCACACCCCCGCCCTCTCCTCACAACCGCCCCCGCGGGTGCCCTGCTCCGGTCGGGGCCGCCCGCGCCATCCCGGCCCCTCCACAGGCCCCGGGTCGCCCCGCCATGGCGGCGGCAGGGAGCGCGCGCCCCCACCTCGAGCCGCACGCGCCCCCCGCACCCCGGCGGCGGCGCGGGGCACGCCGGGAGCGGGGCCTGGCGCGCGACAGAGCCGTCGTGCGGGCGGTACGCACCCTCACCTCAGAGGGCGTCCCCTGTCCCCCGCCCGTACCTCCCGGTCATCGTCCGAGTCGAGCTCTCCATCGTCCGTCCCGAACCGAGCCCCGGGGTCCCCCTCGAGCTCCTCTTCCTCCAGCTCCTCTTCCTCGTCGTCTTCGTCGTCGTCCTCATCGCCGCTGGACTCTGAGCGGCTCCGCTCGAACTCGAAGGGGAGGGAGCGCGACCCCGAACAGCTGGGAGCCCCCTCCATCTCCTGGTCCTCATCGGCCGGGCCCGCGCCTGCTCCATCCCCGCCCGACAGCCCCGAAACCACAGAGCCAACGTCCACCTCCATGTCCATGGCTCGGGGCGGGGACCGGGGCAGACGCGGGACCGGCTGCTGGCCGCCCGCGGGGGACGGCGGGAGCGGTAGTCCGCCCGTGGGGCGCTCGCGGAGCGCATGCGCGGCGGTGCCGCAGGGCATGCCGGGAACTGTAGTGTTAGCGGGCGCTGGGCCGGCCCCACCACCCACCGATTTTGATAGCCTGCAGCTTGCTTTTCTTGCGGTCTTCTTACATTCCAGCTAAGAATTAAGGGACTCGTTAACGAAGCGCTCACAAACGTTTAATTTATCGTCAATCACAAGATACCAGTTTCATTCAAAAAAACCCGGTATTAGCTCTGTAGTATCAACGGATCTATATTTACCAAACACGAATAAAAAAAGCAATATTAGAAATGCCCGGAAAACCAAGTGACCCACCCATAATTAAATTAACTCGGAGCAAGGCCCGTAAGGGCAGAGAGTCCCGCGGCCATCTTCGGTCTACTCCACGGAGGACACCTGTAGTGGCTTATTAACACCAAATCAATCAATTTCTGGACGAGGTTTCCCGCACACGCGCACCGCTGAGCTCCGCGGCGCACAGCCGCTACTCCAAATTAAGCTTATTTAGCGCCAGGAGGCCCGCAGCGTAGCGGCCGCCTCGCAACCGCTCCTCCACACTCGTACCACTCCCGCTGCCATAAAGCGCTCCTGCCAAGAGTCGCAAAATGAAGCCGCGAGTACCTAGAAAACCAGCGGCCGCGCTGCCCGCTCTTTACCCTGACTGTCGTAAGAGCGTCCGCGCCTGACGGCAGCCGCCCGCTACCGGCGAATGGGGGGCGATGCAAGATGGCGGCACTACCTGAGGAGCCGGCGGAGGTGGCGGCGGTAAAGCCGGACCCAGAGGGGGGAACGCCGCCGCAGCCCCCTGCTGCGCCTCCAGCCGCCGCCGCCGCCGCTCCCGTCCCTCCCCCGGCTGCGGCGGCGGAGGGGGAGGCGGCAGGGAGCGGTGCGGAGGCGGCCCCCGCTAAGCCTGCGGCACCGGGCCCGGCCGCCTCCCCGGCGGCGCTGGACCGGCAGACGCTCGTGGCCGTGCTGCAGTTCCTGCGGCGCAGCAACCTCCGCGAGTCTGAGGAGATCCTGCGCCGCGAAGCCCGCCTGCTCGGCGACGACCTCGGCGCTGCTGCCCTCAGCCCCGCCGGCAGCGGGCTTCTGGGAACCCCGGGCGGCGATGCGGAATCCTCCGGTGGAGAGGCGCTGCTCAGCCGGGTCACCGCCGCTGCCACTATCGCCATAGGAGGCAGCGCCGCTGCTGTCGCCTCTTCCAGCCCCGGGGTGGCGGCGGTTGCCGCCGTGCCGCCGGGGAAAGGTGGGCCTCGCGCGGGGGCTGCGGGGTCGTTTCACAGGGCGGGGTCCAGCCCCCTTCCGGCGGGACCCCTGGGGACGGGGGGCGGCCTGTGCAGCCTCGCGGGCTCTCCGTGATGCCGGGACACAAGGGTCGGTGTCAGGTCGTGCTTCCCATGGGGCGGCCCTTCCTGGGGGGCGAGGCGAGAGTCTGCCCTGGCTTTCGGGAAGGGGCGGGGGGCTGAGTGTGTCATTCCCCCATACCACTCGGGAAGAGATTGGGATCTCCTGGTGGTGCCCTCCCTGGAGCAAGGGACCAAGGATGAGGTATCTGAGGTATCTGTCGTATTTGCAGGAAGCACTGTCAAAGAGAGAAGTACTTCCCCTTGTCTTTGTGTCCTGTCTCGACTAACAGTGTGGCAGGAGGCTGAAGGTTTCCTTTGTAGGTAGAGGTGATGGTCCAAGATGCAGCTGCAGGGATGAGAAGAGAGGCCTGATGAACAGGCTGCATTTTGAAGAAGGAGCCATAGGATGGTTGTAGAGGAGGCTTCATATGTTTCTGGATTGAGTTGCTGGGTACTTGAGATGTCCTTTGGATAATTGGAGTCTAAGTATTTTTAGTCAAGGTGTTCTGTGGGGGAGCTTTGTGGAACAGTATCATGAAATTTCAGGAACTGATGTGACTGAGTTCTAGTAAATGTATAGTATAAAGTCAGCTTGTTCCTGGTATCACCTGATATGATTGGTTTTACATAGAAGACAAAACAATGGAAATGTTTAATGACTGCTATGGAGAACAGAGCTCTGAGTGTTAGCAAGTGACAAGAAGTCACTGCCTTATGATGGTTGTGTAGCGGTCTTGGTGAATTGTTCACTTCATGAACTTACTATAAGCAAAATATAATGGGTATATCTTACAGGCTTTGAAAGATTCCACTCCTAATTTGACAATTTCTAGCCTTAGCAGTAAAGATAACTTACTTTGATAGTGGCTTCTTCCTTTACACTTAAAATCCTAGCTGAATTAGGCACTATGTTAAATACCTTATAGACAGCTGTTGGCAGGGAAAGAGCAAAAGATGGCTGAAGGTGCTAGGAGAATTGGCTGGTGGACTATAATATGCTACCATCATCTCACTTGTATCATTTAAACTTAGCGCTGAACAAGCACAAGACTTAGTGTCATGTTTTGCTCAGAGCACCTCACCTTACCAGGAGAGTTGTTAGCCACTGTATATTTGCTGGCTCTTTCAGGCTGTCTTACAAGCTCTTCTTATATGCTATTGCTTTTGCAGTTGGAGGAGGTGTTGTTGTGGAAGATCAGCCAGATGTGAGTGCAGTGTTGTCTGCCTACAATCAGCAGGGAGACCCGACACTGTACGAGGAATACTACAGTGGATTGAAACACTTCATTGAATGTTCCCTGGACTGTCATCGAGCGGAATTATCTCAGCTCTTTTATCCTCTCTTTGTGCACATGTACTTGGAATTGGTCTACAATCAACACGAGAGTGAAGCAAAGTCTTTTTTTGAAAGGTAATTTATTTTCATTTGTGCATTTGCATTATTTTGTATTTGATACTTTGATTAAATCTGTAAGCTATAATAGCATAGGTTTTTATGTATATATATACACACATGCGTATTATTTTCTTCTCTAATGTTAAAGGGATTTGGAATCTGAAGTAATGGTGCCATGGATTACAGGAACTGTTCTTAAATCCTTTTCCAATCTCCTACGTTAGAAAGATGTGCAAACTATATGCTTTTGAACTGTCTGTGTGCAGATTTTGAATGATCTTTATGGTTTGCTGGTCAGATGCTGCTGCTGGAGAGAGATTTTTTTTTTAGCACTGGAAAATTGCAGGGAGATGCCAAAGTAACGTGCACTATAAGTATTTGCTAATGTCATAGCATGTATGGCCAGGTTCGATGAGGCTTTGAGCAACCTGGTCTAGTGGAAGGTGTCCCTGCCCATGGCAGAGGCGTTGGAACTAGATGACCTTTAAGGTCCCTTCCAACCTAAACCATTCTATGTATATTGAAATTCTTCACATAAAATTAAATGAACTTTTTAATGGCTAATCTACAATTTTCTGTGCTCTTACTATGCTTAATTTCTTTATCACTTGAGAAAACTAAATTTCATTTGTTTTCTGGATTCTGACCAATTATGAAATATTTCAATCCAAAAGGATAACTTTGTCTCCCTCCAATATGGTCAGCAAAAATGGTTCTGTAAATAGTTAAAATGTTCCCTGCCACAACTATTTTATAACATGGTTTCAGTAAAAATGGAAAACTCTAGACATATAGCTATTATATACTCTAGACATTAGCTATTATATAATGCATGTGGAGAGTGAGAAACATATTCACTGTGAAATGTGCATATTCATATAATGAATCGGATATAAATACATCCAATAGTCTTGCATAGTAAAAAATGCCCTGTACTTTATGATACCACAAATTAGAGTTTCATTTCTGTAAATAAACGTGTTAGTGTAACTATTTACTTCAGGCAAGAACCCTTTGGGTGTATGAAATTCTGTGAGGTTCCATTTGGGTGTTCTCTTCATGTTGGTTTTTAACTGTTGAATGCTCTTGTTGTATACAGTAAGTCACTGGTGTATCTTCCTCAGGGGGAAATTTATTTCAGCAGAAAAATAATCCCATATGTAGTCAGTAGCTTCCAAAAGGTCCTTACATATATATTCCATGTTAAAGTAATGTAAATAAGTGTGCACTTAAGAGATAATGTTTTTGTAATAAATCTTTTATCATGTCTTAAATTGTTTCAATAGATTTCATGGGGATCAGGAGTGCTATTACCAGGATGATCTGCGTGTATTATCTAGCTTAACCAAAAAAGAACATATGAAAGGTAACGAGACCATGCTGGATTTCCGAACAAGCAAGTTTGTGCTGCGTATTTCCCGTGACTCTTACCAACTCTTGAAGAGGCATCTTCAGGAAAAGCAGAACAATCAAATCTGGAACATTGTTCAGGAACATCTTTACATTGATATCTTTGATGGAATGCCTCGCAGTAAACAACAGATAGATGCTATGGTTGGAAGCTTGGCTGGGGAGGCAAAACGAGAGGCTAATAAAGCAAAGGTAGGAGGGAAAGATTCTTGCATGCTTATAACTGAAAAATTCTCCCTAGTTTTTCAGGGAGATACCTTAGTATAGACTGACATATGTCACTTGAGATATTAAAAGGCAGCATGAACAGAACAAAGGAAGAGAACTGTACAAATAGTTGTTGGCAGGAGCAGAGAGATCAACATGTGTCACTGTCTGGTAGAAGAAAGTGTTGAACCCCTTTGAGAGAACCTTACATTCAGCCCACTGAACTAAACGTAAACTAACTCCTGAAGTACTTTCTGGTTTTAAAATGGACACCTGACTATTTGGTTTCCTGTCTTGTACAACAGATGTATTTCTTACTTACTGCCAGTTGTTACTGCAAGGGCTGTTTGTGTAGATCTTGACAGCGTAGTACCACAGTACTATACGGATAAACTATGTCAGCTGTAGGGATTCTTCTTTAAGGAAGTGCTAAGAAGTGGTGGGGGAACTTACAGTTGTCCAGATCAGTTGCTGGGTAAAACAGCAGAATGTGTACTACGTTTGTTATGGGCTAACCAGTATTGTATGCAGTAATATAAACACAGCAGTTTTAAAGGGGCACCTCTATTGTGTGGACTACGCTACTACATTGAAAAGTTTCCATTAAAAAAGTTAGTTTTCAGTAAGAACAGCAATTACTGTTTTGTCTCGTGTGTTTTACTGGCTCGCAGGTTTTCTTTGGCTTATTGAAAGAACCAGAGTTCGATGTGCCTTTGGATGATGAAGATGAAGAAGGAGAAAATGAGGAAGGAAAGCCAAAGAAGAAAAAACCCAAAAAAGACAGTGTAGGATCAAAAAGTAAAAAACAAGACCCTAATGCTCCTCCCCAAAACAGGTACCAAGGGAATGTAGAGAAGTCTTGTTAAATCCAGTCTTGTCATGCCAAATCTGCATTGCTGTTCGTATGACATTTTTAGCTCTTTGGCCATTTCAGCTGTACACAGTTTGGTAATAAGACTTCTCAGGGAGGTAATGGAAAGCTCAGCATATAACCTTTTGTCTTTGCCCTTCAAGACAATCTAGATTTCCCTTGATAAAATTTCACTTGGTTACCCACTAATCTTTTCAGGTCATACTCAATTCTTTATCTCGTTCCATTGGCTGTCTGAAATTCTTAAAGCTACTGGCTCTTATTCTCATCAGTTAATATCTTACGTAATCTTTCATTTTTTCTAATTCTTGCTTTGTATTTGAATATTGAGGTGTAGGGTTGCAAGTGAAGGTTTCTCTTTCTCTGTTGATTAACAATATGTAAGGTGCTTTTAGTTTGTAAAAATGTATGCTTCTTGTAGAATTCCTCTGCCTGAACTGAAAGACTCTGACAAGCTGGATAAAGTAATGAATATGAAGGAAGCTGCAAGGCGTGTGCGTCTTGGCCCAGAGTGCCTGCCATCCATCTGTTTCTACACGTTCCTTAACGCTTACCAGGTTCGTAGAAGAAGAGTTTGGGTAATACGGAAAAGGGAATCAAAATTCTAAACAATTCTAAACATCCCTCTTAATAGAGAAACAAGACGTAACAGAGTTGGCGAGGGTTTCTGGAGTATTTGAAAGGTTGTGTTGCAAAGTTTATGTTCCAAAATCTTCAAAATTCTCTTTAAAGATTCCTTAAACTATTTGATTTCTGTCATCCTTGGTTTTGCTCTGATTTTGTCATAATTCCTTCTTTTGCTTTTCTTGTGGGCCACTAAATGTATTCTACAGCATACAGTAGATGTTTTGCACCAAAGCCCTGGAAAACAGTACTGTTTTGTCACTATTGACTTCATTCATATCACTTTATTTTTAATGGTGCAAAAATGTATGTGTTTATGTCTATCCCAGAATAAGTCCTCCTTATTTTTGGAAATAAGTTGAGTTAATTTTCTTATTTGTACTTAGGATTTTGTAATGTTTGAAGTGCATCATGAAAGATAAAAACAATATAAATGGATATTTTCTGTATAGGGTCTGACTGCAGTGGATATTACAGATGACTCTAGCATGATTGTAGGAGGCTTTGCTGACTCTACTGTCAGAGTCTGGTCCGTGACTCCAAAAAAGCTACGTAGTGTGAAAACAGCAGCAGGTAATTAAGACAGTGATACTTAATATGAGCACACATTACTTGTGACAGCTGTGTTTTGCGTGAACAGAGAAAGATGTCTGTGGGAGGAGAGTTGTCTTCAGCAGTTAAAAGCTTTCACTCTGAAGAAACAGTATGTGCACAGAAGTATGATCGCATCTTATGTACTACCAATAGAAACATTTTCAAAGGAATGAGAAACGTGGTTGTGTACACCTGCTGTGAGGTGGTCAGTGCACGGAGCTTGGAACTAGCCATAACTAGCATGGAAATAGCCATCTTGCTTTTTAACTGTATGGTAACTACAGGGTATAGTAGTGTACTATAGTGTATAGTGTACACTATAGTGTTGGGTTTAGTTGGTCTAGGGAGAGACTAGAGATACCCTGGAGGAAATTATAGGAGGGAACTCTGAGAAGGATGGTGGAAAATGTCCTGTAGCTCAAGACCTACACAAATTCATGGAAACCAGGCTTCTTTAATTCTGCTGTTTATGTAAAAATGTGTTGCGGTTGAAGCTAGATGCCACGCAAACTTTTCTTAATCTGGATATTTAACTGAGATGTGGTTGTGATGTTCAGCAAACAGTAGCCTACAAACTAAAAGTTATTTTGTATGTAGTGTGCAGCTGTCAAAATATGTCCGAAAAGCATCTTCGTGGCATATTAACTTTGTGGGAAAAGGCATGAAAATTTGGCATCTCTATCAAGAAGATGTTATTGTGTTTGGAGGCTGAACAATTATGCATGAAAAATAACACACATCAGGATTAATTTATTTTAGTCTTAGTGAAGACTTAAGAAAGTGATTATTTAGATAAATTAATATTTTCACCTTTTACAACGGTAAAAAATATTTTAAATGCCATTGGATATTTCAGACTTACCAATTCCCAGGTATTCTGTCACATTCATATCCTACTGGCCTCTTTTAGAGATAATACTATTTGTTTTCCTCTTCATGGCATTTATCTTTGAACTTCTGAGAGTTATACATGAACTTTGAAATATTGCAGACCTCAGTCTCATCGACAAAGAATCAGATGATGTCTTGGAGAGGATCATGGATGAGAAAACAGCAAGTGAGTTGAAGATTTTATATGGTCACAGTGGACCTGTCTATGGCACCAGCTTCAGTCCTGATAGGTAACATAAGTTTACAAGCTAACTAGTTTGCTTGTCTTGAGTTTTAATTGTATACTACTGAATGCAAACATGTTCTTAATGCAGTTTTTTCCAGAATGTTAAAGCAATTCTTTATGCAGTTTATAAGAAACTGTGTGCGAGTGTAAGAGCTTGTTATGCTCAGGGTGTTGGGCACTGTCAGCTATTACTGAAATCAACTGGAGCTGAGGATGCTGACACACTTTTGGAGGTTCAAGACTTACACAGCAAAATAGACCATCGTTTTGCAAATTGTAGTTTAAGTCAGCTTTTAACTAACTGAATTGTAGGAGGAAAAGTACTGCAGCACTGATTGCACTTACACTATTGCAAGCCATAAAACCAAACTGAGTAGCTTATGGTTGCGTTTCTCATATTCTGTTGAGACTTTATTTTCAAAATGCATGGAATAGTATCTTTAAAATAAGAGACTTAAGACCATTATGTAATTATGAGAGTCTGAAGAGTAGAAAGGAGCTTTAAATGTCTAAAGTTTTGCTTTTGCATGTATCTAGTCAGGAAACGATCTTCACAGAAATGCAACTGTGTGTGCAACATGAATATAGAGTCTATAACTATGAATTGAGAATGTGAACATAATATGAATTCTCTTTCAGGGAATCCTGGAATTCTGTTTAGAGTTATATTAAAAGATTATTTTTTTTTTAAGTAACATAGTATAGCAGTTCACTAATCATTTTTTCATATAACTGGAATTTCTGAGTAAAGCCCAGCTCTGTCGGATTTTTTGGGTTTGTTTCTTTTTTTTTCTCTTTCTCTCTCCTCAGTATTGCTGTAAGTGTCATCAGAATTAGCCCTCAACATCCAAATGTCTCTGTTTTTTGTGTAAGGGCTTAGGACTGGATTCTGCTTGAATTGGGTATTGTTGCTTACCCCACCAAAATGCTGATTTATGTGTGACATGCTGAACAGATGCTGTTCAGTGGACAGTTTTTCTTATCATAGACATCTCACAGCATTTATGCAATGGTTATACAGTCCATGTGTAAGTTTGGTATGTAACATGCTATACTTCCTCCTGTGACAGGAACTATCTGTTGTCCTGTTCTGAGGATGGCACTGTCAGATTGTGGAGTCTCCAAACATTCACATGTTTGGTGGGCTATAAAGGACACAACTACCCAGTATGGGATACACAGTTCTCTCCTTATGGTTATTACTTTGTGTCAGGAGGACATGACAGAGTGGCTCGGTAAGAAACTGAATGGCTTTTTTACTTGTCTGGATCAGTTTGTGGTGGATTAACCCTGAAAGCGATTAGCTGATATACTCTAGCCTAACCTATTACTGGAAATAAATTTTATTTCATGTCAATTAAAATACTGAACAAATGTTTTAATGTCAGGGTTTGTTTGTTTGATTTTCAACACAAATCAGATTATCTGATGTCTAAAGAGATAGTGTCTTCTTACATGACCATCTGATTATAAGTATTCTCTTCTAGTTGTTTAACACCTTGACAGAATATTCTTTACTTCTCCCTTCTTAAAAGTGTACTTTTCCAAAACAGATCCTCCTAATTCAATAAACTGCGTAATTACTTCCTTTTATCCGTCCTTGTACAACAGATACTGAACTTCATTAGGGTTCTTTTCATTAATGAAGCTTTTATTTTCAGTCTGTGGGCAACAGATCACTACCAGCCTTTGCGGATATTTGCTGGCCATCTTGCTGATGTGACGTGTACCCGATTTCATCCAAACTCTAACTATATTGCCACGGGCTCGGCAGACAGGACTGTGCGGCTCTGGGATGTTTTGAATGGGAATTGTGTAAGAATATTCACTGGACATAAGGTAAAGGCATATCACTCACAGTGTGAAAGTCATTCTTTTTCTGCGATGAGATCCTGAAGAGTAGTATCCAGAACAAATACAGCTTGACTGACTGAATAACTGAATGTTGAGTAGACTTAACTAACTTGTTTGTNCCCCCCCCCCCCCCCCCCCCCCCAAATGTCTGTTTTAGGGACCAATTCATTCATTGGCATTTTCTCCCAATGGACGATTCCTGGCTACTGGAGCAACAGATGGAAGAGTTCTGCTGTGGGATATTGGACATGGCTTGATGGTTGGAGAATTGAAAGGGCACACTGACACTATCTACGCGCTCAGATTCAGTAGAGATGGGGAGATTTTAGCATCAGGTAAAAATCACTGGAAAGAGTGAAGATGCTGTTATGTTCCATAAGTCTGAAGAGGAATGATATAATTGGTTCCTTAAATTGAGGAAGACAAAGTAGAATCACTTGCTTAGCAAAAGCAGCAACTTAAAACTGCTGGTACAAGGCAAGTACTTCACTGGACTGTGCAGTATGACCCCCTCGCTGTTCCAGGAACTGAAGGAAAGGTGTTGTGCAGTTAAACAATAGTGAAGGTTGGGATTTGCATGCAGCGTTGGGGGTGTAATCTGAAGTTAGAAATAACTCTAGGGCAGACAAGAAGAGGCTGGGCTAGAAAGGCATGGGATACTGGAATGGAGTGGGGCCATGCAGCAGGACTAAAAAGAAGAGAGAGGAAAGGATAGAAAGGAAGATGAATTATCCAGACCCTTACTATTTCTTCATGGTAGATTTTTTTTTTATATAGATATGTGTGTGTAATATTAACAATCAGGTCTATAAGCAGCAGAACTTGTTAAGCCTGCTTGTTTTTCCTGCCTGTCTACGTGGATTCTCCGGTGTCTAATATAGCAGAGCTCCTTTGCTGGTTTTTCCTTCATGGAGGCACAAAGTTTTGTCTCTCCATGATTAGTGAACTGTTTTAAAATGTATAGGAATTTAATGAATTTGAAACTTGTTCTGTTCTCTATCAGTCCAAACCCAAATGTTTTGAGAGAGTAGTTCTTTGTGCTTTGTCCACAGGGCATTCAGGTTAGATTACAGGAAAGCTGAAAACCTGGAAGCTTTTATGTGTGCATTCAGTATGTTAGAGACTTGCTAAAGTCTGTTTCCTTGCAGGATGAGGGCATAAGTCTACAGTTACGAGCAAACCTGCTTTTTGAGCTTTAATTTCTGTTAACTTGCTCCCCAGTAACTTTTTTATGTACCTTTTTTATGAATAAAAGAAAGGACTAAAAACTGTTTTTCTTTTTAGGTTCAATGGATAACACAGTTCGTCTGTGGGATGCTGTGAAAGCATTTGAAGATTTAGAAACGGATGACTTTACTACTGCCACTGGACATATAAACTTGCCTGAAAACTCCCAGGACTTGTTACTAGGTACATACATGACCAAATCAACCCCTGTTGTACACCTCCATTTTACACGCAGAAACTTGCTGCTGGCTGCAGGAGCCTACAGTTCACAGTGAATCGGGAAGCTGTGAGATTGCCTGTGCCAAGCCATTGCAGTAGTGACCTCAGGATGGGAGATGAGGAAGAACGTCTTGTACAGGTGGACCCCACTAGTCTGTTGCAGGAAAAACAAAACTATGTAAACTAATGCAAGCAGTGTCTTCTCAGTTCTGCTATTTCATATTTATCCACAGTTTGAAAATGCTGGAGATTGACAAGACATCGTGGCTGTAAAAGGAAGGAATTGTTCATGGTGCTTTTGATAAAAAAAACCCAACATATATATGTATATGAAAATGTCTGTCTCCTCTCAGAGATGGTATTGAGCTCTGCTGAAACTTGTGGAAAGTTAACAGCCTTAGTATGTGTTCTCAAATGATTTTTTTTTTTTAAAGCACTTAATTTATGGTTAGCAAATGTTTAATCAGTCTCAGACACAAGCAAAAACTGTTCAGTTTTAGAAAAGAAGAATGTAGTTTAATTCACTATCGCCTGGGCTGGATAACAGGTATGGTGTGAGTATCACAGCAACAAATAGGGCATTGAAAAAGCAGGTCCTACAGGCAGAGGCTTGTGGGGAACTGCCATGAAGTTTCATGTGTGGGTTTTATCTATCCAAGTACTAAGTCCTGAAAAGTTTCAAACTCCTGTGGTCTTTTGAGGTATCAGAAAGGCAGATCTTGTTATTCTGTTTTCACAGGTAGCCAATGCTGTAAGTGTGGTAAGCAACCAGAAGTGCAACGTGAACTTTATTTACTTTCATACGTTTATTGTATGAAGAAAAAAAAAAAAGGGGGGGGGAACTGAGGCGCAACTACAATATCCATTATTAAAAAAGTGGACTTTAACCCTTTTACGTTGTATCAGAGCTAAAAGAACTTTAAAAACCTGCATGAGGTTTAATGTATCAAAATGTAGTCGAGGAATTGAAACATTATTGCAGAGTAAAAGGATTAATCAGTCCCTAAGTGTATTATCAGTTTTCTTTTGAAAGGCCAGCTTGCCTGCTGAAGTTGCTTAAGTGAAAATTTATACCTACAAAAACATTGTACCCCAGTAAGTCCTCCTGGACAACTAATAAAGCTCAGCGCTTTATTTCTAAGGAGGAGGAAAACATGCAAAGCATTGGGAAGTATAACTTTTAACTTTTTTTCTGGATCTTTGAACAGAAACCACCACCACCAAAGGGCAGGCCCAGTTTGGTGTGGTTTTGGGTTTGTGGTTGTTAGTTAGTTTGTTTGTTTTTTAAATCTCTTACAAACTGTATACAGGGAAATCTGTTTTGTGTTCCTCATTACTTTCCAGTAAGGGCTTAGACACTTGAACAGTCTGCTGGCTCTCTAGCGAAAATAAAAACAAGACTTGACATTTCTGAGGTAAAGTAAATAGAGAACTACCTCCCCTCTCATCCCTTCTCTGACTCTAATTCTTGGAGTAAAGATATATTACAGGCATTATACATCAAAATAAAGGGTGGAAAATTCATTAGGAAAATCACCTGGAACTTTTCTTTAAAGAAAAAGTTAAAACTAAATTATTATAGGTGTTTGTTTTGTTGTTTCTTTTTTTTTGTGTAATTGTACCTCAACAAAATTTATTTGCTCAATTGGATCTCAGTTGGATTTAAGTACAGTTATGGTGAAGCAAACAAGTTACCTACAACAAAGCATGTATAGCTTTGACAGCTTAAAGAAAACACTGCCACATTCTGCCTTTGTATTTTGTACAGTTTTATACTTTTGATATTATAATAAATACTAAAACCACACAGTTTGTGTCTGTATGTTACAAGAAGCTATTTTCTTCCTTTGATGGCTGCAATGGAAGCAAGAGCAATGCTTGTAACTGTGAGCAATCTGCTATGAGAAATAGTGAAGTCGATGAGTAGCCATTTCATGTAATGAAATGGTAGGTGATGGGTTGTAGCTAATTAGATCTATTACAGTGGTACAGCAACAGTTATTCTTCTGGAAAGTTGTATACAGCAGAGGCCATTTATGCAAACAAACTCAGAGGGGAGGAAGAAGACTAGATTTATTCAGAAGGCCCAGCATGCACAAATAGCTTTAAGAATACGTGGACTAGAGTGAGAGAGCACAAAGACTCTGTAATTTCTCTCTCATTTTTTTCCAGTGATCATGCCTACTTCCTGGTGTCCTCTTTGGGAAGTGTACTTGCATGCTTTAGCACCAGAAGTCCCAGGTTGAACCCCTGCTCCTGGCACCCTTCCACCAAGCACAGCACCATATAATCACTCTTGCACACCAGAAATAATATGACATCTAAGGAAGGTACTGAGTTTTCATTGAGATATATAAAGACACTGTGGAGAATGGGATAGAAAAGTTTTAGTGTTGGGCAGGGAGGGAGCTGTATGTAACTATCTGTGGTAAGAACACCTCATTTATTAAGAGGCTATGTCCAGCAAGAATAAGCACTGAACTACTTAAGCCACTGTTTATGAACATGCAGAGTTACGAGAGCTTAACATAAGCGGAGTAAGCCACTTTCTTTCTGGCAGTTACCTCTGCAAGACAGGCCAGTAACAGAAAAAGCTCAAATACCATAATCTGATCAGTCTACATTGGGAGGTTTTACATCAAAACCAAACAGGTTCTATGCAAAATACAGACAACTGAGGCAGAAGTTATAATCTGTGTTGTATTAATAACAGCACGGAAGTAATGGTTTCCATGTAAGCTACTAGCTTGGAATGCAAAAAATGGGAACAACCAGGTAACTGCAAACCACATAGGCTTACTGTTTTCCACTATGACATATGGAAGTGCAGAGATGCATTGATCAGCTATAAGCTCTGTGCTGGTATTATGGTCATGCTGCTGAGGTCTTTCCTAGGTTACTACCAGGTGCTCAGAACACTTTAGGATGTGTTATAACAGCAGAAGACTTTACTTAAGATAGTAATGACAGGAATCAGCTACTCCATCTCCACTACAAATAATTATTTTTGACAGAGGGGAAAAAAAAGGTGCCACACTTATGCTTCTTTGCACCATTTCATATTTCAAATAAAACAAGTAATTATTTTATTAGCCATAACAGGTCATCAGCTTTCATTACACTGACACAGATTGGAGGTTCAGACATGCCAGCAACCTGCCAAGAGAAGAGAGATCAAACATAGCAAGTCTTGCACAGTGGTACTAGTAACTGAGCATCCCCCTTCCCCAAGCAGGCAAATTTCAGCACACCTAGGAAGAAATGACTGATGTCCCTTTAACATACAGCAATGACACCCTTTTTGCAGACTATGAAGACAGCCGATAGTGTTTTTTTTTTTTTCCAAAATGCCATTTCAGTGGAAATTTTGTATTTGAAAGTGACTCTAGAATTTGGTGACACTTGGTTGTTGCTACACAAGAACAAGTCAAATCACTTCTATACAGGCCTTGCATAATCAGGTGTGCTAATATATACAGTTCCATTGTATGGTGCTCCTTTACTCTGTTCAAAGTAAGGTTTTAACAGACTGCATTAATGTCTGCTAGTAATTCTCTAATACAATTAAGAAACAAGTCCTAAAGTACTACCTTGTTACTTCAATAACCTACAAAGCAACAATTATCCCTATTTTACAGCAAAAGGGCAGACCAGAGGCACCTAATAGTTGCAAGGAAACCCTGATATACCTAGCTGCAACATCCTTCCATTTCTCCTCCCTTGCTTACTCTTCCCCCTGCATGCTGTCCCTAGTCCCACTTACCATGGGACAAAAGAGAATACTGGTATCCCATACTTTCTGCATCCCCCTTTAACAACCTACTTCATTCAGAATGCCCCCTAATAAGCTGATGCTATAGTTTAGTTGAGGTTTAAAATTATAAATACGAAGTTCACATGCCTGTGTTTCTCTAATTATATTGTATTATTAGCAACTTGTCCTTTGTCAGTCTTTCTTCCTGGGCTGGCATTGAAGCATTTTGGTCCCAGAAGAACACCAGTCACTTACCATTTACTTATCTGCCACAGCAGGAGTTTTCTTTTTAGGTCTAAGCTTGAAATACAAGATGATCATTGCAACACCTGTGTATGTTGCTATTACATACTGGAAAACATAAAAGTTAAGTTTAGTTTCAGTCTAAACCCCAGAAAATACCATTATACTAGACTACAAAATTTAAAATACATAATACATACATTCCTCCTGCCTGTGATGGTATAGGAATTGAAGTACTTCTGAAATCCAGTGAACTGGTGTTGAGATCCTGAGTCATGGCCAGCCATGGCTGCTTGTCCTAACAAGCAATAAAGGACAGTTAACAAATTTAAAGTAAGTTGGACAGGATCAATAGGAAAATCAAAGTAATCTCTACACTGAGCTAAATAATTCCATTGTCAGCTATTAAATCTGCTTTCAGGACATTCAACAGACAGTGGATACACATAGGGATCAGGCAGATTCAGAGTCTGCTTATAGTACAAAACAGGTGACGAGCAGATAAGCAAATGAGGCATTCTGATTTATGGTTTTCAGAGTTCATTCAACCAAGTTTAAACACAAGAAAAAATAACAAATCAGTATGATGATGAATTCCTCAAAGCACTTATAAAGAAGAGACCTGCCAGTCCTGCCTATGCAAACATTCAACACATGCAAATTTCTACCAATTGTTCAGGAATCTGCAATACCTGATTAAGATAAATCTTCACTAGTTTAGCTAAGAAACAGCTTCAATTACATACCCAAAAACTTGGTGCTATGAATCAGACTAGACCACTACTCTGTTTTGTGATTCAAAATACTGCTTTACAACTTTTACACCATATTAGAGTGCAAGTGTTGTTAACGAGAACTGCCCTGCTCTCAGTTGCACTTTTGTATTGCATCTACTTGCCCACCTTAGTATTCACAGATCTGGATAAAAATATATGTGTTTTTTTTTTTTTCCAGTTAGTTGTAGCTAGATCAGCAAGTTACTTGAGCCAGCTACAAAGCCTCAGAGGTGCTTTCACAGAAACAACAAAAACACTAAGTACATGAGGGCACACTTCTGTATTTTGTCTGTGTCTGCACCAGTTTCAGGTGTACTGTAAGAAATTCATTAACACAAAAGCCTGGCATAGCTACAGTAGCATACTTGTAGGTTCACAGAATGGTTGAGGTTAGCACCTCTAGAGATTGTGTAGTCCAACCCTAACCTGCTCAAAGCAGGGGCAGCTACAGCAGGTCACTCAGGAACATGCCTTGTCAGGTTTTTAATATCTTCAGAGATGGAGACTCCACAACTGCTCTGGAGAACCTGTTCCAGTGCTTAATCACCCTTACAATAAAATGGGTTTTCTTCTTAATGTTTAAAAATATATTTTTCTAATGTTTAAAGAGATTTTATGTTTAGGACAAACATTTGTTGTTTATCTTGTAACTCGCCTCAAAAGAAACACACATACCACATGGTTACCTACCAAACTGGGCAGATGCTGTAGCCACCAGTACCCCAGAAGAGGGATACAAGAAACTGCCACAGCAGGCGCTATGCTCATTAACACAGTTCTTATGCCAACCCAATCCAGTAATGTGTCCCTGATGTATAATCAGGTAAGTGTGCCTGTAACTGGATTGACTACGCAATAGCTAAAAATCTTAAGGAAATAACCCCCCTAAATATCTGCCGTACATGACTTGGAAAGCGAAGGTCATCTTTTCTTATGCCTGACCGATACAAAAGCCTGGACAAGAGTCACTGCGTCCTTCCGAGGACGGCTCAGAGCCCAGACATCACAACACAGGTTTTCCTTTCCGGAAGAGCCCGGTGCCCTTGCCAGGCGCGGCCCGCCCCGCCAGCTGCTCTGACACCGGCCGCCACCAGCTGCCGTGTTTGCCCCAACCCTGCACAGAAGCCGGGCCCATCCCGCTGGCGCAGACAGCCGCGGCCCCGGCGCTCCCTTGCCTCAGCTCGCGTCGGGCCGGGGGAATGAACGCGGCAGCGCCTGGTACTCGCAGGGGAGCGACGCCGCGGCTGAAGGTCGTGAGCGCCCCAGGGGATAGCCGCGGCTCAGCGCTGCGGAGAGCCGCGCTCCCGCCAGGCGGCACAGCCCCACAGGAGGAGGCGCGGGCAGAGGCCCCCGGCCGGGACGATCACCCTCCCCCACGTCGCCCCGGTATACCTCAGCCGCTACCGTCCCGCCGCTGCGCTCTGCCCTTCGCCAGCGCCCTCCCACAAAATGGCGGCCGCCGAGCGCCGCGCGCAGCTAGCGCAGGCCACGCGGATTGGCTGCAACTCCCCAGCGAGCGGCTTCTCCCCGCCCCCTTCCCCCTGGTTGGCTGAGAAGTGGCCTCGCCGCTTCCGCTCGCCCTTTCCCCCTTGACCCGCGTACTGCTTCCGGTTGGCTCGCCGTGCGCCCCGCGTGCGACTCCCGGTTCCGCTCGCCTTCCCGGGGTCCCCCCGGCACGGCACGGCGCCGCGGGCAGCGGGGGAGCGANCGGCGGCCGGGGAGGTAAGGCCCCTGCGGGCAAAGCTCCAGCCCTGCTTGGTCCAGCTGCACGGTGTGGCCGGTGCAGCCGGCGCCGTAACCGGCTGTGGAAGGTGTTTCTGTTGCTTAGCGAGCTTTTTGGTGGCGCGTGGCGTGAAGAACTTTAATTTTATTATGTGCTTTCACGTTTAAAGTGGCTTTGTATGCCTAGCAGGCTACTTTAAATTTGACAAAGGAATGTTTCAGTGCTAATTTCTGTAAAGTACTGTTGACCAAAGTAATAAATAGAATGTGAATTGTAACCTTATTGATAGGGTGTTGTTTACCGATTGAAGCACAGTAAGGTTAAACATATGTATTAAATATACATATAGCTTACACAACGATGTATCAAATTATATTAATCTTTAAGGGTGGCATCCAAAAAGCCAAACTGCAGACCAAGCTTACTCCGCGTTTCAGGCACAACTTTCTGAGTGATGACTGAAGCTGGTAATTTCAGCTTGCCCACTGACTGCAATAAAGATCTGTTCAGGAAACTTATGGCTAAAGCAGTTTTATGAATATCTATGTGTTGTATCTATCTGCCTTAAAAAAATAATACTTTAGTGCAATTGGACAATAGTAAAAAGTGTTAGGGATGCACGTATTTAGATGGAGCGTTGCAGCACTTCAGTGTAGTCAAACAGAAACACGAGTTTCTATTTTGTCACTGACTAACTGTAAAGTAGCCATCTGAATTCTTTCTTAGTTTGGGAGTAGTTCACTCTTATGGCTCTTCAGTGTTTGTGAGTAACAAGCATAACAACTGTACATTTAATCTCTGTTTTGTCTTCTGTCCTGTAGAAGTGCAAGCATGGCATCTGTGGAAGAAAATTTTCCTCGAGGGGGCATCCAGAAAAAACCCACAGAGGGAAGAACACCCAACCCAAAATTAGAGCGGGACAATTTGTTTGATGTATGTTGTTTGTGTGTTCTTGATTAACTCTTCTCAGAGCTTTTCCACTGTTAAAATTTGACCTGCAGTCCTTCCTATCCTTTACTTCTATAGTAGGGACTTCCAGAAAGAGGTAACTGCTGACATCCACCTTTCTCCTGATCTCTTAAAGATCCCTGATGTCTGATGCATGTTGAATGCAATGACAGAAAAAGTTCAATCAAAATTATCAGTCAGCTTTAGCTTTTAAACTTTCCACAAGCATCTTGGCCAAGGTGTTTGTGTAGTGAGGCTGCTCTTAGTGGATATGGACTAAGTTTGGTCTTTCTTTTTCTGCACTAGCAGAAACAAACCTCCTTGCACCACTGTTTTCCATTTCCTAGATTCACAGTTTTATAAATGATCAGCCTCAGCCCAAAGGAGATATTTTGGAAGACTCGCATGTAGACGTATAACAGTGAGCAAGGTTGTTCTCTTTTTTTCTCCAATCCTAGTATTTTCTTCTAATTTTGTTCCTGGCAGCAGAGTTCTGACAGCGCGAAGTTCATCTCCTTATCCACTTTTATTTTTTCCCCCTCTCTGCTTATAACCTCCTTTAGGTTCACCATGAAGAACAATCCCAGAAAAGAAAAAGGAGCCAAAGTGACCAAGGAAAGCAGAAAAAGTTCAAGGCAGACAAGATAGCCACTGCTAAAGACAGTCTTGTGAATATTGAACCACTCACAGTTGAGGTTTGTGGATAAATGTTTGATTTGGTGTGCATCTGTCTTCTGGGCTACATAAAAATGGCATGTTCTTCCTCACTAAACCTGTAAAATATATCAGTGACTTGGAACAAAAGTGTGTTTACCACCCTGTTATCACTGACTTGCCAAGATATCTACCATACACTATTCTTCCTGCTTTCCCAGGCGCTCTGTGAGGGGATGCTGCTCCTTGGTTGTGTAAAAGAAGTCAGTGACTACGAGCTAGTCATCAGCTTGCCCAATGGACTTTTAGGATTTGTGCCGGTTACACAGATCAGCGATGCCTACAGCAAAATGCTGAGCAAGCAGGTGGCCCAAGGAGAACTCCTGGAGGTGAGACCTTGGACTGGGGCTGTGATTTGTGCCTGGGAGCTTGGGAGTGTTAATAATACCACGGAACCAACCCTGAAGTCTTGCTTAGGGGCCTGGTTTCTGATTTCTCACAGCTGACTTGAACTTGATTGCCTGAGGGGCCTTAGCCTTGGCTAAATAATCCTTGAACTTCCTAGACAGTCTGTTGAATGTGACAAGAGTTGTGTTGCGTGTCTGCTGCTGAAGCTAAATACCGATCCCTGGCTGTAGGAAATGATGGGAGGAAGTTAGGGAAGTGATTGGAAGATAAGGCATAGGAATTAGCACGGTCCTTGCAATTTCGTTGTGTGTTGCCTCATGCAACGTGCTGGTGTGTAGTGCTAACATAGACTGACCTTGATTTGGAACTGTGATTTCCTGTGATAATGATGATTGCTAGAAAGAACAAGGATGGAGTAATCTGTTATGCTGTCTCTCTGGTGTCAGCGCTCCATAAATTTTTCCGAGGTGGTGTGGAATGTGGTATCTGCCAGGTGTGCTAGCCTTTTGGTGGTAGTGGTTTTCCCTGCTAAAGGTGGAGGTGAGGTTAGGGTCACTGTTGGCTCTGTAGACGTGTTTTCTCAGCTGCAACCTCCTGACTCCAGCCCACACAGTATTCCTTTTTAAGCAAAGCCTACTAGACTTGCCAATGTCGTGTAATGTCATCCCTGCCTCATATTGAGATGCTGGTGTTTGTGGCATTTCCTGTCCTTTATTGTAGTGTTGAGAGAGAAACAGGACTTTCCTATGGGATTTTGATTTCAAAAGCTATTTCAGTAACAAATTCTGGCCTTCTTATGTTATTTATTGTTGTAAATTTTGTATGTTTCTCTCTTGATCATCTTGCTGGGCAGGACTTGAATTCGCTCTCGGACATGTATTCTCGAGGGACACTAGTCAGGTGCATTGTGACCAGCGTTGAGAAAAGTGCTGACGGACGTCGGAGTATCAAATTATCGATCAACCCCAAGAAGGTCAATAAGGGTCTGAACGCTTCAGCACTAGCATCAGGCATGGTACGTGTTCTGGGTCTGTCACAGCCTCTCTAGACTTTGGAAGTGCCTCTTGCACAGCGTGAGGGGGAACATTTCACTTTGTCCTTGCATGGGATCAGAGCAGAACGAGGAGCTGCTCCAACTGTGGGAGAGACCTGGGAGTAGAGGGCAGTATTGGCTCTTGGTTCCAGGTTGTCACTCCTGAAATCATTCACCTGATTTTGTTTCAATACGGACAAGTTATTTAATGACTTATTTCTGAGTAGGTTTCTGTGTTATTTATGCAGAGAATAATATTTAACCTGCTTTGCAGATGTGCTTAGTTGTATACGTTTTATGTTTCCAGCTGTATGGTTGCAGGCATGTGTCTGCAATTTGAGCACCTGCTATTTTTGAGCATCCCTTTTTTTTCCCTACTGGTTTGTGAACTCTGTGCATAGCTGGATAAGCGTAGAGTTGAGACTGCAAGATGAGCTCTGTAATAGGAAAGAATGTAGCGTTCTTTCTGCTGCTCTAGAAAACTCAGCGCTCTGTCCTCATGAAACAATTGAGTATTTGGGTGGTGAATCTTTGTGCATTCTTTGAAAACCCAGCTGTTTCGTCACATTACTGAATTGCAGTGCTTCCCTCCCAACAGCTGCTCTCTGGCTTTGTGTCTAGTGTGGAAGACCATGGCTACCTCATTGATATTGGAGTCAGTGGGACTCATGCTTTCCTGCCTCGTCAGAAAGCCCAAAATTACATCAAAGCAGTCAAGAGAGGTAAGTAGTGGTGCAGGAGGAGCTGCTGGGGTTAAAATGGAGGGGGACAATGACAGGAATTAAAGCTTGCTGTATCTGTCGTGTTAGTGAACCTCAATGAGGTTGGGCCAAGGTGAAGTTTTTGTGAGTTGCTGAAAACAGCAGTTTTGTGGCTGGTCTGCAACAAGCTTTTGGGTTTCAGCCTGTTTTCTGGCAGGCTGTGTTACTGTTCCAAGCCCATCCATCCCTTCTGGCAGTAGACTTCACTTAGATTGAGAGGAGTTATAACTTCCTAAAATAGAGGGAACTCTGAAAAAGCTTTGGAAAGAGTGGAAGGGAGTTCCTGAATGTTTCTGGTGGAGGTTTTATGCTATGACTTGTCTTTGTAGGGCCTGAATTGAAAATAGGCCAGAGCCTGAACTGTGTCATTGTGGACGTAAAGAATGAGGGAAGAGTTGTCCGTTTGTCCATTGATCGATCGGAGGTTGCTGCATCCCTTGCAACAGAACGACAGAACTGGACCCTCTCTAATTTATTACCAGGGTTGGTGGTGAAAGCTCGAGTGCAGAAGGTAAGCTCTGGGTTGGGGTTTTGGGGTTGGTTTTTTTTTTTTTGAGCCTTGCTGAAGGTTGGGAGACAGGTGAAGTAGAGAGGGAAGTTTATGCCCTGGAAAATTTTGTGCTTGGGCTCAATTACTTTACAATAGCAAACACTATTATCTGCTAGACACTTCCTCTACTTCATTCACCTAAGGTTTGATCTCTGTCCTGGTTGTGTTGCCATTGAGTAAAAAGGCTTCAGCCTGGAGCTGGTGATGAAGCTTGAAGCACAACAGGATCCATTTTGTGCTTCTCTGGCCTTTGCCTAGGAAAAGTATTCCACAGGTTGGCAGTAGTCTTCAGAGTAAACAAAGCATTATCAAAAACCTAAAGGATTGTTTTTGCAAAACAGTGTAGAATGCAGAATTGTTAGCAGTTTTCCGGTCTCTTGTGATGTGCTTGTTGATTAGCACCAACTGTGCTTGTTGACGAGCTCCAACAGTGCCTTTTTGTGAAATGTGTGAACTGCTTTCTCTTTCTGAGCTGCATGAAAACTGCATGCAAATTTTTTTTTTGGCATCTTTCCTTCCCCATTCTAGGTGGCCCCACTTGGGATCAAAGTGAGCTTTCTGTCTTCCTTCACTGGCATTGTGGATTTCATGCATGTGGACCCGGAGAAATCCATGAACTATTCTCCAGATCAAGTGGTAAGGAGGGTGAAGTATGGCTGCAGTTGGTATGTTGCTTGCAACATCTTTTATCTTCTCCAACATTTCAGTGGAATAATCTCTGAAATCTTCCTGATGATAGCTGTCTTTCTTATCTTTTATTTGAATTACTGTTATGGCTGCTTTAGAGCTGTAGAGCAAAGCCATTCCTAGGATAATGGAAGACTTGTTTGGGAAGCACGACAGACTTGCTAGTGATAGAAAATTTCTTGTGTGGTCATGTACCAGGCTAGCCCAACAAACAACAGACAAAAGCAAAAATCCCTCATCTGTGAAGCTGTTAGAACTGAAGTGATATCTTAGTAGCAATATTGAGAAGTGCTTGTTAACGAACAGAGTTCAGCTACCAAGCATAATGTGTAAAAACATGAGCAATGTGCCTTTCTCCTGTTTACAAACTTGTGTTTAACAAGCATATTATCTTCTCCCAGATGAAAGCTTGCATCCTCTCTATCCATCCCACCTCCAAGGTGGTACGACTTACTCTACGGCAGGCCTTCCTCCACCCTGGGGGATCCCCAAACCAGCTCTCCAATGATCGCATGGGGGCAGTGGTGGAAGAGTCAACAGTGAAAGCTTTCTACAAGCAGTTTGGTGCTGTCTTTGAGCTTGATGATGGCACTCTTGCATTTGCACGGGTAAGTACCAGGGCGGTGAGGGAAGTCCCCCCATAGCTGTCTTTGCCTCCTGGGGAAGGAGGCTAGGAGGAGGTTTTGTTTTCTACCTTTATGTTCTTTGTGAGACAAATACAACAAAATTAGGACAAAGTGGAAGGTGTTTGCCAAATCATACTTCCCCTTGTTTGGGTTGGAATGTTGGGGGGTTGTTGAGAAAGAAGTGGTGAAACCTGCTGCATAGAGCAAGTATGTTAGAGGAACGATTTGGTCAGATGCTGCCACTTCAACCCAAGGTCTATATCAGTGCTTCCATTTTCCAAACACTAAGCTGTAATTTGTTTTTTCTAGTTGAAACATCTTTCAAAAAACAGAAAATCCTTTAAACCTGGGGCGTTTAAAACAGGATGCAAACATAAATGTCGGATCATTGACTACAGCCTGATGGATGAGATGTGTATTGTATCTCTGAAGTAGTAAGTTTCGTAGACTCTTCCAGAAAATTGCTTGAAGGATTAGACGGTTTGGTCAAGAGTGGAAAATACCACATTGATTTGCTGGACTGCAACTCTCCATTTGGGGTTTTTGGCTGGTACCTCTGTTGTCTTACATCAGGTTGTCTGGGCATCTCGCATATCCTCCCCATACTATAGGGAGTTGGGTCACTACCAGTACAGTTGGTGGGCTGAGGCACAGGGAGGCTAAATTAATTCTGCCGAGATCATGTCAGAAGACTGTGGCTGAAGAGGAAATTGAACCTTGATCTTCCTAGTCCCAGCCCGTTTTGTTTCTCCCTCTTAGTATTTCCATCTATGTGTCTTTAAGCAATGCAGATAGATGATGGGTTCCCCTTTCACGGAGCCATGGCTGGTGGCCATAACTGTGTGGCTGGCACCTAAAATGGAGCCTGGTGAACCTCCCTGAGCTTTATGTCCAGAGAGCTGTTTTGGGAGGTGGGTCAGTTGGAGTAAAACACAGAACTCTGGAGTTGTAGAGTACTGTGGCTGTGTGTAGGATAATGGATATTTGGGATAAGGCAAAGATCCTGGATTTCCTTCAAGTTGACTGATTGGTCATTTTATGCTGTGTCTCTTTCCTAGTCAGATTATTGAAGCACGGATTCTTCAATACCAAGATATCCACACAGGGGATGTGGTGCAGGTGAGCTTCTGAAGGACTGACTGTGTGGCTGTGATACTTAGGACAATGTCCTAGCTAATGTGCATTTCCTCTGCCTAATACGTATATTCAACTTTAGATCCGGACTAGTGAGATGAAAGTGAGGAAAAAACCCTCTCCTTGCAGGACTCAATTAATGGAATGTGATACTTCCCCCCTCTGCCCCCATATTGTTCAGGTTTTCTTTCATGATGCTGCTGAGGCAATCAAATCTTAGCCACAGTCAGTCCTTTACTTATAGCCATGAATACCTTTTTAGAAAGACTTGAGTGAAAGAAACTAAAACTTGCCTTGCACTCAAAGTAAAAGTTCATGTATGGACCATCACAATCAGCTGATGGGCAGAAAGCTACTCAGTCGGAGTTATGACTGTGTTGGATATATCTCTGGAAACAATTCTAGCTTGCTGGAGTCAGTTGGGATTTTGCAGAAGTAGCCTATGCTTAAGAAAAAGAGGCTGTAAAACAACCTTATCACAGAATGGTCTGGGTTGGAAGGGACCTCTGGAGATCATCTAGTCCAACCTCCAGCACCAGTCACCTACAGCAGGTTGCACAGGATGGCGTCCAGGCGGGTTTTAAATGTCTCCAGAGTGGGAGACTCCACCACCTCTCTGGGCAGCCTCTTCCAGTGCTCTGTCACCCTCAAAGTAAAGAAGTCCCTCCTCATGTTTAGATGGAACTTCCTATGCTCAAGTTTGTGCCCATTACCTCTTGTTCTGTCACTGGGCACCACTGAAAAAAGACTGTTCCCACATACTTGGCACCCTCCCTTTAAGTATTTATAAGTATTGATAAGATCCCCCCCTCAGTCTTCTTTTCTCTAGACTAAAAAGACCCAAGTCCCTCAGCCTTTCCTCATAAGAAAGATGCTTCAATCCCCTAATCATCTTTGTAGCCCTTTGCTAGACCCTCTCCAGCAGTTCCCTGTCCTTCTTGAACCGAAGATCCCAAAACTGGACACAATACTCCAGATGTGGCCTCACTAGGGCAGAGTAGAGAGGGAGGATGACCTCCCTTGACCTTCTGGCCGCACTCTTCTTGATGCACCCAGGATGCCCTTGGCCTTCTTGGCCACCAGGGTACATGGTCATCCTGTTGTCCACCAGGACTCCCAGGTCCCTTTCCACAGAGCTGCTCTCCAGCAGGTCAGCCCCTAACCTGTACTGATGCATGGGGTTATTCCTCCCCAGATGCAGTACCCTACACTTGCCCTTGTTGAATTATGTAATGTATAAAAGTTAATGGGTCAAATTGGTTGGGTGCAGTGTGAGTTGGACTAAGATTTTTTTTTTTTGAAGGGTGATTAGATTTGGTGATAATAGGCAGTGCAATGTCTTGGCTGTTTCCTACCTGTGCATGGTCTGGTTTTCATGCCAAATTTACTGATCCTTTTCCCTGTTTTGTGTTCTAGGGCAAAGTATTTGCATTGAAACCCATTGGGATGCAGGTGAAAGTGGCTGATGGGATTAAAGGGCTTGTACCATCCATGCATCTTGCTGATGTGCTTCTGAAGCAGCCTGAGAAGAAGTACAACACAGGAGATGAAGTCAAGTGCCGGGTGAGGGCTGCCAGGCAGGGTCTTTGGCTGCTTTGCACTCTTTTGTTCTGAGTATTTATCAGCTGGATTGATCAGATAATGGCGGACATGCTTTTTGAACCTTCTTGTACTCCATTCTTGTAGGTGCTAGAGTGCAATCCTGCAGGAAAGAAGCTGATCCTTACTCTAAAGAAAAGTCTTGTCCAATCAAAGCTTCCAATCCTCTCCAGTTATGAAGATGCAAAACCAGGTCTGGTCACACATGGTTTTGTGGTGTGTGCGAGGGAGTTTGGCTGCATTGTGAAGTTCTACAATGACGTCAAAGGTCTGGTACCCAAGAATGAGCTGAGCTCAGAACCTGTATCTTGTCCAGATAAAGTCTTCCATGAAGGCCAGGTAATTAATGTACTTAAGCTGTGCCTTGTGTTTGAATGCAAAAGAGAAATTGGCAGTTGAGTTGGCTCCAACATGGGTTTCCCCCTGGAGGAACCAGCTGCACCACAGATGTTCATGTCATTTTACTTTAAGTAATAGTCATGCTCCATTGAAACAGATTAGGCTGCAAAAGGGACAGCTCTTCTTTGAGTATTTCACAGAGCTGGCTTTGTTTCTAGGCTCTCTCTGTTCTGGTGTGCAGGAGACATCATGGTGTGTGATACAGGGACTACACTTGGTTGAGTTACTGAGATCTTAGCAGAAGTTTGGGATTCTAGGCTGCAGTTTCTTCTAAGGAAGTTAAAACTCTTACCTACAAAATCAGGAGGATGAGGTTTCCTGCCTCTGCATTATTCTGTTTTTCCTGTTTGTTTCAAAACCTGCTCATCTGAAACAAGGCACTCTGGGAACCTTGCTGTTCCCCAAGTTCTGGTCTTTGTTGTGGGTAAGCTTATAGAGATCTTATAGGACCGATCCTCTGTTATTTTTTCTGATGCTTTTTTTTGTCTTTAATCCTGCTCTTTGTTGGCTGGCTAAGGAGAAGGGTAATTTTCTAGTCAAGATTTCTGAATGCAAATCTGGAGGTCTGAATTTGGTTTTCAAGTCTGCTACAGACTTGTCACACACAGGTCATTTAATGATTATGTACTTCCATTTTCCATGTGTATGATCAGAAGGACATTTGTCTCTGGCTGAACCTGTTAAGTTATAGTCACTAGCCTGCTATCTTTAGGTGTGGGAGAAAAGTGTACTGTGTATGCATTTTCCTGTCTCATTTTGTAGGTGGCAGCACACTGAGGAGGAGGGTCAACTAAATTAAACTTTTGTTTTATCTTTTTTGCTGCAGGTTCTTAAAGTAATGGTCTTAAAATGCGAGCCCCAGCAGGAAAGGCTTTTGTTGTCCTTCAGGTTATCAAGCAAGCCTACCCCAGAGGACAAAAAGGAACGTACTCCAAAGAAGAAACAGGAAGTGAAATACCAAATAGGAGAGGTATTGAATTCAATGACTGCTCCCTTTTTTGCCTTTTCCTACTTGTTTTCCGAACAACTTGGTATCACTTTGAACAATGTTGCTTCAAGAAAAGCTGTTGGTGGTCAGGAACTAGCATTAAATATGCATTTCTTATTGTGTGGTTGGCCTCCTGGATTAAAACTAGGATCTCTGTTGTCAGAGGTCAGAATAAAGGAGTCCCAGGACAGTCCTTCTGGAGGTACCAATTACTACTCCTAAGTGGAGTCATCTTTCTTCTGGATGCTGCTGATGTTCCCACTCCAAAAGTAGCTGCTTTTGTTCTCTGGAAAAAGACAACTTCAGAGAAATGTTTTGAAAGGCTTCCCTGTTGTCTTTGGAATGGACATAGTTTCCAACACCCTGCAGATACTGCTAATTCAGGAACAGGACAGTTCTAATCTTGTTTAAATTATTCCCTTCACCCTTCAAATAGAAAGTCACAATCAAGGTGATGATTTTTCTCATGATTTTTCTGGGAGCTGAGAGTTACTTTTATTTTGTTATCAATATTGGCATGCTTTTTAGGCTCAGCCCTGTTGATGTGAGATTTTCTCTTATATAGGTGGTGGGAGGCCCTGTCAGAGCCTCTGCAGCACAGCACTTGGTACGCTGTGCATCAAAAGGGATGGCTTCAAAGACACTTGGAATTTTATATTACTGTATTTGTTCTTTTTTCAGATGATTGATGTGAAAGTCTTGAAGAAAAAAGATAACGGGCTAGAGGTTTCTATCTTGGAAGATGAAGGCAATGTGATTGCCTCGATTCCCACAGTGCACCTCTCTGACTTTGTTGTAAACTGCAAGCTCCTGTGGCACTGTCTTCAAGAGGGAGATGTCCTGCCCAGAGTTATGTGCCTAAGTGACAAGGGAGAGCGTATCGTATCCTTTTGCCACCTCAAGCAGTCAAACAAAGCTGGGGGAAGGAGGTATCTGTCAATAATCCAGCGTATCTGCAACAAAAAGAAATAGACTAGTTAGTGTGTCGAAGTAGAAGTGCCTTTCAAGCTAGCGATGCTTCAGAGTCATTGTGCTTGCTTGTGTTAAAGGTGAGACTCAGCTGCTGCTAGAATCCCCTCAGAATGAGGACTTAGTTGTGAATTAACTGATCTACCCAACCAGATTCTGGACTGCTAATCATATTGCAACATTAGCAAAAATTTTGCTGTTTTTATACCAAAAATCAGAACTGAAATGTTAGGAAGTTGACATTTCTGCTAGTGTGAAGCATGGGTCTTTAATGGTGAGCAGCTTAAGAGACATCGGCTGCTAAATTTTAGTGTAGAGAGATCAGGACGGAAATTAGGGTTGCAGAATTTTGAGCTCCTGTACTGTCTAACCTGCAAAAAGTGCTCTGTCCCAATGGTTATCAGCACCAAGAGATATGCTTGGCATCGGGCTCCTTTCATTCATCTTTTCCCATTTTTCCTAACTGGTTGTTCAGATCCTGAGCAGAAAGTCTGCAGTGATTTCTGCTGTACAGGAGGAGCAAGTTGTGCGGAGTTTCTCTGAAATCCAGCCTGGGATGCTCTTGACTGGTTACGTGAGGAATGTGATGCCCTTTGGAGTGTTTGTGGAGTTCCCTTTTGGTGTGACAGGACTGGCTCCCAAAGTGGTGAGCAATGCACTGATTTCAGTAAACAGCATGTGTGTAATCAGGCGTGCTTGAAAAATGGCTTTTAGCAAAAGAACAATAACAAGGAGGGAATAGTAGGGCTGTGAATCTTGCATTTGCACAGCTTCCTCCAGTAGGGTAAAAGCTGCTTTTAGGTTTGTGTTTTAATTCATTTCCAAAATGAAACAAAGGGTTTTATTCAAGTGAGTTTAAGCTTTCACAAGGATTTCATGTGACTTCACTAATTAATTTTAGTGGATGGCTTTTCTTTAGTCTTTGTTAATTTCTCTTATGCATTTTCATGAAGTCTTAACTCAAATCCTTCTTCTGAACAGCACTGCAGGTGGCTGATAGTTCGCGTCTGTGCTCAGTAACCCATGCCCCTTTGTTTCCTTTGCACAGAGCATGAGCGACAAGTTTGTGACGGACACCAAGGACCACTTTGTGGTGGGACAGACTGTGATTGCAAAGGTGATGAGCATTGATGAGGAGAAGCAGCGTGTGCTCCTCAATCTGAAGGTGTCAGAGTGCAGCTCAGGCGATTCTGCTGCAGAGAGCTTTGCTCTGCTGAATCAGTATTTCAAGGAGGTGAAAGAAATCAGGAACTTGTTGAGAAGAAGAGGTAAAAGATTTCACATATTCTGCTAAAGGGGATCTTACCACAAAAAAGGGGCTCCAGAGGAACAAAACCAGAAAACCATTTTCTTTCAAGTGAAAGAAAGGTCAGATCAAGCAAAGACTTGGCTTCCAAGAGGAGCTTATTAGAAGAAGGTTGTGTGCACAGTGGCTGCTGTTGACAAGAAGGCTTTTTAGAACTACAGCTGGAATAAGCCAAAGAAGCTGCTCTTTTCACTGAAGTCTGATAGGGCTATTACGCTGATTTCAGGTTGAAGCTTAGACATTTAAAAATAAGGGCATAAATAGACGAACTGTGAGGTCCATATACCAAAAGAGGAAGGGAGATACAGTGGTACAAAAGGATGGGTTCCTTGAAGGGCCTGTAAAGGTGAAAATAAGAAAGGTCAAGGTGAGATAGGATGTTCTGTGGACCAAAGCCTTTCACCAGCCTTGGAGACACTATTTTGGTGTCAATATTTGTAATTGCTTTATGAACCAATCTAAAACTTAATGAACTGAGACATGTAGCAGTAGTTTCACCATTTAATTATGTGTCACATGAAGTATTGTCTCTATCTGTTTATTTTGAAGCTGGCAACGGTTAATTTTTAGTACTCTATGGTCTTGTATTTTAAGAGCCTTAGTCTGCAGATCTAATTTCTCTGGTCAGTAAACAGATGTTAAACTCCAAAGAGCCTACAGACATGAGGGATATTGGGCCAAGCTGTGAAACCTGTCTAATGTGCCAACAGAGGGGTAGGCATATGGTTTTCCTGTTGTGGTTTGTTTGTGCTTTTTTTTTTTTTTTTTAAGTGGAAGAATGACTCATGGAAGTCCAGAAGGAGTTTATTTCTGTGTGCTTGAGTGAATTGCCACAAAGCACCAGTGAAGCAAAACAGGTTACCCAATGCCCAAGCCCGAGTTTCCCCATATGCCTGAAAAGAGAATGGTGATAAGCAATACGGGACACTCTCATTGGGTGTAAACTCATGTATTAGAAATAGGCACTTAGCACTTGCCCCTGCTAATTACTTAGTTTAGGAAAAACAGCACTGGTGCCTGGATACTAGAGTGATAGGCACATAAGAATCAGAATGCATGTCATGTCAATTTTCTGTACTCAAAAGTGAGGGAAGGACAGAAGACAACTGAAAGTGCCCTGAGTCAGTGCATCAGTGTCACTTGCTGTGACATTAGAAAGGCTGGGCAAGTTAGCTCTCCA
This sequence comes from Anarhynchus alexandrinus, assembly GCA_008711295.1. Classification (NCBI taxonomy): domain Eukaryota; kingdom Metazoa; phylum Chordata; class Aves; order Charadriiformes; family Charadriidae; genus Anarhynchus; species Anarhynchus alexandrinus. The sequence goes on along the minus strand of VUYV01000011.1, from coordinate 3,437,068 downwards.
ATGGTAAAGTCATGACCTTCTTTCCCTGGTGCTTTCTGATGAATAGTGTGTTTGTTTAAAGTGAATAATTCTTTTGGAGGGTTAAAATAATAAGGGAGAAGGCTTTGATTTAAGAAGAATTTTCTTACTTGCCTGTTATGCACTGCAGGCAGCAGGTGCCCTTATTAAGCTTAAGTAAATAGGACTAGCTTTGTCCATCAAAATAAAGAGCAATCATTGACAAGAGTAACAATTTATTATTTGTATGCATACCATATTTGCTGGTAACTCATAACTGATGAGAAATTACTATTTTTACCTTCATTTAACAGTTCTTTTTTAACTATCACATGGGAAGGACACTAGCATTGGTTTTTACTGGCAGTCAAGAACTGCTCTTGCTATTCTTATGGTACAGAAATCTGCATTTGTGCATGCTGTGATCAACAAGTTGTTTTTTATTGTTGGTATTTGCGTATGGGATGCCTGGTTATCACAGAGGGATTTTTTTCAACCGCCCTGAGCCTTTGTCTGGATCTGCTCAACTAGAAAATACAAGGATAATTATGCTGGCACTCAAGTGCTTGTGATAACCCAAACCGAGTACTCACATGGGGATGAGTTTGTACAAATAGATTTGCGTGCTTGTATTACAGGTTTGCTGAACGAGTCCTGCAGCAAAGCTTTTCTCACATACTGTTTTTCTAGTGTTAGGAATACTGGATATATTACAGTTTATTTTTATCAGATTCTAACTTTGCCTTTTTTAGGTTCTTTTTATATCCAGTAGTGTCTAGTGTTTTGCTTCCTATAGTTGTGTTTTTAGTATTAATCTATTTTGCTGTCACCTTTTTCTATATGCAATGCTGTGTGCCAGTGTTTCTGTAAGATTGGAAAAGGTTCTCTCCAAAGTTATCAGATCCTTAATGTCACAAAAGTCTTTCTACTTTGATTAAATCTTAGAATTTACTTTGTATTTCTATGGATTCAGGAGCCTGAATTTTGTTTTCTGTTGCAAAGGTGGATATAAATGCTTGTTCCTGCTCTCTTGAGCAAATGTGAAGGCTGTCTTTGTTTTGCAAAGAAACAACATAGGTAAAACTGGTTTCCCACTTTCTCTTCTCTTTATTTAGGAGAGCCGAGCATGGCCCAAGGCCTTTGTGAGTTGGTGCCTGGGAAGGAGCTGCAGCTGGTGGTGCAGGATGTGAAGGAGGATGGCTCAGCACTGTTCAGTGGCAGCTGTGTCACAGGCTTGACTGTAACGGCCACTCGCTACCATTTGGGAGGTGAGGGTCTTTTCCTCACTTGCTTTGGCTTTCACTCTTCTACTTTGAAACCTCTGTCCTGAAATGAATTTTGCTGATGAGGAACTAACATGGGAGGAATCTGATCAAAGTGGGGATTGGCTTGAAGAGTAGTTTAGTTTCCTAATGTGTTGCCAACCCATTTGCGTGATTCGGAACATACCACTTAAACCTACCTGTGCCTCTGTTACCCCATCTGTAAACCAGACCTAATCCTGCCTCATGTCTTGGGCATCTTGTAAGGTCTAGTTTCTGTTCTGAGATCCTTAGTTGAAGCATACTGTATATAGACAAAGTATTAATACAAGCTCCAGCTTTCTTGTTTTGTTTTCTTTTGGTTTTTTCCTTCTTACTTTAGAAATATGTTCCTTGGAGTATGCTCTGTCTGAAATTGCTGTTAATTTTTTTTTTTTTAAATCACTGTGACTTTAAAATAGGACTGCAATTTCAGTACTTTGCAGTTCAAAAATTAAAGCAGAAAAGTGCCATATTATGCAGAACCAAACAAGTACATTCAGAGATAATGAATAAACCAATGAAACCAATATAAACGGCTAACTTCAGCAGGAGTAACATCCCAGCACTTCTGTGTTCAGAGGAGTTTCTTTGTTTCATCAGCAACAGATAGACTGATGATGGTTTTGTGCAAATGCTAGCAGACCTTTTTCAAAACCTATATTACCTTGAATTTGTGTTTAGTCAGCCTTGTCTGCATTATTTAAGAGTTGCATCTTCATAAAATCAATTTAGTTCTTCCATGAAAGCATCAGACTTTTTCCAATTAATAACGTCCCCATTTTTTTTCCTCCTTGCCATTAATGTTGGAGGAATCTGTTCTTTTCTTAAAGACACTTACTGTATATTTGATATTAAGTTGACTTTGTTACAGTAACTTAGTTACAATTAGTAATTAAACAGTCTTTTTATCACTATGGTCTTCAGAAAGTAAACTGAACCACAGGCAAGCCTTCCTATCTGTCATGTGCCACTAGCTCAGTTGCTTAAAAGTCTTCACTGTCATCAGGAGATAATCTCCTTACTCTCATTTGTAGACAAAAATATTGTTCCTGGTGAGAAAACCAAGGCATTGGTTCTTCACGTGGATGCCCTCACATCGAAGGTGTATGTTTCTCTTCGGGAAGAACTGTTAAAACAAAGAGCTAAGCAAGTATGTGTTCAGTTTTTCGATTTGTGTGTTTCTGTTCATCTAGCAAACTCTAGGCAATTAATGAATTTTGATGGGGAGCTGTTTCGTCCTTTAGAACTGTGGGAGGTAAAGTGGAGGGAATCAAAATCTCAGCAGGAGAAGTCACTATCTCCATTTCTGTCTAGCAGTTCACAGAGGACTCCCAGCACTCTGCCATCGTGCAGCACATAGCAGAAGAATTTGCCATCGTGTCTTTGTTGGAAACAGGCCAGCTGGCAGCTATCCCCATAGCCTCTCACTTCAATGACACCTTCCGCTTTGACTCAGAAAAACTGAAGGTGGGACAAACAATCTCTGCAACCTTAAAAGTAGTGAAGGTGAATGACCACGGAGTCTTATTAGCAGTACAAGGCCCAGCAAAGAAGAATGTTTTTGTAAAGGTCCGGAAAGAATCTGAGACGGCGTTAGAAGAGATGCTTACTGCTGTGAAACACTCGCTTTCCCTGGGGGATATTGTTACTGGTACTGTTAAATCCGTCAAACCAACCCATGTCACAGTTGCTATTGATGACAAGCTGACAGGTTCAATCCATGCATCCCGGATTCTGGATGAAGTTCACATAGGCTCTTTTCCAACATATACTCTGAAAGCTGGTCAGAAGGTGACTGCCCGAGTCATTGGAGGCAGAGATGTGAATACTCACAGGTGGGAAAGCATACTCATAATATTACTGCTTGGGGAGTGCAAGGGGGGAAACAGTTACTTGGGTCAGATGATCTAGGCTGTTCCCTCTGTCACCAGATACTGTTACAGCTATCCTTGCTGGAGTAGATGAGGCCAGAGGAAATCTGCTATTATATGCTATCTGAGATCCATGTTTCAGTGAATTAGCTCTGTACCTGTGTCACTGTATTTATCTTTGAGTGTAGACTGCAAGAAAAAAAGGTGTCTAAATTCTTAAGGTCCAGTGGAAGTCTTAAATGCAAGCAGAATTTGGCCCCAGGGGCTGAATTTCCCGGAGTGTTTTGGGTACCTAAATTACCACTGAAATAGTACTGGGAAGACCTAGAACTCAAAGGCTTTTGTAGTTTTAGAGGGTTTAGACCTGCTTTTTGCCAATGCAGAGGGATTAGAGGTGACTGGAGCCTTGGGAGATCATGAGAAACTTCGATCCTTTTCCTGTTCTTTAGGTATCTGCCCATCACCCATCCGCACTTCACACAGTCCATTCCAGAGCTCAGCATTCGACCAAGGTGAGTGTTAGCTTCCGCATTGTCTGCAGATGCTTCCCAGACCTTGTATCCTGGTAGTTTCCCTCCCCTGTTCCTCCCATTTGTGCAGGAGCTGACCATAAGCAAGGAGCTCCACATATATGCAGTGTGGCAAGGCCTCTTATTCCCTCTTTCACACTAACTTGGGTCTGGGAGCTGTGTTAAACCTCACAGTGCTCTCCTAGCACATAGTTTCCTTTGAATGGCCCTTTGGCTTCAGGTTCTGCCAGTCTGGATTCTGGTATGTCCCTTCATGTCAGAAGGATTCCCTCTTAAGCCCAGGGAAGAATTAATTCCCTGCAGAAGGATGCAGCTGGGGAGGGGATGGGGATGAATGTCACAAAGGCATTGTCACAGTAGTACTGTCTCACCATAATTTCTTGGGTTTCTATCTCCTATCTTCATCATTAGGACCAAAGCTGGCTTACTGATGTCCTCTTTCTTTGTTTGCAAACAGCGAAATAGAAGGGGAAGTCACGGCAATGCTGAACCTTAAAGAAGACAGTGCCCTCAAGAAACTTGGACTCTACAAAGTTGGACAGACAGTCACCTGTTTTGTGAAAAAGGTGAAATCAGAGTTTTCCTAAGTCTGGGGGAGGCAGCAAGTGGGAGTGACCTCAGGGGCCTTAGTTCAGACTGACACGACTATGGTCTTCATTAACTGTGAGAGTGGCCCATGCAAAGTGCAGTGTCTTACAGGGAGAGTAGGAGAAGGAAGTCACGTTTTCTGTACTTGACGGAGTTGACTTGACTCATCCTTTTCGACATGCCTGTTTGTTGCCAGCAGACGCTTCCCACCCTGCGCTCTAGCAAAATGGCCTTTGAGAAACATGTATGCCATCAGCACAAAGTACGCTCACTGCTGATCCCCTGTGTGCACTTGCCTGTGAACCACAGCAGTGTTATGCTTGTGAGAGTAGAAGCCAGGCTTTTGCTTGGTGCAAGAGCCAAGGCTGGAGTAGTTCTTTCTAACCTTAAAAATTAGCGAATCCATCGGGGAAAGGTTTTCTTTTTTCCCAAGGTCTCATGCTGTCTTCTCTGGTTATTTGGTGTCTTCTCAGTATAACATCCTCAAAAATTGGCTGGAGGTAGAAGTCACGCCTGACATTCGAGGAAGGGTTCCTCATCTGCTGCTGTCTCTGAACACCAAGGTGAGAGGCCATTACAGATAAGCCACACAACTTTTTTTTCCGTGTGCATGGCTGTAAGTAATGACTGCAGACACTTCTGACATACATGTGAACTCATAATCCGTTGCTCTGCCCTTTAGGCATCACTGCCCCTCACTGACAAGCAAGTACTATGCCTGTAGCTGGTTTGGCTCAGGATAGCAGAGCCGTTGAAGCAATGCTAAGCTATCAGTCAAGTGTACACATCAAAGATGTGTATAGAAAGTGTAAAGCTTCATAGGAGAAACACTAGTCAGAGTTGTGTGAAGCTCTTTTTCTGGTAATAAGTGGAAATCTGTCTTTTCTTTCAGGTCTTAAAACATCCCGAAAAGAGCTTCAAAAATGGCCAGGCAATATCAGCTACAGTGACTGGAACAGATGTCACCGAAACAAAACTCTGCTTGTCACTCACAGGTATAGTGGGGTCTTAACAGCAGGACCCCACCACATATGATGCTTTACTCAGAGGTGGGTCTGCACTGACCCCACAGGTGAAGATGTTACACTCCAGAGCCAAGCTGTACCTCCCTGTAGGACACAACTAACCCCTGGGACCCTGACCCAGGTATAGCGCCATGGAGGCAAGAGAGGTCAGACCTCTAGACTAAAAAAACCACTTTCTTACTATCCCAGACTGAAGCCCTTCTCTGAGTGCTTATAAACATACTCCCTTCTGATCTCAGATGTGAGATGATACATTTGTCAATTATTCTGGATCCTGGAACTGTGCAGCTAGGGGATCTTGTCTGGGCTACCAATGCAAACGTTGCTGTGAAATGAGAGAGTGCATAGGCTGCACCTTACCAAAAGTTGGTGGGTTTGATATGTGACTAGGGAAATAAATCAGCTTCACTGGCTCATTACACCTGTTGTTTTGGTTGCATACTTTTGGAGTATTATGAAGCCCTCTCCCTCCTTCACTTTTTCCAGGAATTCAGTCGCTGGAGCAGGGCACCATCACTGTAGGCATGGTAACAAAGGTGACTCCACACATAGGTTTGACCATGGCGCTGCCAGGTGGGAAGACTGGCAAAGTCAGCATCTTCCACCTGAATGATATTTATGCAGAGAATCCTCTGAGTGACTTCAAAGTTGGCAAGATTGTGAGGTCAGTAATTGTCTGTCTTGTTCCCTCAAGCTGCAGGGCTTTGAAATATCCTGCTTTTGTAACAGGCTTTTTGCTGCCATAAGATAAGGTTCAATCTGTAGCTAAGAAGTAATGCCTACTTACGACCTTATACGCATTTGGGTGAAAGTCTTGAATTTTCCATGTATGAAGAAGGCCCTTTTCAGCTGCCTTCTTGGGCTGTGTTTTGAGAGTAGCTACTCTCTTAGCTAAGGTGCTGTTGGAACTGAGGGAAGCCAGTTATCCCAGCTCTGCTGTGGTTCTGTGGGCTGTTTGGCAAGTCCGTTGTCTTTATATTTGTAATACACAAGTAATTGCTTCTCCCTACTTCACAGACTTGTTGGGAATGCTGGACAGTGCAACAGGCCAAGCGATTCAACTGTAACAATCTTTTGTACTAGCAATAGAGACTAGATAAAGCAAGTAGATATGCCTCAAAAAGCCCTTTAGCTGGTTTCATGAACTGTTGTGTCATGCTGGTTTGTGTTCAACAGCAAGTGCTCCAAGGGACAGAGTGGTTTGTTTCCTCTAGAGCTTCATTCTGCTAGTAAAAATACCTATTTTCTACCTGTGGCTTTTTTTAACAGGTAAAAAGCTTTCTGTTTTTTCCCCTTACTCTGTTGTGCAGGTGTTACATCCTCTCCAATGAGAATGGCAAAATCCAGTTATCTCTCCGGCAATCCCGGTACGTGTCTTCCCTCCAGACTGTTGATCTCCTCCTAGTGAAGAAAAGGATAGTGAAATACAATAGCTGTTGGTTGGGCAGATCAGCGTGAAGTGTTCAAAGGACAAGGACTACATTATTTTTTTTTTAAGGGATGAGGCTTGTTCCTACTTCGGGAAAGATTTTTCTGTGTATTGGCAAATGTGGAGGTGTCTGACAATTAATGTACAGCTGATCAAGTGGGTTCAGGTTTAATTTCTGTTTGTCGTAGTCTAGACCTGACTTAGTTCTTTTGTTTTATTTGTTTGGGAAGAAAGGGAAAGATCCACCATGGAATTTGCAATATAAACAAGTTACTTTCCAATGTTCAGCTGCATTTTAAACATTGTGATTAAATAGCAGATGTAGTCCTGAATGTCTCTTAAAACCAAGCCTCTTGCTTTGTCTTCTCTGCGGAGCAAAAGTGCATAAACCATGTAGAATGGAGAATCTTAGAAATAAGTGGAAAAAACCCCAAGTCAATTCTGTGCGAAATTTCAGACACCATTTTACTCTCCTCAAAGTCGTAGTGTCAGATGAAGCATTTGTCTTTTTTTACAGCAGCATGTTTACTCTCTAATGCTATGTATGGCTTGTCAGAGATGCAGATAGTCCATTAGTACATTTGAATAAATGGAAGGGTGTCTCTGATCTCATACATTTTCCAGAAAGTACTAGCTGTTGTTAATACTGATTTCTTTTTTTTTGATATCCAGAGCAGAATGTGGATTATTCAGACAAGTGCTTTAACTTCTAACCTCTCTTTTCTTTTAGGCTAAACCCAAAGAGCAACAGCAAAGTAGAGGATGTTGAAATAACAGGTATTAAGGATGTTAAAAAAGACCAGCTAGTGAGAGGCTATGTCAAATCAATTACTCCATCAGGTGTATTCTTTGGGTGAGTAGCACAAGAAAATTCTACTGGGAAATGAGGGGTCTTATAGAACTTATTTTGAGTGTTTGATTCTGGAATCTTGTTTGGGGGTGGTCTCTGGTGTAATGCAATGTTGCAAAGTGAATTTCCTCCTGGGAATCAAGATGTCATTGCTGCTTTCTTGAGTCTGTGAAATTAAAGTAGGTAAAGTTTGGGTGATGCTATATAGAACTGCTGGTGCCACAGATATAGTCACTGCACCTTTCCTTCCCCCCCCACCCGCTATGGAATACTTATGGTTTTGTTTTCCTCCTCTTCTCAGTTTGTCCACTTCTCTTCTGGGCCGAATCTTGTTCCAGAATGTTTCCCCTTACTTTGTACAGAAGCACACCTTATATGAAAAGTACCTGCCTGAAGGAAAGCTGCTCACTGCCAAGGTGCTTGGGTAGGTTCCAACGTTCTTTAAGAGGGGCCATGAATTAGAAAGGAGAGAATGGAAAGAGGGAAGATAAAAGCCGGGAATATTTGAAAGAAGTTCATATCCTTGCAGTCGTTGTAAATACTCAGATTATTTTTTTTTCTTATCTTCTTCTACTACTCCTGGCAACACATCGCAGTGTAACAGAAAAACACATTGAGCTCTCTCTCCTGCCTGAGGACACTGGAATGCCAAGCGTCTTACCTGAATCCCTAGGCCTACCACGGTATGATGCAGAGGAAGAGAAGAGAGAGGCAAATGATAGGGAAAAGAAAGAAGAGCTTAAGCTGAAGACAAAACGGAGAAGAGGAAACTCTGAAAGCGAGCAGGTATGGATGTGATTGAGCAGGACATGCTAAAGGACTTGGTTGACGCAAATACCGAAGGGACTAGGAAGATCCACTGGGATCAGGCTGAGGAATTATACAGAGTAGGAAAAAAAAGATTAAATTACATTCGAGATTAGCAAAGATCAGAAACTATTCCATTTGGGTAGGAGTTAACTGAATTATCAGCCCAGTTGTGTTGCTCGTCCTGTTGGTCTTGGCACCATAGGTAGGTGAGCATGGGTTTATTCTGTCGTCTCTGTTATGTGAGAGAATAGTGGGGGATGCTGTGCCAGGGCACCACCCTCTCTCTGCTGTCAGCCTCTTTACTTTGTGATTGGAATTGCCTTTAAGACTCATCCCAGCTGTTGCCTTCCACCATACACTCATTTCCTCTTGTTGCAGGAAGCGAAGCCAAAAAGAAAAAAGATCTGCCCAGCAGATGAAAGTGACAGTGGAATTGAGGTATATTACCGGGAGGAGGAGGATGATGACCAGGAGGAAGAGGCAGCTAAAAAGAAATCTAAGGTGAGAAGTTTAGAGAAGAACCTGAGCCTGAAATTATTTTTCAGCCCTATTGAGATGTGTCAGTTTTGACTTGGATGACAATAAGTGTCATTGCTGCAGATAGGAGTGACACAGACTGGTGTTCGTGTCGTCTGAAAATGACTTTAGATGGATTGAGTTTATATTACAGTAAATGTGACCAGAGTTTAATGTTTTTGCTGGTGGGCTGTTTGCAAGTGTGAGAAGTCAATAGTACTGGTCAGAGAAAAGCCACAAGCAAACAGCAGTTCTCTGATCTTAGTGTAAAAGCTTCAAATTAAAAGCCAGGGCATTCCCTGTCTTCCTCCAAACAGATAAAGAAACCTGGTGAAGCTCCCAGGCTGCAGGTTTCCATGGGTTTCACCTGGGATGAGGACATGAATGCAATGGATGTGCCTGTGCTGAATCAGAAGGAAGAGAGCTCAGAGAGCGAGGAGGAGGAAGATCCGAAGTCTAAGGTACTGTGTACTAGTGTTGCCTGCACAGGAGACACCACATGGTTGTTGTAATGTGATGTCTCGGTATTTGCATGTCTGTCTGCCCTATAGCAAAACCTTTAACCCAAGGGAACATCTCTGACAGCTAATACAGAACTTCCGTAACTACTTCAAGCGCTGGGCTTAGCAGCAGATATCTCTGAAGCAGAGGAGAAAAGGCCCTATTTTAGCATGGCTGCAGGAAAATATGGGATATCATGTTGACATGCTAAAAAGAATAATCGTTATTTAGGGTCAAACAAACATTTTCATGAAAGTAAAATTTTTGTATTTGATGTCAGCTCTGTTTTTTACTTTTCTGAGTGTTGTAAATTTACAGGAAAACCTGAAGGTAAAAAACCTTTTCAAATGACGATCCTCTTATTTAGAAAAACACACACAAAAAAATCTTTTATGCTGTAAATTCTTAGAAGAGTTTTCCAGTGTGAACAAAGTCAGAAACAAGCTCATGAATTGCTTTCACGTTTGCTCTTCAGGATTTCTCCTGTCCCTCAAAACTCACCTCGGTAAAGACCATGCATGGCTGATGCTTTGCTGCCCAAAGTATAGCTGCCTTGTGCAGAGAACTATGGCACTGTCAGTTCCCAATTTAGACCTGAGTCACCAGAGTGATCCAGCCACATACCCCAGTCTTACACAATTTCTCCCCATGTATCCTGGATTTTTAGAGTGGAGGGTGGTGGTGAGCACTGGCCCGGAGGGTAAAGGTGGAAGAATGAGAGGGAGGGGTGAAGCATGAATCCTGCAGCTGGGGTGCAAGACTAGCAAAGTATTTAGTCTCTCATTGTATTTCATTAAAAGAAATGAGATTTCATGTATTGCTGCTGTTCTTGGAGGTGTGAACTGTGTGTGAAGGGGTGGGATCTGTGTACCATTTTCCTCCTCTTAAACAATTGGCCTCATCTCTTCTGGTGAAAACTGCCTAGCCTTGGACATACTGAGGTCTGGCTGTGCTTTAGCTGGGCCTGCGTATTCCCACATGAAGTGCCTGCCTTTCCCTAGTCCTCCTTTTTCGCTCTTTCAGCTGAAGAAACAAACAAAGAAGGAGAAGGAACTAGAGAAGCAGAAGAAGGAGAAGGAGCTCTGCAAATTAGAGGCAGCCCTGATGGACCCTGGTCGACAGCCCCAGTCAGCAGATGACTTTGACCGCCTGGTGCTGAGCAGTCCCAACAGCTCCATCCTCTGGCTACAGTACATGGCTTTTCACCTCCAGGCTACCGAGATTGAGAAGGCCAGAGCTGTAGCAGAGAGAGCGCTTAAAACGATCTGCTTCAGGTGATAATGGGGCTCTGCCTTTCTTTGCCCCAAAGAATAAATCATGGTGGGATAGTTGTAGTGGGAGGAGAGCATTGGTAGCTTTGTCAGTGTGTGCGTATGTGTGTGGAGAGCGGTAGAGTCTGTTTCAGTGACCTCAAAAGGATTAAATGGTAACAATTGTCAGCTGGCCCTTTGAAGGTCTGGCCTGAGTCACCACAGTTGGCCTGCAGCTGACTTGGTGCAGCTCATGAGCGCAGTAACTCCCCAAGATATCACTGAGTGCACAGACATACTTCTGAGCAGTTGGAAGGGTTTGGAAGAGCATAATGCTGTCAGTGATGTCCTTAAATCAAAGCATGAAACAAGCTGTGAAACTCTTGTCGCTTTTTTATAGGGCTGCACCTTTGTGTATTCAGTAATTTCTACAGCATGGTTAAGTATATTATGCTTTCTTGAATCATCCTTGTGGTTTTTTAATTACAAACAACAGTGATCAAAAGTTGTAGTGTGAAACAACTGCTGTGCTCTATTCCAGAAGTGGTGTTTCAGTGAGCAGTATGCTCCTTTCCTTTGTCCTGGAGGCAGGCTACAAGTCAGCGAGTCTTTCTAGAGTGGTTTGCAAAAAGCTGATGAAGACTGGTAAAAGGCTAACTATTCTTGTTAACATCTGTTTTAAGGGAAGAACAGGAGAAGCTGAATGTCTGGGTAGCTCTGCTGAACTTGGAGAACATGTATGGTACTGAGGAGACACTGATGAAGGTCTTTGAGAGAGCTGTTCAATACAATGAACCTCTGAAAGTCTTCCAGCATCTGTGTGACATCTATGCCAATTCTGAGAAGTACAAGGTAAGATAGTGCAAGCAGGTCCCAGGCATGTATCCCATTCAGTCATGCCAGTAAACTACCAATGCTGGCTGTGTAAGCTTCCAGCAGTCAGATGTTAGGTGTATTCTGTTCCTAACTGGGATTAGTAGTCGTGATTGACAGCGGACAAGGAACTATTGATACTTGCTTTTCTGTCATAAGTGTTTGGAGATACCTGGGCCAAGAGTAAGAGTTTTAAAGCTAGAAGGCTTTATTTTGAATCTGTGTGATCTAACCCAACTCTGCCCTTCCAGCAAGCAGAAGAATTGTACCACACAATGCTGAAGCGTTTCCGTCAGGAGAAATCTGTGTGGCTGAAATATGCCTCTTTCCTTCTGAAGCAAGGCCAGACCGAGGCTACACACAGGCTTTTGGACCGTGCTCTCAAGGCTTTGCCTACCAAAGAACGTAAGCACTCTCTTCCCCATACTTAATGTGGACCATGTGTTGACAGGTCTCCAGTAGAAGGACTGCTCTCTGATATCTCTGCCTGTGACAATGTTTGTAATAAGTGAAAAGTGCAACCAGTTGGTGCTGAACACGCTGCCCTTGACCCTCAGGGTAGGGGAAATTTCAACCTGGGTATCAATCCTGAATCCTCCTGTAATAGAATTTGCTGTGATGGGCAAAAGCAAACCACCCACAGCAAAGACGACTGAGTCTTGCAGCCATCTAGAAAAGTTCAGTTGGTCTCATCCCAGGTTTGTGGGGCTGCCTGTGGATGCTGCAAGATGCATTTTGAATGTGAGAATAAACTTCTGTCTCCTACAGAGAGCTGAAATGGGAAATGAACTGTGACCCTTCCCTCTCCCACTCTGATCCCACCTTGGTCCAGAATCACTTTACAATAGAGCCTTTTGTCTCTGGTTAGAGATGGTACTGTCTCTGTGCCTGCCTCTGTTCTGTGTAATTATCACTGATGTGTTTGTTCATAGGGAAGAGAACTGCTGTGATACCTTAACATGTCATTACTTGTTCCAGATGTGGATGTTATTTCAAGGTTTGCACAGCTAGAGTTCCGTTTTGGGGACCCAGAACATGCCAAGGCCCTCTTTGAGAGCACCCTCAGCACCTATCCCAAGCGGACAGACATCTGGTCCATCTACATGGACATCATGATCAAACATGGCAGCCAGAAGGAAGTACGGTGAGTTACGCTACAGCAGGCTGGGAAGGGGCAGAGTACTGTGCTTGGAGCAACACCTGAAAAGAGCAGAGGTCCCCAGTAGCGTGATGTTGTATATGGCTTCCCAGAGCAGAGCAAAAGAGAATTTTTATCACCTAGAGAAGGAAAACTGGGGTGTGTGGAAGTGCTTATTCTTGCCAGGATGGAGGAGACTCCAAGGAGATCCACAGGGCAGAGGGGAACTGGTTTGTAAGTAGTGGCCTGCATGACAGAAACTAGAGGACGTGCACTGAGGTTCATCTGTCCCTCTGGAGGGATTGCCTTGTTGTATCTGAAGGGTGAGGTCAAGCCTTTGTGTATCTTGTAACATAAAAATGGAGAAACTTTTTTTTCTTTTTCCTTTTCTTTTTCTTTTCTGAGAGTTAACAAAAAGAAGTTCAGCTTCCTGCACTATGGATCCAGCCACATCCACTTAATGAACGCAGGGTCAAATACAGTGGCTGGATCTTAGCTTAAGTAGATCAGCAGCCTTAGAGTTCCGCAAGCAAATAGAAGACTTCTACTTCGAGGTTTTGGCCAGTTGTCAGGAATCTCTTTCTTCAAGCACCAGCACTTCGCAGCAGGTTGAATGTCTCCCCTGACTTTTTGCTCTTTGTTCAAAGGCAGGATACAGGGCTTGTATTGAGTGCTGTCACCAATACAGCGATCTGAATCACACTGGTTTCTTGCAGGGACATCTTTGAGAGGGTCATACACCTGAGCTTGGCGCCAAAGAAGATGAAATTCTTCTTTAAACGCTACCTGGATTATGAGAAGAAATTTGGTACAGCAGAAAGTGTCCTGGCTGTTAAAAGAGCAGCACTTGAGTATGTGGAGACCAAGAGTTCCTTTGCTGACACCTAAGTACATTGCAAGTAAAAGCCAAGAGACTCAACTCTCCATGCAGTGTGGGAACTGAGAGGTGTGGACTGCTGCTGTGAGTGTCCGTGGACAGTGAGTTTCTGGAAAGTATTAGTCTATGACCAAACCAAACTTGAAAGAACAATCAAAGGAAAAGATTTGATAAATATTTGCAGCTTTGTCCAGATGTTAAAAATATTCCTAGTCTGTTGCTGACTTTGAAGACACATTTTTAAATATAGACTGTTTTATAATCAACACAAACATCAGCCATACCTGTTCTACTTTCCTGGGGAAAAGGTGCAGTCATCACTGTACTTAAAAATAGTGGGCCATGTCTTATAAATTGATTTCTCTCTCTGTCAAGATGGCAGAGAAGATTCTTGCCTCTTGGCTGAGTTAACACTTCGAAAGATTTATCTCAAGTGCCTTTGTGCTCCTAGAAGTTGGCAGAGCAACACAGAATTGTGGCATAGTTGAGGTTGGAAGGGACCTCTGGAGATCTGGTTCAAACTAGACTAGGTTACTCAAGACCATGTCCAGTTTGATTTTGATTTCTCCAAGGATGGAGACTCCACAACCTCTCTGGGCAACCTGTTCCAGTGTTTGACCATGTTCACAGTAAAAAGAGTGTTTTCTTACATTTAAATGGAAGTCTTGTCCCTGAGCACCACTAAGAAGAGTCTGGTTCCACTTTTTTACATCCTTGTGTCAGGTATTTATACATGTGGATAAGATCCACCTTGAGCTTTCTCCTCAGGCTGAGCAGCCGCAGTTCTCTCAGCCTCTTCTTGTATGATGGATGCTCCAGTCCCATAATCATTTTCCTGTCCCTTTGCTGGACTTACTCCAGTAAGCCTGTATCTCTGCTGGGGAGCCCAGTACTTGACACATCACCCCAAATGTCTCACCACTGCATGAGATGGATGACCTCCCTCAACCTGCTGGTAATGCTCTTCCTAATGCAGCCCAGGATGCTCTTGTCCTCTTCAGCTGAAAGGGCATATGCCTTTAAAGCCCACAGCATCCAGCTGTGATGATCCCCTGATTGCAACTGTCTGTCATAACAAGTTGCCAGGGATTGATGACAGAAAAAATAGTGATTTTCAGTAGTTGTTGTCTCTTAAGAGAAATCAGTGAAGTCAAAGAAAAAAGTGTTTTTTCTGTGCTGAAAAAAAAGTCATTCCAATCTAGCCTTCTGCTTGAAGAAAGTAATGTATTTTGGGTACTTACGTAGGCTCTGTCACTGGTGTCAGTGCCCTATGACCCATATTCTTGTAACTGCATTATGATGTGGCTGTGATCACGCACATGTTTTACAGATGAAGAACTGAAGGCAAGGGAAAAAGCAGAGTATGTGAGCAGGTGTGATCATCCAATGTAGACACTAGCGAGTGAGTGCCCAGCTTTGAAATACCAGGCTTGAAGAGTCTTACTCGTAGGTTCTCTGAACTCAAAACCAGAGCTCTGCAGGACCCAGCTCTTCTGCCTCTGTGAATGCCCAGTGTTGGCAAGGCTGAATGCTTCAGCATTTAATTCATTCCCAAGTCCGTTGGGATCCCGAAACAAGTCATTTCACTTCTTTCCCCCAGGGAGAGCAGGGTACTGTACTCAGATTTTTCTTAATGCTCTTCTAGAGGAAGAGGCTGCTTGCAACATCTAGTAGCAGCTGCTGTTTTTCTTTAAGAAGAGAGCTGCAACGATGGTGGCTTTTTCTTTTGGATTAATTAGTTAAATAATAGAATACGTAAATAAGCGTTGCAATAGAAACCAAGATCCCTTTGAGGTATTGTTTCTTCTTGACTACTGGGGCTATTATAGTCTCTACAGTAGTCAGCAGGGAAAATGAAAGACCTGTGTGTAATTCTCCATACTGGAGGAGCCTGGTTTGAACACATCTTGCTGCTGGGAAGTGTTTCCTAACTGGCAACCTGTAGGCTGCTCTGCGATGGGGTTGTTTTCGGCCTCTGGAGGAAAAGCAGAGAGGCTGTGAGCTCACAGCTTGCATGATCTGGCATGCCGGGAAGACAGGCAGCTCCAGTTCCCTCTTGGCGTTTTGCTGAGAAGCCTAGCCCGGTTGCTTGTGCTGGTGTGTAAAGCCATGTGGGTTAACGTCCCTTACCGCAGGTCTCTGGGAGAGGATGAGCGACAGGGACAGCAGGGATATTCGTGATGGTGCCCATGGGCTACAAGGGCCAGAAGTCCAGGGCTGTCTCAGCGGGGGCCATTCTCAGGGTGGCAGAGGAGAGGAGTTAAAAAAACTCCCTACAATTGCAAACAAGTATTTCTGAGCATGGTGGCTTGCTCCACTCCTCACTGTCAGCTGTTCACTCAAATGTGCCTCTCCAACAAGAGGGAGGAAAAACGGACAAGCTGGATAAGCCCCTAGCCCATTGCAGCACATGGAAAGTGGCTGGAGCTAATGGAGAAGGGAAGGGAGGTAAATGGAACAAAAGCTGGTTTGTGCTCGTGGTTTATTAGGATAACCAAATCCATTCCCAAGCATTACGTGTCTTGCCCCCTTCCTTCAAAGGAGGGAAGGGGAGGAGAAGGAACTGGAGTGGAGGTGGTTCAAAGGAACAAGTAGGACTATCAAGGAGGAAGGCAAGGGAAGTAAAGGAAGTAAGAGGAATGCTGCTTTGTTTCAGCAAGTTACCTTGCGTCTGCTGACCTGCATGTGGGGGTGGTGTGCGTGTCTGCATGTTCGCACTCGAGGGCCAGTGAGGAGAAATGCAAATGAACTCTCTTTCATCTCAAGTTAATGCAATTTCATTTAACTTGCATCTGATTATTCCTGCAGATTACTTGATGGTGAGGCTGGGAGGCAAGCCTCCCCGCAAATGCAAGGCAAATCTGTAGAGAAGCTGAACAGGGATCCTGGGCTGCCTCGCCCATTAAGCGGTGTTCCAGCCTCTTTATATGAGGTAATACCCTCCAGCTCCTTCTTGCAAGGGGACATACTTGTAAAAAGGTTTCTAAATATGTTTTCCATCCTTTGCTGCAATTGTGTATCGTGATGTACAAGATTTGTGCTACTCACTGCAAGAATAACTAAAAAGCAGTGTTACTAACTTGTAATATGTGTAATACTTTAAAACTTCACGTTTTGGGGTCATCTCAATAGGAGAGAATCTGAACGTTTAATAGAAAGAAAAAATAAGTCCCCAGTCCTTGAGTTCAAAGAGAATGTTAAATTATGCCTTTTGTGCCCCCCCTCAAAAAAAAACCTCAGACGGCAATGAAAAATAACTCTCATTTAATAATTTATTTCAAATCTCCTTGTGCGTAAGCCCCTCTGAGTTCCGTGGGTTTGAGTCGTTTTTTGAACAACTTGGGGCTTTTCAGTAAACGACACAGTATAAAAGGAAGTTGTACCTATAAAGAAACAGTACAAGTAGGAAAACCAAACTTCATTGTCCTGCCAACTCTTGAAACTGTGTTGGGTGTGTAGGGCTGACCCCTGGGAGAAAAGGGACTGTGCAGTGGCAGAAGAGCAGCCTTGAAGCCATAGTCAGCACAGTGTCATGGGGAAGGCGGTAATTTTACACCTTCCTGGCTTTGCTTTCTTAGAGTATGGCCAAGTCCATAAAAGAGACCTTCTGCCTCAGGGACCATTTAAGACAGTGGAAAGAAATTAAGAAAATTCAGTGGTAGAAGGGTAGGGAGTGGGCTGCTCTACTTATCCTGTTCCTATTGTCCCTTGTCACTCTAGGGCTGCAGTCCCAGTGCAGCAGATGGGTGCATGTAATGTGGTCTTTTGGCTGGCAATTTTCTCATCCCCTTTCCCTCCAAGAAAGATGCTCCATTCATACAGTTAACTAACTACAATTATATAGTGTATATATATGTATATATACATATATGTAAAACTAAATCTGGTTGAGGTCTTGCTGCAACTTGCAACCCAAACAAACAGGACTCTCATCTGACGGTTGGATGAAAAATGCAATGAACTGTAGACAGTGGTGTGGCTCACTGCGGGTACTGCTTCTTCTCAGTCTCCACCGAGCCCAAAAGCTATTCTGCTGATGGTGCCATCTTCTGGGTTTATAAACTCATGGTTGCCACCATTTGGGCTCATTAGGTATTGCCAGGCACTTCAGTAAGAACAAAGGGAGTTTGGTGTCCTACCCAAATTCCAACTTGGTAATTACAGCGTCTTTCTGAATACCGGGAATATTGGTAATTCCTCCTGCCTTAGTCTCTCAGTTATTTGGTGTGCTGCTGCATTACTGACCCATTCCTTCCCAGGTGCTATTGCATCCCCCTTGCCACAGGAATTTACTCACTGCTTCCCTCTTTTCCCTGCACTGTAAAGTCTGTAAAGTGCTTTGGGACCTGCCTGCTAACAGGCATCGCACAACTCCGTAAGAAGATACCAATGTCAATAAAACAAGGAGGTGTGCGAGATGGCTGGGGCTAACCCTGCCATGTGGGAGACAAGTGGGACTGCAGGAGTCATGGTTAGAAATGTGCCCACCTCTTGCTCCCCAAGGCTTCTGCTGGTGCATGAGATGGCAGGGTGCACTGGCAGCCTGGAGGTAAGGTGTGCATCTGCTCTTTGCTCCCCTTGTGCCTCTGGGAGCAGCAACGAGACGGTTGTCTCCATGGGAGGTGTTCCCCAGCTCAGCGTATTGCTTATCAGCCTCTACCTTGAGGCTGTCGATCCCTATTTACCCGCTGAGAAGAGTAATCCTGCTGGGAGGAATATTCCCAGTGAATCCCTCAGCCGTGCACCAATACTGGTAGGCCTGCCAGGCAGTCTGGGGAAACGCTGCCAGCACCTGTCTGTCTTAGGAAGCTAAAAAGAGCATTTCATGACCTTCTGGGCTTGGCCCGTTCCCTTCCACCCCTTTGGCCCATTTGTGGAGCCGGCTGTAGAGAGGGAAGCCTTTGTTCTCCCGGTAGATGTAGACACCCGTAATGGCATTCCACTGGGGGCTTGGCTGGACGCCCTCCACCGGGAACTCCTGCACCAGCTCTTTCTCCTCCTTGTCCAGTGCCACAAAGCCAAAGAAGTGCTTCACGTTCTTGGCTGCAAGAATCCTGGAATGGACCTCGGCCGTGCGTCGGAAGAGCTTGTCCTCGTTGGAGCGGTACTGGGCCCAGTAAGCCTCCTGCCGGTAGCTCAGTGGTGAGCAGCAGTGCTTCAGGCACTTGGTGAGGAAAATCAGGACTGCAACGATGCCGATGAGCAGCCAGCCGAAGAGCTGAGAGAGAAGAGAGAGGCTGCGTTAGGACACGGCAAGGTGGTCTTACCCACTCCGTGTGGCTTTCTCCCCGGTGTGCCTACCTGGGACTCATATCTCAGCCTCCGTGTCACCTCGTCCCTGAACTTGGTGAGGTTCGCTGGCACATCTTTACAGGGGAACCTGGCCAGCACCTCGGCCCCATACTCGGCTGGGAACTTGTCCAGGGAGGATGGCCTGACAAACTCGCTGAGGGCGCAGATGTAAGCCTCCCCACGCAGCAACGAGATGACCGACCAGGTGACAGGCGCCACAGCTGCCCGACCCATGATGGAGCCAAAGAGGAGGAAGGTGGCGGCAGCAGAGAAGTTCTTGGTGCCACGCTTGTGGCACTCGGCCACCAGGTTCCAGGTGTGGTTGTTCCAGATGACGCCGATGAGGAAGAGGGCCAGGGCCGGGACGCCGATGGCAGCCAGCCCATAGATATAGTTGCGGGCAGGGGAGCAGGGGCAGTTGAAGGCAACGACAGAGAAGAGCTCCTCGCTCCCCACTGTGCCGAGGGCCACCAAACCATTGAAGATCATCACATCTTTGCTCTTGAAGAACAAGGAGAGGAAGCGGAAGTTCTCGGCGATGAGGGCGGCCATCTTGTCCCAGGGTTGAGAGGAGGCGTGTACTGCAGCGGGAAGCCGTGCTGGTCTACCTCGGAGCACCGAGGGACACGCTGATGGGGGCTGAAATGGCCTTGGGCCGGCTGATGTGCAGGGGGCTGCTCCAGGAGCACAACACTGTCACTGCTGTCCCTTCCTCCTGCTTGGCGTCCCAGACTCTGGAGCTGGTTGCTTATACCACGGATACTTCAAAAGGGGCTGAAGAGGGATTCAGGCTAAGCAGCGAGGGAAATATCAGTCATTTCAGTTTCCCACTAACCCCTCCCAAAGTGTTTCTGCAGGGCAGATTACCAACGGGACAGCTGTTTCTGTCCCTGTCATTTGCACATTCGTCACCTTTCCTTCTCTTTGGTTTTAGTCACCGCCCGCAGAGGCGATTACTGTCAGCGTCGCTGCCAGACACTCTGATCTCCCAAGCCTGCAAAAAAGGAGGACGCTGCGTTACTGCGGAAACTGGACCGGAGTGCTGGTGTCGGGATGCGTCCCCAGCCCTGCTGCTGACTCACGCTAGCCCAGGCGCACGCGGCACGTGCGTGCTGGTGCTGCGCTCCCTTGCAAGTGCTGTGGGTTTTGCCTCCCTTTTTTAGACCTAATGAGTTAATATTTAGTAATAGGCAAAGGTATGTCAGGGAAATAACAAGAGGTGCTGTGAGATGGCCCAGCAGGTTTGGGGGCAGGGAGATGGAGAGGACGAGGCAGGAGCAGCCTCTGCTGATAGGGGGGAGGGGACGCTCAGGGACTGTTGCTACCTGCAAGAGAAGTTACTTTCTGAGAAATCAAAGCTTATCTTGATGACCCAGGATACAACCACCAAATGCCAACAGAGCTGGGTCAGCAATTATGTAGGAGTTTTTGCTAGGATTAGGTGTGGCAGGATGATCTCTCTCTCGCCCACAGCTGGTTGACATAACCACGCTCACTGTCCTGGCCTGCAGTCCCAGCTCAGCCTCTAATCGTTGGCCTGAAATTGAGCCCCTCGACCAGCACACCTCCATGCCAGAGATGCACTTCACTGCTCTTCGCCTGTGCAGCTTCCTCCAGCACCTTTTCCCAGTACAACACTGGTTATACTGGGATGCCCACCCCACTGACAGGGCTGGGCTTGTGGACTGCAGGCACTCAGGACCAAGCAGGGGCAAGCATTTGCCCTGACTTTTTGAAGGACAGGGAAATAATTGGGGAGTGTATCCATGGCCTCTGCAGCGATGCCCATTCCCCCACGCAACTTGCAACCTGCATTTAATGAATTTCTCAGCTGACTTCCCATCTGCGCTGCATCCCCACAGGGTTTCATCTTGGGAAGCCCCAAGCACCTTGGTGGATCCGGGAGCCCTCACCCATGTGACAAAACTGGCTGGCCTCAGGGGAACTGCTGTCACTGGGGTTTGCCGGAGACAGGAAGGACCCGGGCACCCAACTAACCGTCCCTGGCAGCTTGCAGCATCGGCACACATCCGGGGCTCCCGTGGAGCCCTGACCCACAGCAGGGCTGCCCCAAAATCTGCCCTGATGCCAGCATCTCCCAGCTGGGAGGAAGGCTTCCCTGGGCCAGCCCCAGCTGCAGGGAAAGGGCTCCAGGGACATTCAGGCAGAGGAGACAAAGGCACCTTAATCCTTATGGTCTCTCGTACAAGGCTTGCTTGTGCACTGGGCTTTAAATCACACTTGCGCTTTGGTTCATCTGCTGCCCCACCAAATCCTGTTTTACCCCCTTCCTCTGTGGGGCAGCAGAAGGGAAAGGGGGCAGAAAGTTGGCCTGGGTTCCCTGCTGTGTCTAATCCATGGCAATCCCTTTAAAGTCACACTGTGATATTGCTGACTTCAAACGCAAGCAGCCCTTAATGTCTTCCTGCATCTTCCCTGTTTTCCATATGCAAAACTCCCTCGTCAAAGGAGACAGACCAGCCGAAAACTGCAGCCACGTGACAGGGAGCCAGGCCCCCCGCTCCGGCTGCCGCGCTTTGTGGTACCCCACGTTTGCAGCCAGACACTAAACCAGCAAACTTGTTCTAGTGCACGGGGTTCAAAACCCTGTTATTAGAGTTACCAGCAAACAGCCCTGATAAACAAGGCCCTGCGACCTTCCTGAGAGCGTTTGGCAACCGGCAAAGCAAAAATAAGAGAAGCTGGCAAAAGGGAGTATGCAATTTTGGGGGGGGTTACCCTTCCTCTGCTTAGGAGTTATGGTGCCTGTCTGGAGAGAGGGTGGGTAGAAGGGGAGGAGAAAAGTTTTTTGCAGCAGATCATTTTTTAGCAGCCTCTGTTAAAGTTTTCCCCTGAAACATGCACGAAAGCAAGAAAAAATGAAGTCACTTACTTCAAAAGCTGTTGAAACCAATTCTGGAGCCTTCTCAGCTCCTCGTGTGGTTTTTGCTCAGGCTCCGGCTGTGGGGGGTTCCCAGCAGCGTGCGGGCTTTGCAGAAGAGGGGATGCGGCTGAGGCCGGGCTGATGGGCGAAGCGAAAGCTGACGAAAACAGCGTTAAGAGTTTGGCAGCTTCCTTTTTCAGTCTGCAACGTGCCCTCGGCTGTTGGCTTTTGGGAGGAGGGAGGAGGTTGTTCTCGGGCCCTGTGCTTGGGTGGGGCGAAGAGCAGGCGCTTGCATTCTGCTGGGTGCAAGGCTGAGGTTGTGCCTTTAAAAAGAAAAAAAAAAAAAAGGAAAGGAAAGGCTGAGAATGAGTCACTGGAAAAAGCACATCGTCCTTTTTCAGACCCTCGATGCAGCTGTGCAAAGGCCTGCCAGGACGGCCCAGGCTTTGCCTGGGGGACGGGAGCGATGGGGTGCCTTGCTGGGGTGCAAAGGGGAGATGCTGGAACCCCCCAGCCTGGGGCGTGGATGTGGCCCCCATGGTCCCCAGGGGATGCAGTTGTGCTGGTGGGACCCAGCTCAACTGAGGGTGGTACCCGAGCTGCGCAGGGGCCACCCCAGGCAGACAGGGGCAGTGTGGGAGATGCCCTTGGTCCTATGTGAAGGGGCAGAAACTGCTGCTTTGGTGCATGGGAGCCGGCTGAGCCAGCAGGGCAGACGCCAGCCTGGCTGGGTTTTTGGGAGAAGCAGGAACCTGCCATAATGAGCTCTGTGGGGCAACCAGGTTTTGCTTCCTACTGCCTGGGACCGAGCAGCGAGGCTGCTGCGGAGGGCGGTGGGGGCTGAGCGGGGCCGGGGAAGCCATGCGTGCGGGGCTGAGCACAGCCCCAGATTTGGCGAGCGCGGTGCATTCCTGCCCGGCTCGGCTTTTCCGCTCGCTGCTTCCTCTGCAGAGCGATGCCTGTGAGGCAGCCGAGCACGACACACTTTCTCCTTGCGTCGCTCCCTCCTCTCCACCATCTGTCCCTTGGCTCTAGCTCCCGCCCAGCCTGTTGCAGAGGCCAGAGGCCCCCTTCCTCCTTCCCCAGCCTCCTCGTCACCGTGTCCCCAGGGTTAAGCTCAGCCCTCCCCAGAGGATGTCTTCAGCACAGGCAAATCTTCAGCAACACCCACGTTCCCCTCTGCCCTGAGCAAAGCTAAACTCAGCCCAGTGTTGGCGGTTCAGCTGGGATTTTTGGATCGAGTGCTCCTTCTTACCCCCAGATTTAGAGTCCCTGGGTGGGTTTCTGTAGCTCCCAGGTGTTTGGGTGCCATGCACCTCTCAGCACTCCCACACCTCCGTGCCCGCCTGGGGCTGGCTCCCCTCCTGCCGCTGCCTGCCGGCTCGGCTGGGGGCCCTGGGGCTCGCTCCACGCTCAGGGTGCTGCTGCTAACCAGGCTCCACACCGGGACCACAGCCTGGCTGAAATCCCAGGGGCAGTGTTGGGTTCCCTAGTGAGGGGTCTCCTCCCAAAGGCAATGAAAGATATCCCCAAAATCCAGGAAAGAGGGGACACCCTGCCTGCCTTGCAGGGGCTCTGCGACTGCTGAAATTGCTGTATGGGGGCAGAGGTCTGATCCAAAAAATATAAATTAAAAGTGCAAAATCTTCTCTTTGCAAATGCACGCTGGTTTTTTTGATATCTTAATGGCTCTGTCCCGGAGCTCGCCAGTCCAGCACGCTGCTCGCCTTTGTGGGGACTCTGAGCGAGCCATTAACAGCACTGAACTGCAAATAATAGGAGTGGAAACCGCCTTTATCTTTCAATCTCCTTTGCTTTGTAAATCAGGTTTTGTGCCTATTAATTTCTGGGCAGGTGCCTTAATTAAAGTTTGGGGTGTGAAGATTAATGATAAATCTGTGTCACGCTCCTTTCTCCTGGGAGTCAGCCAGATTCAGCCTGCCCTTGACTACAAGCTTGCTAAGGCTCTCTCACAGCAGCTCAGAGAATTTCCTCGTCATTTTGGTCCTTTGTTCTCCTCTCCCCACAGCCTCTGTGGAGTTACACACCGATAATTAAGGTTTATGCAAACAACAGTCACCTCAGTTACCAGCCAACTGTAATAAGTTGGTTTGAACAAGAACGTGGCAGCAGAAATTTCAAGGGGATGAGCATTTCAAAAGGGATGCGACACAGGAAGGGGGTTTTTCCTTCTGCGTGTCGGCAATAAAATCAGGGCCACCGGGGAACGCTCTTCGGGGCTGCCATTTCCATAGTCACCTTGAGGGCCTGCATCCCGTCATCCTCGGTTTCTATGGAAATGGGCAGCCACCTGGTATTGCGTAGGGTCAGCGGTGCCTCCCCGGCTTCTCGTCCGAGGGCCAGGGCCGGCTCGCTGCCGGCCACCATGCACCGGCAAAACACCCCGACTCGCATGGCCTCAGCACCCCGGGCTTGGCCTGCCCCCCCCCCCCCCCCCCAAGTCTTTTTCATCACATTCAAACAAAGAAACGCCAACAGCTTTTGTAAATAGCTTTTATAAATCCTTGTGCGTGAGCACAGAGCTTCAACAGTAAGCCTGAATTATTTATTTGGCTCCTTAAACAAACACCCAGGCAGGTTTTTAACATCAATCTTTGTGTCAGGGAGGAATCCAGGTAGAATTGCAAGAACAAACTGTCTTGCAGCAAATTCGTGGCAGAGGGTTGGCCTTGCCCCTACCCTCTGTGCTGCTGAGCGATAGCTGCTCTCCTTGTCTAGACATTTCTTTCAAGGAGCATCTCTGTGGGCTCCTCATTGAACAGTACCTGTGACACCAACCACGGCACTCCCATCACGTGTAATGCAATATGGGTTGTCCCTTCACTAGCTCATTGCTTGGGTCAAATTTATTTTAAAGCTTTTCTTGGCCTGGAAGCTGTGTGTGTCTGGGGGGATGTAGTGTGGGTGGGGTTAATGGGGAGACTTTTGGGGTTTTGCAGTGTGTGTCTGTGGGGAAGTAGTGTGTGGGGGTTAATGGGGAGACTTTTGGGGTTTCACAGCTTGGCGTGAGAAAGGGGCACTCCCAGCTTGTTTCCCCACCAGGGCATTGTTAATACTGCCTAAACCCACGCCTGCTGCCTGGTGCTGAGCACATGGTAAAAGAAAGGAAGTTTTGCAGATCTGGTAGTGTCTGCCTTGGCAACTGTCACAACACAAACCTGGTGCTTGGTGGTGTGGGAAACATGGCACGTCTGTCTGGCTGCCACATTGCGCCCTTCAACATCCCTGGGGCTCATCCATCACGACCTTGAGTAGCCATCCCGCTCAGTACAAAACTTGTTGCCTGAATTACCAATGCTGTGGGATTGGATGTGGGAGCAGATGGGACTGCGCTGGCACCGCTGAGCCCTTTGGGTGCCTGTCCCCCTGCAGCCCCCGTGGTGCTGGCTCTCACCTCTGTCTCGGTTGGATGCCCACCTGCCTGCCCTCTCTGCAGCCCCTCTCCCAAAAGCGTGGCTCTGCCTCTGCATAGCCCTGCGTCCCCTCACACCCTGCTGTAGTAGGCAACCATCTCCTTTCGGGGCGCAGGGAGGTGTGCAGGGGGCTGCTTTTCCCCTGCCCAGCCATTGCCACTGGGGAGGGGAGGTGGGTGGAGGTGCAGTGGGGGCTTGCATCTGTGCCAGCTCTTCAGAGCCACGTTCATGCTGCCCTGGTCGGTGATGCCCAGGAGCTTCTCAGCGGCTTCTCCCACATCTGCAGGAGCTTTCATGGGTGGGTGGCAGCGAGCGGCTGCCAGGTCTGTGCTCATGCCCTCGAAGAACTGCTGGATGCAGACCTTGGCAAAGCTCCTAGCGTGCTCCGCACACGTCTCATCAAACAGCTTGCGCTCGATGTCGATGTAGTGAGACCAATACCTGCTCTTCAGGAAGGCAGCTTGGGTGAAGCAGGGCCGGAGGGATCTGACCAAGAAAGCCAGTGTGGTCATCAGCAGCACAAAGCACCAGCCCAGAGCCTGCAGGGATGAGGGGGGAACCGGACCCGTCACAGGCAGGCAGAGCATGCACCCACCACTTCCCACCAGCTGGCAAGAGCCCCCCGGGCTGTGAATGAGCCTGGCTCCACTTTGGGCCATTTGACATTTGGCTGCATTACATTGCAAAGCTGGACGAGGAGACCCGATGTACCATGTCAGTGCATCTGTGCTGAAATTTTGTTCGGTGCACCCACATAGGCAGCGCCTCTCCACTTCTCGCCATGTATGGCATCAGCAGGCAGTGACCATAAATAACACCAGACTGAATCCTGCACCCAGCCCTTGGTCCTGCCTCCGATACGGCCGTGCCTCACCTGGGTTTAGGGTAGTCTGTGCCCTCTGACTCACAGCTAACATCATTCCAGATACTCCCCGGGTTTATGCAGCTGCCTAACCCTTTTCCTGAGCTGTTGGACTTAGTAACATCTACCATGGGTGAGCAGCAGAGACAGGCACCCCTGTTAATGGGGTCTGACAGGAAGGGTGAGATGAGGGCAGAGCCAGGACCAGTCTGTCTTGTTCACCATCGGTCTCAGCTCAGGCTGCTGCTGGGACTGTGCAGGCAGAGCTTGCGAGGGTGAACCCCACTGTAAATGCAGCCCCGTAACAGAGCAGCTGGGAGGGGGGTATCTAGGTGACACCTCTTGTTTTGCAGCTCCCAGTGCTTCCCGGCAGCTGGGAACTGGGGTCTACCCAGGAAAATCTGCTTTGTGTCTTTGGAGAAGTCCCTGTGCCTCTGTTTCTCTTAAACTGCAGATAATAATTCCTGTCTGCCCTAAGGAGGTCAGGGAGACGAGCTGCTTTTAAACAGGAGGACATGAGTGACCAGAGTGGGTCCAACATGTCCAGAAGCAGAGAGCTTGAGAGGAGTTAAGCACAGGACAAATGGTTAGTGGCACTTCTTCATTTGTGATTCCCTGGGGTGGTTAATAAGCACATGCTGGCTGTTCCCATGCAAGCGGCAGAGGCAAGTGGCATAGATGATTATCAGCCCATTGCTTGCACACATTGTAAGCAGCAAGAGCAAGCACAGGCAACTGGTGGGTTACGGGAGGGGGTGACAGCCCACCATCCAGGCAGTAACATCCACATCAGCCCCTTCTGAACTTGCTCTAAATGAATCTCTGCATACAGCTTGGCCATCTACTGCTGCCCTGCAGCCCCAGGCTGCCCAGGCAGGAGGGGGGACCGAATTATCAGCTTCAGTCTCTGCACCATGCTGGTGGCATAACTCTCTGGAGCTGAGTCTAACCTCCTTGTACCCCTGCAAACTCACCCGTCTCTCCTCCTGCAGCTTGATTTCAACAAGGAGATTCCTTCAAGGGAAGAGCTAAGGCTGGCAGTGCCTAACGCCAAGCCATCAGCGAGGGCACAGCCATGACGCGTCTTACCTGTGAGATGCAGCGCAAGTACCTGATGGCCACTTCATTGGCGATGAACTCCTGTCCATCGTAGATCTCTTTGCAGGGAATGCGGGCGAGGACCCGCTTCATCTCCCCTTGGGAGAGGCCAGGGTGGCTGGTGTTGCCCAGGGTCTCCACAGGCACCGAGGTGCAGAAGGCGCAGGTGATGCACTTGCCGTCCAGCAGCGTCACCGAGACCCAGACCGCCGGGGCGATCATGGCCCTCTGTGCCATGGAACAGAACATGTAGCGCAGGACAGCCGGGTCCTTCCCTCGCTGGCCCTGGGGTCGCCTCCACTCCTCCGCCAGCATGGAGACGTTGTTGTTCAGCACAAAGCCCAGCAGGAACAAGATGAAGGGGGGCACCAGGAGGATGCCCAGCCCGTAGGCCAGGTTGTAGTGTGGCAAGCAGGGGCAGTTGAAGTCAAAGGCTGAGTACATCTGGGCACTGGCAAGGGCCATAATCCCGCATATACCGTTCATGAAGGACTCCTGGTTGGACTGGAGGAACTGGAAGATCATCCGAAACTTGTCCATCTTCCCTTGATGTGATTCCTCCCCCCACCAGGGTCCAAGCTGTGGCCTTGGTTTACTTCATTCTTTCAGCCCCCCACTTCAAAGATGGACATCAACAAGTCTCTGATTCAGTTACACACTCTTACAGCCCCAATATTTAAACCAGAAAATGAAAACATTTTTTCATGCTGATGTTGCTGCTTGCAAAAGTTCAGATTTTGTTTTCTCCTGCTCTTCTTTGGGTCTGAGGGACCTGGGTTGTTTCTGCTTTGCTAAATCTGGCTTCATTCTTCTCTGCGTCCCCATTTCTGCAGTATCCTTGTCACCAGTCCCCTTGGCTGGAGGGTGCAGGTGTTACCATGGCTGTGCCCTCCCCAGAGCAATCTGTGCCCTGGGCAGAAAGGGGAGTTGGCTGGTTGGCCTCTGTGAACCTGTTTGCAAATGCAGGAGGTGGGTGCTCCTCCCAGGACCGAATGGGACGCCCCACCTCTGCAGTGCTGGCACACACGGAAAAGCGGGATGCCAGAGCTTCCCCGCTCCCTCCATGTCTGCATCACTCCAGCAGCATCTAACACAAGTGCCTCACAGGTCTTCCAGCCCCCTGATCTCTACCTGCTTCTGCTTCACTGGGAAATGCCTTTTCTCTGTTTTATTCTGCAGAGGGAAGAGGAAGGCAGAGGAAGGAGGGATAAAGCCCTTGGTGCTCTGGGATGTTGTATCGGTACTGCCAAGGTCTCTTATGGGCTCCCCTCCACCCTGCAAACATTCTAATTTCAGCCAGACTTACAAGATGACAGTTGTAGCTCCTTGGTTTTCATAGCCCCGTGCCTTCGGGGCTTGCTAAAATGTCCTTCAGACCCCGGCTCGCATAGCCTGGCGACATCCAGAGGCACACAGTGCTTTTCCTGGCTTTAGGGCTGGAGAAAAACAGGCAGAGAAAGAAGAGAAGGCTGCAGGGACAGGAGCGCAGAGGATGTACCGTGCTTCGCAGGCAGGTCCTGCCGAGAGCATCTGAGCCCTGGGTGCCTCTGCTCTCTCAGGAAGCACTCCCTGCCCAGCAGAGCTCTGAGATTCAGGTTTTTCCCTAAGATTTCTTCTTTTTTCACCTGCTTTTAATGAGCATTTCTGAAGGGCTTGGGTGCAGTTTGCTCTCAACGGCAGCTGTTCCTGAGTGACAGAAGCTCAACGATTTTCTTGCAGCCACCTTTTGCGGTTATAATCCCAGCCCCTTGATAAATTTGGGATGTGCAGGAACTGGCAATACAAGAAGGATGTGTAAATCCTGCCAGTGACCTTCCTGGCCCAAGGGCAGCCACTATCGCCTGAGGGCCTGTGTTTCCCAGGGGTACCAGTCCGCCTGTAGGCATGGACCGTGCAGAACCCTTCCTGCCCGTCAGGCCAGCAGGTACCTGCAGCCCCAGGGGCTGAGGGTGCAATGGAGCTGCCACTCCTCTGAAGATCACTCAAATCCTGCTGGGAAGGGCAGAGCAAGGACTACCTGAGCCAGCAATGTGCATCCATTTAGCAGCAGAGGCTGGGGCTGGGATTTGGCCATATGCCTTGACCTCAGGCTACGGTGTCTAAGGGCACGTTTCCCATGCACGGTGCAGGGAGGACTGAGCTAGCCGGGTGCTGGGCAGGCTGGGCCATACAGCATAGGATTGCTGCCAATTTAGCCATGCCACTTTACCTGGGTTTGTTAACTCAGTAGCAACACCAAGCGATCTGGACTCAAGTGGATCTGGGTACCTGCATTGCCCTTCCCACTCTTTGTGCGCTAGGAGCGGTCCAGGCAGAGCCAGGTCAGGTCTCTGGTGGATGTGTCCTGGATGTTGATGCTGGGGTGCTCAGTTTGGCTCTGCAGACCCGGGGGCTTTCCTGTGCAGAGATCCTGTGCACATTTGCCAGCACAAAGCCGACCAGACAGACTCCTCCCCAGCTTGCCAGAACTGAGACAAACACTAATGAGATGTGATAGCTGTGGTTGGGCCAGGCTTAGCTCCTGCAGCACAAACCTATAGGAAGCGGATTGTGTTGTTGGTGCTGTTCTGCACCTATATTCCCAGTTTACAAAGCAGCTTTGACACTAGCCAAAAGATGGGGGAATATTGGGACAAGTGGCCATAAAACAGCTTGTTGCAGTATTGACTACCTGCAAGACATTCGGTCCCTCCGGTCCAGGTACCACCTGTGCTGTTGATGTGGGTATCATGATACATCTGTCTGGGCACCACCGCGGCTGCATTGGTGGCTGTGAGACACATCACCAAGGCAAGCTGTACATAGGTGGGTGGCATGCGGGAGATACTTTTCCCCAAGGTCAGTACGGTGCGTCAATACAGAGGTAGGAAGCCACACCAGGTGTTTTGACCATTAGTCAGTGCTGTGGTTTCTGACGTCTCCCCCAACACCAGTCCTGGTGCTTAGTTGATAATACCAAGTTCACTGTGAGATGCCACCACAGGTGTGAGCACAAAGCATGTGGGTAGTACCTGGTCAGTCTTAGCTGTGCCTGCTGCGGAGAGGTTAATTGCATGATCTCATCAAGTGGGAAGAGATTTGGTTGCATGAATATAGATGAGGCTTATTGTATTGCTAGCTAAGAGCTCAGGCTGGCTTTCTTGTTCACCTGGCGAGTGGCTTTTTGAAGGGCAGTTGACATCAAAGCCTACATGAATCAACCTTGTAAAAAGCAGAGAGTTTTTTGATCTCTGGGAAAACTCTGCCTTTCATTAAACATGAATGAGGGGTCTGAGCTTGCTTGGTGTACAGCACTGGCAGTGCTCATTGAGGCCAACAATAAGTCAGTGGGATTCAAAACAGAGCCCACAGAAGCCAATGCCTGGGTCTTTCTTCCTGTGTTGCCTTGTTAAGGTGGACCTTGTTTTGGTGAGATTGTCAGCAGAAAGCTCACACCAACTGATTCACAAGAGAAGGCAGAGTGAATGATTCCTCCCACAATCCTGCCTGGTCATGCTTTGGAAACCAGCTCCTGGGAGAGATGGTACATGTCCAAGTCCCTCCCAGTGTGGGGTCCTGTACCTGGATGCCAAGACAGACACCAAGCCAGGGACGTCAGGCAGGCTTTGCATGTCCCAGTCAATGTAGGATATAGATAGGAGGGGTAGGAAAATGGTCACAATTCCCATCAGGAGAGTTTGTGAAGAGATTGGGGAAGTTGTCTTTGCCGTCAGCCCTGCTGTTTCATGGGCTCTTGGCAGGTGAGGATCCCTAAACATGTCAGACATATCTATAGGTCAGACATCAGACCAGCCCTGAGAGGCAAAGAGCTGCTGAAGATTGCGAACGACCCTCTCTGCTCCCACTCTCACAGGAGGATGCCCACTCCTAGCAGAGCTGGTGGGAAGGGACCTCTGGAGATTGTCTGGTCCACCCCCCCTGCTCAAAGCATGCTTGTGGACACATCTAATTGGGTTGTGAATATCAGTGCCACAGTCTCTCTGGCCAGCCCATTCCATCACCCTCAAAGTAAATAAGTCTTTTCTTCTGTTTAAGTGGAATTTCCTGCATTTGGGGTTTGTGCCTGTTGCCTCTTGTCCCGTCATGGGGTGCCAGATACCATTTACCACTATAGAGAAGAGTTCTTCTCTGGCTTCGAAGGGGAACACAGCACAGGACTCAGGGAGGCTGGGAGGGATGAACACCCACGGCCCCATCCAACTGGAGCTAACCTGGGATGACTGACCCTCCCAGCAGCGTGTGAGCCTTTGTAGACCTGCAAAAGACTATGGCAGCACCCTTAAATCAACGAGTTTTCTCCCTCCTGACACAGATAACAAAGATGTTCCTCTTCCCCTTTTTTGCATTTTGTATTTTGTAGCCAGTCTGGGATGACTTAAAACCTGAGAACATGGAAAACAGCATGCAAAGGGGAGCTGCAGACCTCTGCTCTGAGCTGGTTAGGAAAATAGCCAATTTGACTAGTGTGGAGTGGTGAGTCCAAACTGAGTCTCAGCCTGAGATTTGTGATGTGTCTGATAAAAGAAAACCAGAGACGAAATCCAAAGTGCAATGCTGGTTTCAAAGGAAAGCTCAGAAGCTCCCTGGACCTAAATAGCTCCTGATGGGAAGACCACTGTGTTATTCCCAACTGGCATGGGCCACAGCTGGCTTTGTGCCCCCTCTGAGCACATCCAGGGGAGCTCAGGGATGCAGCCAGAGCTGATTTTGTTATGCAAATAAGAAAAGCTCTGCAGCCCATCCCTCTGCACCCTGCAGGTCCCACCGGGCCTCGGCTGGCAGAGGGGTGAAGCTGCCCACAGGTGGGCCATGTAAATATTTGGCCTCCCTGTCTTTTGCCAAGCATCTCCTCCCTCCCTGACCCTGTACACAAACATCCTGGGGAGGAGGTGATCCACCTCCCAGCAGTCTGACAAGTTAATTTGGGGAATTAATATGTGTTTTCAATTCAACCCCTCATTTTGGATTTAGTCACAAGGTGGCGGCAGGTTTCTCTGCCCCTTTCCCACCTTCTTCTTTCCTCCATGAGGCCCTGCTTGCCCCATCTGCCTATGCATGTCCAAGGAGAGGTTTATTTTTCACCCCTGCTCCTCACAACCCTTCACTCCCAGGGACAAAGTGGGCATCAGTGTGAGCATCAGTCTGGAGGAACAGATGTGTCTGTACTGGGTTAGTTTGCAGCAGAGTTTAATGCATTCAAGCAGCAATGCTGGACAGAAATGTCAGTCAAACTGGCACCATGGTTGGCACCATCTACAACAGGGGCTGGGAAAAGGCAGGTAAGAAAGTAATTAGCATTATAATATAACTAGCATTAGAGGCTCAGAGATAAGGCTACATTCAAACAGTTTTGAAACTAAGGATGGAAATGTCCAACTGGGTGATGCAAGGATGATCCTCTGGATAGATTGGTTTGTACTAAAATCTAGCAGGGGAGTGTTTAAAATCTATGTTCAGACTTCTCAGGCAGAGGCAGTGTGTCCTTTCCATGGCCCAATGCCAGTGCTTAGAGCAGCCACCTGCATCCCAGCACAGCCCCATGGCTCTGGATATGTTAAGCAAAGCCTCTGTCTCCTTTTCTTCTGCAAATCCAACCCAGTCCGGGGACACTTATCCAGAGGTATCTTCTATTAAATTTATGAACTTCAGTGTGTTGCCCTATTTTGTTTTGAAAATGCATGGAAGTATTGATGGGTTGTTAAAGGGAGGCTGAATGGTTTGGCAGCTGGGTTGGGGGCAGCCAGAGCTCTCAGCGGATGGGAAGACGTAGGAGGTGGTTGTGCCTTTTTGAGTAAACATGTTGGTGTGGTACTGAAAGAGTTGCCAATTAAATCATTTCAGTGTCAGCACTGCTAACTCTCTGAACCAGGTTTCACTGAAACAGGCAGGAGCTCCTCACACCTCTGTGAAGCTGCCGCTCCCGTTGATTCGCACACGCAGCCAGATGTTGCTGCCTTGGTTAAATCCTTCCTCAAGCCAGAAGGGTTTTATCACAGCTCTAAGGAGCTGCAAACTTTTTAATATGACAAAAGTGCTACGCAGAGCCCTTGGTTGAGAAATGCCACTAACAGTGACTGAGTCTGGGACCTTTGGATCTTCAGAGCTAGTTTATTTTGGAGGTTTTGCTAGGCACGCCCTGGAGCGGAGTTTTGTGGTTGGGATTTTGGAGGAAGATGTGAGCACCGCTGTCATCTACCTGCTGGTCCTTGCTTTGTGCAGAGGTATGGCAGTGCCCCTTCAGTGTCTGCAGGAAAAAGACCCCATTACACGTCAGTGTGATGGGGGAATTTGGACCAGGTATTGGGGCTGTCTGCCCAGGGCAGAGGGGATCTCTCTCGCCCTGGGGGATGCCTCTGGGTCACCTGGCTGACATCCAGGGGAGGTTTCTCGTAGTACCACATTTTTAGAATTTTATTCACCTGGTCCTGGTCTGTGATGCCCCGGAGAAGATCTTCCTCTCCTTCAGCCTCCTCTCCCTTCCTAGGCAAGCTGAAGCTGTGCCGTTTGATCTCTTGCCGCATACTTTCGAAGAAGTGGAGGATGCATTTGTGAGCAAAGAGCCGGCTGTGCTCACAGCAGGTTTCCTCAAAAATCTTTTGCTCGATGTCAATGTAGTTGCTCCAGTGACGTGCCTGCAGGAGGGTGGCCTGGTTGAAGCAAGGTCTGAGCCAGCGGGTGAGAAAAGCTGCTATGATAAGGATCAACAAAATGCTCCAGCCGAGTGCCTGGGTGATAAGAAATAAGCAGTGGAACAGGAGCCAGACAGGCACAAGGACAGGCACAAGCTGTTTGCCTGTATCACTGAGACAGGGAATTTGCATGGCTGGAGGGGAGATGTGGCATATCTGGACTCCCATCCTTGATCTGTCCCTGAAGTCCAGCACCCCCAAACTGCACTCAGAGGGTCGGTGTAATCTCCTCCCAGTGAATATAGGACATTTATCTGTGCATGCAGTAGGATAACTGTTTGCAAAGTTAGCCTGGAGCAGCCAGGCATTTGCTTTGAGCACAGGAGTGCCCCAGGAGGAGGGGACTTCAGTGCTCTCCTTCTGTGCTCACTTATCTCCAGTGAGATCCTCATCTGCCATCTACACTGGCTCCAGGGCCCAGGGGTCCCCGCAGCAGGGTGAAGACAGCCCAGACTACATGCAACTCCCTCTGGTAAGAAGGAAGAGCTTGTTTTCAATGCCCTCCTACAGGTCCTCATCTCTGACCTGGTACTCCTGTACCAAGAGCAGGGGCTGGCCAGGGCTCCACTCCCCGTCGTGTGCTGTTCTATCATTCCTGAATGAGCTGCTTTTGTCTGTCTCAGCTTGCACTGTCCTTAAAACAGCATGTCCTACCTGTGAGGTTAGCAGTTAGACAGGTCTCCTGACACTGGACAGGGCCTTAGGAGACACCTATGTTCCTTGCAACCTGCTTTTTATTATCTGAGTTTAGAAGTTGCTGGTTCTTCTAGAAACAAAGTTCTGTTAATTAAACCATCCTTTATTTCCTTCCTTTTCCCTACCCGAGTGACTCTGGAGATTATCACTGAGGATGGCAACATTTGAGGCCATAAAGAAGCAAAGAACAGTCTTGCTCACAGCCTGACCGTGGTGAAGCTATGACAAATCAAGGAAAAGCAGGACCAGATGACGTGTGCCCGGGCACCTTGCCAACACGGGTGGCTCTGATGGCAGTGACCTACCTGGGACCAGCAGCGCAGGTACCTGGACACTGCCTTGCGGGATATGTTGTTCCTCATGAGCTCGTCATCCTTGCAGGGCACCTTGGCCAGCAGCTGCTGCACCTGCACCAGGCTCACATTGGCAAAGCCCACAAACTTCTTGGGATCCACAGAGCTGCTGAAAGCACAGATCAGGCATTTGCCATCCAGGAGGGTGACTATGATCCAGACGACAGGGGCAACCATGGCTCGCTGCATGATGGAGGAAAACATGTACCTGGGGCAGGAGAGAGAAATGGGTGGGTAAATGCTGGGAGCTTTCTCCTCATCCAGAGCCTTGACGGATGCAGGCTGTCCTATGCCAAGCAACCATCCCAGAGCCAGGGAGCTGACTCCCAGGACCGTCTCCAGCCTTGCTCCAGCTAATGCCTCTTCTGCTCTGGGAAGTTGGTGCTGCCTCCCAGAGAAATCTGTGCCGGTATGGGGCAGTGCTCAGCGTGCTGCCTGCATTCAATGCAGTGCGTGGTCCTCTCGTTATGTGCTTCCATCAACTGTATATTTATGTCTCCCATGCACAAACCCTTGTTATCTCTCCTTTGTCTTTTTCATTCACTCTTTCTTTTCTCATCAGCTCAGTTTCTACCTGGAAAACCACTTTTCTCTGTGGCCTTTCTTGCCCCGCTCTGTGCCGACCTGCGCACTGGGTAAAACTGTGTAACAGATTGAATGTGATTCTCCTCTCCCTTCTGCCAATGTAAGTCAGTAAAAACTCAGCTGAAGGGAGGGAAACCACAGGGCTATCGATAAAGAATGACTGTGATGGAAATGCCACTCTTTCTGCACATTTAAGTGAAATGCCTCATTTTTTTTTTTTGCATGTATAAGCCCCAGGAGAAGCCCTGCGTGTGCACGACGGGGCAGGCAGCAATACAGTTTCCCAGGGTGGCAGCATGAATCCAGCCATTGGTGTCAAGGTGTTTCTGCCCTCCTTTGCTGGGATGGGATAAGGCTCTGCCTTTGTTTCTGCTGCTGTAAATGCATTTACCATGCCCCTGCCCCTCCAGGCTCATGAGGAAAGGTCTTGGGAGTTGAGCTTAGAAAAAAATTAATTACCAGGAGGATCAAAGCTATGGAAGCGAGACAGCTAAGCGGGAGGTGAAAGGAGGGACACCACTCCCGGTGCAAACCCCACCTGATGACAGCCAGGTCCTTCTTTCTGTGCCCCTGCGGTCGCCGCCACTCCTCCAGCATCACCAGGGACTGTCTGTTGAGGATGAGGCCGCAGAGGAAGAGGGCGATGGGGGGTACGAACATGATCCCCAAGCCGTATGCCATGTTGTACCAGGGCAGACAGGGGCAGCTGAAGTCAAAGCAGGTATACATCTTTACGCTAGCCAGGGCTAGCAGCCCACAGATCCCATTCATTACAGACTCTGAGTTGGACTGGAAGTACTGGAAGATCATCCGGAAACGGTCCATCGTGTTATTCTGGCCAGGGGTGCTCCTCCTGGGAAATCCCTGGGCTGCCTGGCACAGCCTGTCTCCCTTCGCCCCACCTTCTGCTGCCACAGGGCAGGGGACGCAGCTCAGCCCGCAGTCGGTTGGGAAAGGAGGACGGGGATGGAAGAGAGCTGCTGTGGCGGGGGAAAAACTCTGTGCTGGGGCTTCCCCTCTGGCATACAGCTTTCACAGGTCAGTCTCTCACCCAGTGCTTGTCTTCCAGTTGGTAGCTTTTCTAGGTGAGCAGATGGATACAGCCTCCAGCAGCTGTTTTTTCTGCCCCGTTTTTCATTCTCAGGGCTGCCCCACGTGCCAACCAGCGACAGCCTCCAGTAGTGCTGGGTCCCTCCCTCCCGGAGATGGTAACTCTCAATGGAGAGCTGTCAGTGGATGCCTGTGAGCTGCTGTCTCTGCTGATTGAGGGCTGTTGAGCAATTCGTCGGCCAGGAGAAACTAGGCAAGTCAAATGAGCTCATCTGTGTTACTGCTGCCGCCCCGTTTCTTTTTGGTGAAGTGGGTCCCCAGCCCTGAGCGGGGCTGGGGGAGGCGGGAGCACACGCCTGGCTCCGAGCACGCCGCATCACTGCGAACTGAGATTTCCCTATGAAAATGGGCTGAAAGGACCAACCCTTCAGTCAGGAAGCTGCGAGAATCAATAGCTTTCAAAGCCTGGAACGGCACTTTGGGGGAAAGGCTGCTCTCAGCCACACGTCACGCACATACTGTGACATTTGTACTGTACCTACATCCATGTCCAAGGCCCTTGCACTGGGGCTTCTTCTTGCTCCCCATCATGGTATGGTGCATGGTGCAATCAGAACAGCTGGCTTATTTGTCCCATGGGACTGGATTATCATCTTGTGTCCATTTTAAATATCCCAGGGGAAATTCCTCTTGTCCTCTTGAAAGTTTATTTTACAGATAAATACAGCTCATTACCACAAAAAGAAGCTCGTTTTTTTTCTGATGTATTCAACACTGTTTCCCTCTCCCCAGCTTTCACCTGAAAACATTTTCAGATTTCTTCTCAGCTCAGGTTTCCACATGTGTTCAGGAAAGGGGAAAAAATAACGGGTGTTACATTTACTGATATTTAAAAAAAAGAGAGGAACCATCTCCACCGAAGTAGACTCACTGCCAGCACTGAGGTTTCTGCCCACACCAGCTGCCATTGCAGGGCTGGTTGCCTTGATGGCATCATGCCGAAAGGGAGCAGCGGGCAGGGGTACCTATAGTTGCTCAAGGGCACATACAGCGGGTGTGCGACACACACTGACTCACAGGGCCCCAGTGTCATCTCCTCTGATCTAAACAGCAACTTGCATGATTACTTTAATGAAATACAATTGCACCAACCATAATATTTGTGTTCTTCTTTACCTGTGAGTGGAAATGACTGTTAATGTTCATCTATCAGCAATAAACCCCCGTGGCTAATCAGCTAATGTTTCCAGTTTGCCATTATAGGACATCAGGACATCTCCATTTTCCTGTTATAGGGCATCAGGACCCCTGGCTGAACTCCACAGGTGATTTTTAGCCAGGGTGCAGCCTCTCTCAGTTCCCAGCTGCTTTAATGCTCATTGGGTTTCTCATTTGGCGGCTTGCATTTATGTGCTGACTCAGGTTCAGAAAGTGTTGTGCACTCACTGTAGAACAATTACTTTGAGAAATCATTTTGCCTTTCCAGCTCTCCTGGGTGAAAACATAGTAAAGGCTAAATAGTTTCTCACAGCTCAGGAAAATAAGATGTAAAAAGAGAAGGAAGCATCCTCTGGACAGCACAAGCTACAAGGGAATTTCACTTCTCCCAAATGCAATCGCCTGGCCTGGATGTTAGAGGGCTGTAAAGGATGCTTCAGGGTAAATTACTGCACTCTGTTGTGATCTGGGATCTCACCAGTAACTCAGAGCTGAGACACGGAGTTGTTGAATCATAGAAGAAAGGGAATATTCCTTAATATGTGGCAAAAGACATTGGGAGCTTCCTGGGGAGAGAGAGAAAGGACCCTTAAGGTAAGTAAATCGCTAGATATGGGCAAATGTGCAAAATGATTCTCAAAACTAAACACATTTGATTACTCAGTTCTTAGGGTGAAACAAAGAGGAAACAAGGACTAAAATCATCTATGTCCTCTCCTCCAGCAAGGGGACCTGCCCCGTGTCCCTGGTGGTGTAGTCACCCTTCTGAGCCTGCTGCGAGGCTGCCTGCAGCTCCCTGGGGCTGTTGGATACAGGCACCATCCTCAGAGGAACACCATCCTTCTTCCTCAGCTCAGCTTTTGGATATCCACATTGGACAACTTTTGCTTTTGACTCAGTACTGCAGAACACGGGGAGAGACAGCAGGACACCCTTCCCCGCTCCTTTATGGGAGTAAAATACCAGCCGTAGGCTTTTTGCCTGGGATGATGGAGAGGGTGGTGGGTATGGGTGCAGGAAGCCCTCACCCTACAGGGGAGAGTCCTTTTGGTGTAGCACAGCCATCAGTCCCTCTTGCTTTGGGGACAAGGATGATTTAATCACAAAATTTGAGTCGGAGGACAAATTCAGCAGAACGGTTTTGTGCCTGAGCCTGCCATGCTGGAGCAGCACTGGCGCTGTGCGTGCAGCATGCGTGCCTTCGGGGTGTGCGCGTGTCCAGAGCAAGCCCTTACACTTGTATTTATTTGGGCAGCAGAGAGCCAGCAGCGCAGTGTGTCTGGGTCTGTGCCCCCGGTCTGTGCCACCAGCTCCACGCTCGTGGTTGGGTCGGTCCCTGAAGGATGGAGGCAGAAGCGCTGCAGCTCTGCCAGTATCCCCGCTTGCTCCCTGGCCTCCCCCAAAGCCCAGCAATGAGCGAGCTGCTGGGAAAATGAGTTGCTTTGTCACACTTTGATGTCCCTTTTCTGCTCTGGGACTGGACCCTCTTTCCCCCAAGAAAGCTGGTGTCCAGGAGTAGACATTTCACCCGTCCCACAGTTTTCTCTGCTGGAAATAGCCATTGCCGCAAGCACTTGTCCTGGCACTGGGGAAGGGCCCACAGGACTCCGCCAGGAGCGCTCCTGGCCCGTGGTGTGGGAGATGATAGGTTACCTCATTAGGAGCCATTTGCAGTTGTTTATAACTTTGACAAATTATTTAATTACCTGGGCTGATTTTTTTCTGACCTGAATGTCTGCCTGAGGCAAAATATTTTTAGAAACCTGTTACCTGGGTTGGTCAGCTGTTCCTGAGATGATGTAAAGGCACAAAAAAAAAAGACTTATTTTCCCCTGTTAAAAACGGGGTGCTGTGCAATTGATCTGCAGAGGCACAGCAGGTCTGACACCTGCCCACACAATGATGACCATCCCGCTCTGAGGGGATGCTGCAGTCGGGGTCCCCCTACCACAGGAGCCTGAGTTATCATCTCACGCCTTTTTGTGCCTCTGTTGCCAGCCACAGAGTTACCCTGCAACCAACTGGGAACGCAGAACCAGCCCAGCACATTCCCAGACTGCAGGAGATGGCTATGAAATTAATTTGGCTCTGAATGCCTCTTCCTTCCTAATTTCTTGGCTCATTAATTGCCACACGGGGATGCCACCTCCATGAGGTGTTTGGTTAAAATGAGCACTGTATGGCCACAAGGAGCAGGTATGGATCAACGTGTGTTCCTCGCCTCAGTTTCCCTCTAAGGGGGTAAGCATGGATCCACATAGACCCCCCCACCGGGTGCTGGGAGGATGAGTAGTCACTGGTGAAACACTGCATCCCTGTGGCATGACAGCAGCTACGTTCTCCCAGGTCACTGCAGGAGGACTGTGGTCTGGTCTCTCTTTTTGGCACCTCTCAGCTGGTGAATTGGAAAACCCCTTCCACCTGGCCATGTTTATTCAGAGGACAAGGGTTAATGCTTTTTCAAGGCTTAGAGGAAATGTGTCATCTTGTGTTTAAGAGAAGGCCATTAACACGACAGAGCAGCTTTACCAGCAGCAGTGCCTGCAGACCAGTATCTCGTTCCTCTGTAGTTCAGGTGCTAACCCTTGGGCACACAGGTAGACAACCCTGAGGGACCAGCAGGTTGCAACTGAGCTTTATTTTCTATTATCTTTTTCAGACAGTTTGGGGACCAGTCTCCCACTGGTATCTGAGGGCAGCGGAGCAGCATCATTGCCTTCTTTCTCTGCAAAGCTGGCAGAGGATTTTACCCCTCACTGCCTGGAAATCTTTCAGCATCTTCGATTTATCACAGCAGAAGTCACTTTCCATTTCAACTTCCCATGAAGAAGGACATAGACAGTATTTCCTCCCTCCAAACAGTACGCAAACTGGTCAGTGGCAGCAGAGACAAATTAAAGCACTGTTGGCTCTGTGGAGCAGAGACCACCTGAATCTGAGTATTTTTGCATAGCTGAGTACTCTGCCCAGGCTAAACAAATAATGAGTAATGACCATTAAATGATTAATGAGATGCTAGCAAAAACAATGCCAGCATTGTGAAATGTAGTTTGTCTTCACTAATAACATTCTCTGGAGATTAGATACTCCCGTGTTCTGCCTTGTAACTTCATTAAAGCCCCAACATGCAGCTGACTGCCAGTGATGAAATATACGGCTTAGTTATATGTTGTTCTTCTTAAGGGCTCATTATGTATTCCTCTCCTGACCATTAGCACTTAGCTTTTTGGCTTACGTGGAAGCCCTGTTTCTTGATCTCTGCATTATCCCAACCTTGACCTAATTCACAATGTTTCTGACAGAGAGAGCTTTTTGCAGGGCTATTTATCTGCTTGGCTTGGAGCTGATGCTGCAGTGAGATCATTTGAGATGGAGTCTCTTCTCATCTCGAGAGTGAATTAGGGAATAAGGTGGAGAATTAGGGAATCAAGCTGATCTCTTAATATCCCGGCTCAGTGATTTTCAGACTTTTTCTGATTTGCTAGCATTCCGACAGAAGTGCAGGCCCCAGATAGCAGATTTAAGGCTGCTGACATTTAACTAGCTTTTCTTGTTATTTTTATCAGACTCTTAAAATTAAGCTCCAGCCCTGGGGAGTCCACAGTTTACAGGCTGAAAACCACTGATAACAAACTTTTCTTGAGACATCAGTTTGTCTTCAGTTTGCAGAGGTGTCACAGAAGCTGTTCAGGTGGTTAAAAGAAAATGGAGGTTGGGTGATGAAATGTATCTCAGTGCCGTGTCCCCGGGCCTCCACAGCTGTTGGGGTTTGGGGCTGTCACAGTCCTCGTCTGGTATGACTACTCCAGGAGGCAGACCAAGTCCTTTGGTAGCTGGATTCATGACTTTTAAGCCAAAATTTCTGTCTGTACTGTGTCATTAATTCAGCAAAGACACTCAGGCAAGTCACAGCTAAAATCTAATTCTGCCACCTATTTTTTGAAACCATCTAGAGATGGTCTTGGTTAGCAGGTGTGCAAGCACTTGGCTTGCAGATGTTGACTGCCAGTGCTCAAATCCCATGCACAGGTTGGTTCACTGTCACTCTTCTTCTGGCTGTTATGTTGAAATGACCGTAAGATAACCAAATCTTGTTTGATATAACCATAGGGGATATGGCTTTATAAAATAACCTCCTGTTTATGTTTCCATATCTCATTCCAAGTTGTTCCATGTTGACAGTCAGGAACATGTCATACATGAAGCCAACTTTCTGTTGACTTTGACCGGTGATTCAGGCAGTAACCATTTGGGGTACTACATAAGGATTCTTGAATTTTCACGATGTAATCAATAGCACAGATTTCTTAAAACACTCCCGCGGCTACAGATATATTGTTATAACATGAATCTACCTGCACTGACTGCAATCGTGGTTGAATTTAGTACTTCTGGGAAGTACAATGATGTATAAGTTCCCTAGATATGAAGTGATTAATGTCACAGATCTTTTGTAAGGAGTAATCCTATATTTCTCTAATTTACATGTCAGGAAGGGAAGAAGTTCGTAAAGATAGAAAGAGAAATTTTTCAGGAAATTTCACAAGGTTTTTCCCCAAGATTTTTTTTTTTTCTTGAGACCTTAAGCAAAACTAACTGTGTTTTCTAGTCAGGCATAGAGTTATGAAGAAGCATCCCAGTGTCACTGCTGTGCTCTCTGGTGCAGTAGAGCAGGGACTTTAAAAATGGGGGGCTAGGGCTCCAGAGGGACTAGAGCCAGGCAGAGCAAAGGGAGCAGAGCAGAGCCTTTAGAGGCTTTTCTTGGTGCAACAAAAAGTGATGCATGGGTCTTAAATAGTGCATCTAGAAAGAGCAAGCTGGCGTCCTTCTGCTTGACTTGCAGAGGGACCCGCCACCACGGAGCGGTGCTGCGGCTCCTGCCTGCCCGCAGCCGCTTCTCCCTGCACTGCTGCGTGCTGGAAGGGCTGTCCGTCCGTCCATCTGTCCGATCACACTCAGAGGGGAGAGGGAGATTTTTCAGGAGTGCTGAACATCCCTGGCAGCAGTGCCGGGCAGATAAGCGCTGCCAGCCCTGCTGCGGTGTTGCTCGGTGGTACAGTTGTCAGAACTTCTGCAGCATCCGTGGAATGCTGGAGGTTGAAGCACAAGCGCCGTTGTCATTTGGGACGCTTGAGCTCGTCTCATGTATGTATCTCAACTACAAATCTTTATTAAGTTTTAAGAAACATCAGGCATTTTCTGAGCTAGAAGTGTGGTAGAGCAAAGTTAACTCTTTCTTGTGCATGGCAAACATACTGCAGCGGCGGGACTGGTACCTGAGAGTGAAATAACTCCACTGGCAGGGCTGGGTGGGGATGAGGGTTGTGCTCCTCTGTGCTGTAAACCATGAATCAGAAGGAGAAGTTTCCCAGGAAAAGCAAAGTATGCATCAAGACATCATAACCAAAACACTACAGACATTTTCTTGTTACAAGAAAACACAATCTCTCTCCACAGGGGTTAAAATACATCTTGTCTCCACGTTCCTTGGTGCTGTGAGGTGGGACATTTACTCTTCCAGTGCCTTGTGTAGTTATTTACTCTCAACTACAGTGATGGTTAAAAAGCCCTGTATCTGGGAGAGGAGGATGTGCATGCAGCAAGGTATGATGTCTGCTTTGCAAAGGTGTAAACCATCACATACAGCAGTATTTAACCCAGTCGGGGTTTGGGTTTGTCTCAGGTTTCCTTCAGGCACCAGTGCTGTCTTCAAACCTGCCTCAGAGTGACTCACAGACAGAAAACTCAGCTCATTATGGCATTAGTCTGTAGAGAAAAGAAAAAAAAAAACAACAGAAAGAAAAGGCTGCTTCTTATCAGAAGCCTTTAGTCACATCCTTTGACAGCCGCCTTTGCCAACCACCCTGGCCCCCGGCGGCGCAGTCACAGGGATGAAGCCTCAGCCGCTCCTCATCCGAGCAGACACGGCCCCGCATGGGCGGCAGCTGCAGCCGCTGTCACCCAGGATGGAGCCCGCGCGGGAAGGGCTGAGCGGCTCTGACATCGCTCTACCCCCAGCTGCTGCTGCTTTTCTAAAAGCCTTTTCTTCCAGATAAAAATCTGTCTTGTCTTACAGACTCCTCTGGTTTGGAGCAGCTCAGCTGGAGAACAGCTATCTTTTTAGGTGGTTCGTTCGGGAGTAGCGACGGCAGAATTGTTTAGAAACTGTGAAGAAGACATCTTAATCATCCAGGCAAATACCAAAATTTTCTCTCCTAGCTCTTCTCCTTATCTGCTGCAAAGAAGGAGCTTTTCCAAGTATCTGGGGATCAGGTAACAGCTTAATTATTATGAACGTTGTGACAGCTTGTTACCCAGTGTATGTGTATACACACACACTACTGCCTGGTCATCAGTTCCTCTGCAGAGTAATAAGTGACTTCTGATCCTAAGTACAATCA
Organism: Anarhynchus alexandrinus; assembly: GCA_008711295.1. Classification (NCBI taxonomy): domain Eukaryota; kingdom Metazoa; phylum Chordata; class Aves; order Charadriiformes; family Charadriidae; genus Anarhynchus; species Anarhynchus alexandrinus. The sequence goes on along the minus strand of VUYV01000011.1, from coordinate 3,392,947 downwards.
TGTTCTGATATAAAAATACTGTCTCATTCACCTGCTGATGTTAGGGCCACCTGAGCTAAAACACATATCCCTGAAGCATTTAAAACTGGTGCTTCACAGTAGCCGCAATTCATCTTCCAGCAAAATTGGAGTCCTGTTTCACGAGGTTGTCTTGTCATCTAGCTCTTTGTCTGTGTACATAACCCACCTTCTCACACCATTAATCTTATCTGTGTATATTTATGATATTTGTATAGTGCTGGGTGTCTCCAGAATGCTGTGAAAACAAATGTGATTATCTGATTGTGGCAATTCTGTCTTTCTCCCAGGAAAATACCAGCCTGCCTTAAACTTCTCAGGGGGGATCTTTTCCTTTCACTAGCAGCAGATATTCTCTGTGATGACAAGTGACTTGTGAATGATCCCTGTGGCAGATTTCATCTATGCTTGGCCATGATAAATGGGAAACCAACAAATTTTAGGAATCTCAAGATATTCAGACTTGAAGGTGCAGTTTTCCTTTCTCTGCTCAACTCTTATTTCTTCTTTCTCCCATGTTCTGCCTTTGAGCTTGTCTCTGAGCTTAAAAGCTTCAGAGCTTGAGCTCTAACACCTTATCAGAGGGAAGATGAGAGGAAGAGGTGGCCACAGGTTGCTGTGGATTTACTGCTGCATTGCTGATCTCTGACATGTTCCTGATCACTGTCCCCAGGTACATAATCACGAGGAGTAATTCATACATGTTTTTAGAAGAGGCTATCCCAAGAAAGCAATAAACTTCATCCAAAGCAGCAGGACAATAACATTATAGAAACTGTATGGTAAAACCAACGAACCATCCCAGCCCCTCAACAAGCTCCTGTAGACTGTTAAGGACAAAACCATGCCATCGTGACGAGACTGATGGTTCTTCACAAAACAAACTCTACCCTCTCAGTCCTGGTCCTTAGTGCAGAGCACAAAATACCTTTGGAAGACAAGATTATAGACTGCAATTTCTAACTTTACTGAATACTAGCAATCATGGACTCAGCAGAAATGTTCTTTTAAGGCACGTAGCAATTTTCTATATTCCCTGTCCCAAGCTAAAGCCTTGTGGTCTCACAGGCAGTAATTACCTGCTGTGCCTTGTGTCCTGCAGAGGATAATCACCTTCTCACTCTGCCTTTGGTAACATCCCGTCTCTGTCTAACCACTCCTTGCCTTTCTGAAGCAAATAGCTAGAATCACATCCTGTGGGATAATAGGATCCTGTGGCATCACAATAGCTGCCCCTATGCTCCTTCAGTTTTTATCTGCAGTAACAGTGCTTTGGGTCTGGGCCTTTTCCAAAAGCTTTGAATGCCCCTGAACTGTTCTGTGTTAAACCCCCTGGGGAACTCAGGGTCTTGGCTTTGGTACCACATGCAGCATTAAATGTGCTGTTGTAAATTAATCCCTGTCCCTTCACCAAGACCTTTCATATGCCGACCCCCTTGTCTGTCCTCCCGTTCTCTATAATGGGAACATGTCCCTTTGAGCCATTTCTTGTCTTTAAACCTCATTAGATTTTCCCTTTTCTTTAGCTGATGGAAGTCCATCTCTGCAAAATACCATGCCGTAACAACTCTGAGGGGCACTAAAGAAAATATTTGAGGTCCATGTGGGAGACAGCGTTGGAGTGGCAGCATGGGTGAGTGAGAAAGGTCAGGAGAACCGATGCCTCCCTTGTTTGGTCGCAGCCAGGGTCCCTCAGCAGTTAATGGCTGAGCAGGTTTCTTGCAGCTGATTTCCCAGCCGTGAGACAGCACCTTCAGCTCAGCCTGTTCGATGCCTCTGCACCGTTTCTGGTATTCACCTCCACTTTCCCAGCCCTCTTTTCATCTGGCTTCCCCGCATTCATTGCCAAGAACCACCCTTGCTTGTTAGGAGTAAATCATCTCTGTGTGATTGAAGCTGATTTTGGGGGGAACTGAGCCAGCAAACAGTGGCCACAAAACAACCACAAACTGGCTTTGCTGCTGCCGGTTACAAGCAGCACCCGGAGCTGACTTCACTTGGATGTTTGCTGTGGCTTCCAGCCGCAGCTTTCTGACCTGAGCAGCGGAGCAGAACAATTAAGCCATATAAGTGCAAGGCAGGGATTGTATTTTGGGTTATTTCAGATTATCAAATTCTCAATCTCTGCATCTGGCATAGTCATTGTTTTATTGCCTGTGTCCTCTTTTAGCTAGAAACGTGCTCTGGAAGCAGACAGAAGCGTTGCAAACCCAGTTCTTGCTATTGAATTCCTGCCCCAAATGAGGCTAGATTCCACCCTGAAGGGCAATACTACTGCAAAGATGGAGAGGGTGAAAATAAGATCTGTAAGAATTATATAAAAGTAAAACCCCTGCCTTGGCAATTGGCCTTAAATACTAGTAAGGCCGTAACTAGGGCTTTGACCTGTTCAATTTGTGGAAAAGAAGGTTGAACCACAATTTATAACTATATCTACTTTGCCTACTGGATCAAACAGAAAAACATCTAATGAGCTCCACTGACATGGAACTTGCAACTCAGCAAATTCAGACTGGAAAGGAGTTGCAAATTTTTAACAGACAGTCATTTAAACATTGCAAAAAATAGCCTAATTGTATATTGGTTTCTCCTTTACTTGCAATTTTAAAATTAAAGGGGAATTTGTTTTCTGTATGTCTCAGAGACACTGAAAATCTTGTCATTAATTCACAGGCAAAGAAGCAAAATTTCCTTTTGGATCCAGTAGGCATAACTCATGCAGAAGCTTTTAGAAGAGATAGTAATGTCAGGAATATGTTCGTCAGAAAATGAGAGCTGAAAATCTGTATCTGTTCATGAAATGAGTAATGGTGGGTGATGCTCAGTTACTAGGCTCTAATGCCGCCTGCAGGATTTCAGTGACAGCATGAACAATACAAGTGGTGCAGTTCACATTGGAGTATTTATTCAGATGGGAAGGGAGTGTTTAGTCCTTATGTTCACATTTATCAGAACCCAGTGATGGTATCTGATTTCATATTGTGATCTGTTGCGCAGACTGGAAATTTTGAGAAAAGAACAGATCTGTCAGCAAGATTATTCAAATAAGCCTTGTCAGGGACTTGTGCTCTCCCCTGTTTCTCCCTGGTTTAGTTGTGCATTTCAAGATTACAGTTTTAAAATGCATGCTAGTTGTTCCTGGCTGTCAAGCCAAAATTAAGGCTGATATTTGCCTGTGGGCTTAGTCCTCGCTGCTGGGACAGGACTGTACCCTTGGAAAAAGAAATAGTTGCACCTGTTTTGCTGAATTCGGCAGTCTCCGATGTTCTCCTGGTGAGAAGTGCTTCCCATCATGAACGCACTACAAATTGTCTTTGAGAATCAATGGGGCTTCATGATCCTGAACTTGACATTTCTGAGTTTCTGGCTGGCTCCCACCATTTGAGGCACAGAGCAAAGAAGAGAAATGGTGACTTCAGATGCCACCAGCAGGCTGTACATCCAGTGCCACTAGCAGGGCTCTGCAGACTGGGAAGAGAAGGTTATTGCTGCTGTTCCCATGTCATCTTTTTGAGATCCAACCAACTTCAGTTCAGTCTGCTTGGGATTTCTCACGGGCCCCAGGAGGGAATTAATGAGCAGCCTGGTCAGCCTGTCTGGGGACCTCTGAAGATCGTGTTGGAACTACAGGAATCTTGAATCTCTATCCTGAATCTTCAGGAACTACACAGGGGTTGGCCAACTTGGATGGGAGCTTGTTAGGAGGACAAGTACTGGATGCATCCTGTTTCTACGACCAGTCTAAGGTTGAGTCTGATGTGGGAGGACCGTCTTGGTTGGCTGGCTGTTTGGTACTGCATTTGTCATTCTGCATGGTGGTGTTGGGGGGCTGTTTGTTATTTGGGGGTTCTGCAGACTGTGGAAGACTGGGAAATCAAAACCTAGATTTTTCTTATTGCTTTAAGTTTATTTGGAGTTTGTAAACCTTGGAGGCTGTGAAGCTGCACTGCTGTCCTGGAACCAGATGGGGAAAAGTTTAGGAGTCTGGATAATAATAGAATTAGGCTGGTCCATCACCATGCTAGCTGTGGGGCCAGGGGCTGTCAGCAGTCCTTCCAGTGAGGAATGTGTTGAGGGGGAAAAGGAGCTGGACCAAAAAGGTGTTAAAACATCACCAGTCCTTGTGTGCAATATGGTTGGGAAACACTACCATAAAATAACTCCACCTGTAGGTAAAACACATGTAGGGTCAAGACATGCTTAATACCTTGAGAGTTGATGACTGGCTAGTATACCAAAGCTGTTGGGTGCCTTCCCTTTGATAATCTAAACCACCATTTTAGGCAATGAGGATGTCAAACACACTTAGAGGTACAGACTAACAGCCCTTAACACACTTCCCCTTCCTCTAACTGACCACATTTAGTAAAAGTTTGTTTTTTCCCAATATTCCTTGAGGATGCTGACTTCTCAGCATGATGTAAAGCTGGCTTGCAATGACCCAATTAGAAATCTGGGCACTTCCACTGTTAATTTGGGCAGTAAATTTAATTAAAAGCAAATATTTGGATGCAGAAATAGGATATGAGGTTGGCACTGGGCATCTGTCATCAGTCTTGATTTGTCCCTGCTTTAACAGAAGCCCATTTAGATCTACAAAGAATGCGGGATCTTCTTTAGAAGTCAAATATCCCTCAGACTCTATGTTCTGCCACAGTGGTCTGCCTGCCACCTCAGTAGAAATATCCACTGTCTTGACAGAGATGTGAAAGTGAGACTGAAGGGAAGGACCGCTGTCCAAGAAAATGTTTCAAGGGAAAAATTACCCAAAAGTAAAGTGAATGGGAGCAAAAAACCCTGCAACACCAGTCAATCTATGGAGCTGCTGAATTCACTGTAATGTGCTATGAAGGAACCTCTGGCTTACATTGCTGGAAGTAGGGGTTCTGGCTGACAGACAGTGAAACTCCAAAGGGAAGATCAAAGGCTTGACTATTAGCTGTGCTAAATTCCTGTTAGATTTCTCTTGTAGATCAAAGGACCCTTTAAATAGGGAGGAGCTGATTCCCCTGGAAATATCCTCTGCTCAGCACTGGCCTTTCATGTAAGCCCCAGCTTAGTGGGCCTCTGGGATACGCCACAAATGTGCCCCTTGAAGCTTTCTGCTGTGGAAGGAAGCAGCCTTGGGGTTGCTCTAACATACACTTGGGGCTCAGGAGGCCCCACTGAGTTCCCCAGTCTGAGGAGCACAATAGGTTTGAATTAAAAGGGACTTAAACCCTCCTCACCTAAGTATCACAAGAGTATAACTGATGCTTGCATGCCAGAGCTCAACAAATGTGACCAGTATGTGTGGGAGAAATTCATATTTCCTAACCACCCTATTTCCTGTTCTCCCATGTTAATAGCTGTCTGTATATTATTGACTTTGAACATAGTTCATAATGAATACATAAGTCTCACTTTACAAAATGGCTGCTAAAAAGTGTAAAAGCTCTCCAGCTTCTGCTTGTCGGTACAGAGGTCAGACCCTTGCTGTGACCTCTGTTGCATAAACAGACTGATTTTGTTCATTAAAATGGAACTTCCCAAAGGAATCAATTATCCCAAGAAAGTGATTCTCTTACTTTTGCTCTTTTTCTTGCTCTTTCATATGGTACAGTTATTGGATTTGTATGTATTTCACACAAGCAGCTTCAGAGAGAATGTAGCAACCAAGTGAAAGAAATGGAAAGTCAAAAGGTGGTAATATAAAGGCACATCTACAGCTGGATCTGGTTCTGGAAAACTGTGAGAGGACAAGACTCCTTCATGTGCCAGGTGAAGACACTACATGATGTAAGGCTTGGAAGTTCGAGTTAGCAAACTTACAGTGGGACAGTATGCACACATTTTTAACTGTGAGGTCAATTGTTGTTGCGTTAAGTTGTCTTGAGTGTGAGATCTCTGCTATTGCACGGTGCTTTCAAGTCGGGGTGCACATCTTCCTGAAAATGCTGCTGGTGATAAGCCCCAAGTCGCTCCTGTGGTGGCAGGAATCATGGGGTGGAATTTTGTGCCCCCTGTTGCACCAGAGCGAGATGTTGTTGGGATGTTGGATGGTGTGGTCAGCGCTGGTCTCCGCACAGCCACACTGACTGCTGGGGAAGGCCTGCAGGGCACTGCAGCAGAGGAGTCTGTTAATTTTTAAGGCAGATAAATGAAGTGGCTTTGCTTGCTTTTATGGAAAGTGTCTTCTAAACAGAAAGGGCAGCATGGAAGAGCTGCCCTCCATGGAACTGCTTGATGGAAAAATTAATAAGTGGCTGATACAGGGCGAGAGATCTCAACCTAGCAGCTGCCGAGCGTGAGAAGGAGGAATGTAGGAGGACTGGAGCGATAAGAAACCCTAAGAAAAGTCCATGCAGTCTCTCTGTGCTTTCCCCCTCCATTGAAATTTTTCCCTTTCTGGCAAATGTGAAAGAAAATGTTGACTATGAACAACTGATGGGGATGAGAGCCAGGCAGGGCTAGGACAGGCTTTGCCAAAGGTTGTGGGGCAAGAAAGTGTATGAATTGCATAGTGTGGGGTGCAGGGCTGGAAATAGACCTGGGGTTCAGGGTATATGAGTGGGCTGGGTGGAGTGTGCATGTGAGCATAGGCTAATTTCTACAGAAAAGGAGAAAGGGGCTCAGTGACAGACTGATGGATGCTGGCAGTCGGGGTAACTGAAAACAGGAGTCATCCCTGTTGTCCTGCAGGATGGAGCTGGGAAAAGCAAGTCCAGTTGCTTGATGCCATCAGGAAGAGGAAGCTGCTGGACTTCACGAACATCAATCCAGGAGAACGATTTTTCCGGCAGCCTCCAGGATGGATGTCTGTGTATATATGAGGCAACGAAGTGTCATGTAAGTGCTACTGTGGTTCTGCCTTGAAGGTCAGGCAGCAGCTTCTGCTCTTGTGCAGATCCTGTGCTGATGAATGGGAGAACTGCTAATGTAAAGGTCAGAAAATAAACAGAATTAATCTGAAGCATCACGCTGGCTGTACAAAACACGTTTTTCTAGTCTGCACACTGTAGAGCCAATGTGTCATGAAAGATGGACACTTCTTTCCTATCCCACTCATAGAAAACAAGTATCTACATTTCTTACAGAAGAGGTGACCTAGGATTTAGCTTTCTCAGGGAAGGAACACCAAATTGGGTGATCAGCTGTCATGATGACTTTGTTGACTGCTATCTGAGACTAAGCATTTTATAAATGTTGATGAGGCTCTACGTCTACAGACCTGTTCCCCCTCTTCACTTAAAGTGAAGCCAATATTTCTAGAAGTATCTGTGCAGACTGTGCTGGCTGCTGCTGTGAAATCTGTTGTCCTGTTAGGCACAGAAACCCACAGGCAAGAAGTTGTTCACCTATGACTGACAGCAGGCTCTTGTCATCCCGTCTCATTTTAATTTATAATGCTGAATTTGCTTCTGTCCCATCTGAGTCTTACAGCTGGCTCCGCACCGGTTTGAGATGACAGCAATGGGGGCAAACCTTCCTGATATTGTGGCTGCAGGGCATTAAGTTTTGGGGTGATGCATGCCACATCAAGAATGCCATTGGCCAACTGTCATTCAGGCAATTAAAAATAAATTAGATTGGCCCGACAGTTAGGTGCAGTGAATATCTCCCAAATGATCTTTTCTCCCTGCAGCATGCAGATTCGTACATTTCATGGATAGGTGTGGCTTTTTCTTCCACATCTGTTGATGTTCTGATGCCAGGCATTTAATTACAGCAAATCAGGCAACAGCTGATTTCTTTTGCAGATCCTTCTTCAATATATAAGGCAAAGAATTAGATTATCTACTGTGTGAAATCAGAAGAGCCCAGTGGATTAAACCTTGCTCTGGAAGGAACGTATGGCACATCCCCATCCTCAGACCCTTTGCTGTTTTAAGTGCCACATATGCCAGTTCAGCTTGTTGCCTCAGTTTCTCCATCTGGAGATGGAGGAAAACAGGAAGGAGGAAGAAAGCACTCACTCCTTTGGATTATTCTTGAGATTAGTGTTTCCAATGTGTGTAAAAGGTAGACGAAACATCGTATGTCCAATTTCTTAGCAACCCCACTCATGTGCGTGCCAGTGAGTGGTCCAGGCTGCTGGACCCCGTGAATTTCAAAGTCAAGGACCTGGGCAGTGTCTGCTTACTGCTCTGTGTTTTATTCTCTGACACTCATTCCCTGGGTGATGCCTTCTACTCTGGAGCATCCTCTTGGAGCGTAAATTCTGACATGTGTTTGTCCAAGTCTCTGGCAAAGGTGGCTCAGGCTTCATTTGTCCTCCTATTCTTGTGATTCTTCATAATTACAATTTGTTTGTGGTTGCCTGGTTTCTTGTGTAACCCCTTGAGGGATGATGTGCCTAGAAGGCACAAATGCAGGCTTTGCAAAGGGAATTTTTAACTACGTTTGCTTCATTGCCGCATAGCGCTTCAGAGTTAGAGATCTTTACAAAATACCCAGAGTCCTTAGATGCAAATGTGCTTATCTGTTCTTGCCCACTTCACAGTCTGAAAGCATCCCTATGTACCAAATCTAGCAGTCTGTCCAGCCATTCTTCTTCAGCGAGCTCTTTTTTCACGTAGATGCTAACCTCCAGCTGTCTCACAAATCCTCCTCCACATCCCGTCTCTCTCCTCTTTCACATATGCCTGAGCTGAACAGCTGGAGCTCATCCTTGTACCCGGCTTTCGGGTAGAGAACTCATGGGTGCTGTCGTGACTTAAGGCAGTAGACGTCATTCCGTGAGCAGATGTGACTGTGCAGCACCTTTCTCCTTGTGTTTGTTCATAATGATAATCATGATGTTAGCACCTTTCCTGGAGCTGATGCTCATTTCAGATGAAGTTCATGGACTGACTGCATTGTCTCCATTGACTTCTAAGCACAAATTGGTGGTCAGCTTCCCACGCACGGATGCAGAATGTGGGGAGGAATTATAATTCAGTGCAAACTCATCCTGCTCTATCACATCTATCACAGCATGCTCTCCCCACCAGACCCCCACTACCTGACAGGATTGTTACCAAGGAATTGCACGTCCCTAATTAGTCAATTCAATTGATATCACTAATACTAAGAAACAAGGAATGTCCTGACTTACTGGCATGAAAGCCCTGCAGTTTTGGCAAGCTGTTTTAATGCTCCCTGTTGCTACAGCACAGGAAAAAGGCAAAAACCCAGAATCAGTGTGATCCTGTTTTGTCTATCAAGGGCCCCTGTGATCACAGAGCATATTTCTCACCCTGCTCAACATTTTCTGTGGAGAGAGCTGACATAAGTTGGCAAGGACAGCAAGCAGCCCCTCCTTCTCACTCCTTTTCCAACCAGTGTCAGGAGCAAATTCAAAGACTCTTTGATAGAGTGAACTAAGATACGATCACAGCAAAACCCTGGTGCTGTTTTGCATTCCTGCCCACGGTGCGAACTGCAGGCTGCAGTGTTGGGCAAAGCGAAGCCCGTCCCTCACAGAAGCTGAACATGTTGCTAAGGCAGATCTATACGGCTCCCTCCTTTCACTGATGTAACTATGCTTTACCTCAGCTCTCCGAGGTGAAAAGGGAGCTGGTGGAGCACGTAATCTATCAGCCATGTGGGGTATGGTTTAATATTCACGCTACAGTACCGAGATCAAATTGGTGCCTGATGTCTAAAACTCAGAGTGGATTTGGTGGAAGCAGAAAGCACTTGGTCCTTCTGGGAGCAGGTCTACCACGCAGTGAGCTATCACACAAGGCATAGTTAGCAGCGTGCATGATGCACGCGTGAGTGCCTGTAATTTAATGGATGACCGCACAGAAATGTTCCCTGTGCTATTATATGGACGTTCCCTATGCCTCCAGTCTAAAACTCTGGTACCTTTCCTTTTCCAAGATCTCTTTTATACAATGGAAAGATGCCTCTTTCCATTATAATTTGCCTTATGCTGACACCTCTTTCTGCCACATAAAACAAGACACTGCCCAGAAAAGTGACAGTCCTTACTCAAGACCTCTTACAATTCAAGGACAGGCACAGAGAGAGAATAGAGAAAAGGAACTGAGAAAGAACAGGGATTTTTTTTTGTTGGTTGAGGACAATGAGGTTCAGCAGGATGGAGAGTATAGTATGATGAGGAGCTGGAGTCGCCCGTCTGAGGGCCATTCCAGTCCTGTGTTTCTTCGTGGGCTCACTGTAATGAGCTGGCTGGAAATATGATGTTCATAAAGGAACTAAATAAAGATGTGACTCAATTTCTGTCCCACCTCTGCTTACGAGCTTCCTGCCTGTGGAGGCAGCTGGTGGACTTACCATGGGGCCGGAGCAGCACCCGTTATACTGGCAGCACCAAACAGAGAGAGTTTGTGTTTGAGCAGGAGTTCAAGTGCCCCACTACCATGGCAGCACTCTGACTGGTCATTCTTCTCTGCTTCTGAGAGAATGAGAAAGGATGCAAAAACATGGTGCACATCTCACCCATATTGCAATCTAAGGCTGGGCAGGGCGGTAGTGACTCCTCAGGCTGGCCTTCTGCATCACACACGCCAAAAGAAACCCTCATCCTGATTTCAGCATCAGATTTTGGTCGAGATTTTCAATGTTTCTAATTAAGTCTTATTATTTAACCTCAGAAAGCGTCCCCTTCTCCTCTGAAAGTTATGTACTTGAGTGCTTTCAGAGAACAGTGGGTCTCGTGGGTCTTTTGGCTCTCTGGGTGGGGAAATTGTGGCAAGGTGAAAATGTTCATGTGTGGTCCCTAACCAGGAAGGGCTGTTCTTATGTTTACTGGGAGGAGGGAGAGAGGAAGGTGGAGGTGGACAAGTAGATGGGCAAAATCACTTTTTGGAAGGAAGCTAAACATTACATTTTTGTTCAACAGAAGGAAGGAAAAAGACATTTGACAGCCCTAACATAGCTGAACTGAAGCTGCCCTCACTCTTCAGCATTTGCTGAAACTCCAGATGAAGCTTGCAAATGTGGGTGTCTCCAGAACCTACAGTCCTCTTTAAAGAAAAAGGTAATGTAAATATGCAGTAGACCAGCATCAGCTGTGGATTTATTTTAATGTGGTACCAACAGGACTCCTCCAGGTCCTGGATCGAGAAAATCCCTGAAATCCCTGTATGGCCAAGGTGCTGCTGGGGTGAGCACAAGGGGAACCTCATCACCCTGTATGGTCCTGGCTGCTTTTTGTGGAGTGACTCCCTGGCCTGGGGTGGCTCCAGAGTGGGAAAGGCAGAGAGGAGCCCCGCGTCTGGTGGTGGACAGGTGTGGTGTTAACACAGGACCTTCTCTCTCACGGCAAGAGAGCGAGCGTGTGTGGGCATGGCTTGTGCAGGTGTGCGTGAGTTTGTGTCTGCAGCACGAATGTTCATGAATAAGCAGCTGTGCAGAGGCTCATCTCCGCACAGAGGGCTCCAACCACACAGGGCAGTCCCAGTTCATGTGGGACGTGTTTATATCGCAGCAGCTTTCAGAAGCCACACGTGCAGGCAGTGCCCCATGCTCGCACTTCACCAGTACAAGCTCCTGACCCTTCATAGGAGACCTGCCAGTGAAGTTTTTCCCTTCACCCCGTTTCTAACCTACCCCATTTCCCTGAGCTTGGTGGGAACTCCTCGCTGCTTTGAGCCACTGGGGAGAGGAAAGAGGTGGGCGCAGACACCCACCCACCTTGCTGGGTAGGTTGGGGACCAGTATGGGACCTACTCGCCCCTCTGACTATCTGCCTTCTTGTCCACCTGCCCCAGGGCTGGAGAAGAAGCTGCTTGCCCATCTGCTTTGCCTTCCCCCGAGTGCTGCTCTGACATTTTTGCATCCGTGAGAATCCTAATTGCTTTAGGACTGTCGCATCCCAGCACAGCACGTCTGCTTGGGTGGATGTTCATGCATGACGCAGCTTCTTTGAGGGGCCTGGATTCTGGGGTCATCCACAAATTCCCTATCTGGGATGGCGCTGGCCTGGCTCTGGGGAAGCAGGTTTAGGGCCAGCAGGCGTGAGAGAGGTCCAGCCGAGCATCCTCCCAGGGCGGTGGAGGTGTGCCACCCCATGAAACGCTTTCATTGAGGGCTGGAGAGGGGAATCATGTCCCTGACCCTGCGGCTGCCCCTCGGGGTGCGTCGTCCTGGGCATCCTTGTGACTGAAGGGGGGGGGGGGGGGGGGGG